>SJYX01023965.1:163039-199131 GCA_006410675.1 Oreotragus oreotragus
GAGCTGGGGGCGCACGGAAGCCGCAGGAAACAGGAGCCAACATTTTACATGGAGCCCAAGTGCCCACTGCACAGTCACAAGGCAGGTCCTGTCCTCGAGGCTTCATCTCCCAGGAGAGGAGGGTGAGACCAGGCGTCAGAAGCACACGGGCGCAGGGCGAGGGCCCCCGGGCACGCGACGGGGGCGCAGGGCACAGAAGCCCGCCGGCCCGCCGCCGCCGCTGGCACCACCGCCGGCGTGCCCAAGGACGCACGTCGTCTCAGCTCCGCAGAGGCTGGCACCCCCCCGGGGAGGCACCTTCCCGCGGGCCAGGGTGGCGGCTGCGCCCCCCGCGCACCCCCCCACCCCCGCCCTGCCGCGTGGGTCAGAGCACGCGCGAACTGCCAGCGCGCCACGGCAGAGGAGGCAGGCAGGAGAGCGCAGACGCTGCGGGGCCCGGGTCTGCTCTCGGCAACCTTCGTCTGTAACCCGTGCGCCACGCAGAAGCCACTGGGCACGACGTGTGGTTGCAGCAAGGAGAGCAGCGGGCAGGAGCCGAGTCTACGGCGTGTCAGACGTGTGCGGCGGAACCGCGTGTGAGGGGCACAGGAGAGCAGCAGCGCCGGGCTAGGGCTGCCCGGAGCCTGGAGAGGCCCCCAAAGCGCCGCCGCAGGGAGCAGGGCGGCAACTGGCGGCCCTGGCGCAGGCGCAGGGGAGGGGCTTCCTCCGGACCAGCAGGGCTGCGAGGGCGGGGCCCCACCCCTGGGCGGGGCCGGGGGGACAGCCCGCGGGGTGGGGTGCAGGGCGCGGGGCGCGGGGCACGCGGGAGGACTGCAGGGCAGGGCAGAGAGCCTGGACGCGGGCGGTGGCAGGGCAGACATACACGGGCTCCAGGCTCCTCGGCGGCAGACTCGCAGACCGCCGACCCCGTGGACAAGCAGGTGAGAGGGAGGAGGGTCCCCGTGCGCAGATGCCGAGGAGGAGGGCTGTGGGAGGGAAGCGAGGGGCACGCGCCGCGGGGAGACGTCCCGCAGCCGGCGCGTTCCGGGGACAGCGGACGAGAGGGGGGCGACCTGGTGGCAGGAGGCCGCGGTGGCCGGGGTCGGAGCCGCTGCAGACGCTGGGGACAGGGAGAGGTGCGAGCGTGCTGAGAGCAGAGCCAGCCGGGAAGCGGTGGGTGTGCGGGGGGAAGAGGCGGCGGGGCCGCGGGGGGGGCGCTCGGCACAGAGACCCCCGCCCACTCTCGACGCAGGCGCACGGGCCCGCTGCTTGGTCCTCCCGCCCGAGGCTGGCAGGGCAGCTGTCCCCACTTCCCTCATCAAACTTACAGGCAGCACAGCGGGTTTAAAACCAGGAGCCGAGGCTTCCCTGGAGGTCCGGGGTAGGACTCTGCGCTCCCCCGCAGGACACCCGTTAGATCCCTGACCCAGGAACTAAGACCCTGCGTGCCGCAGGGCGGGGCCAACAGAAAAGAACCACCAGTGAGAAAAGCGAAATATGTGACTTCTGTCCACTTTTCTGCGTGCTTGAAATGTTTCATGATAATATGCTGGAGAAAATATGAGAGCCTAGACAGGGCTTATCAAGACAGCAAGAACCACCTTCAGAAGTGAACGGGTGCACACAGGCTGCAAGCACAGCAGGGCGCCTTTCTCTCCAAACCTCTCCTGCGAAGCTCCCCGCCCCGGCGAGAATCGGGCTTGGGCCCACCCTTTGGAGAAGGCAAACTGCTGTGAAACTTTTCAATAACTTTTCTTTTTCTTCTAACTGAAAAGACTTGACTTTCTAGTGAAACCTTTGAACTCCGTATGACATGTTACATATACCCTTACCACAAATCAGTGTTTTCAAAATACTGAATTTTTTAAAAGGTTTACATTTCTGTCTGCAAATAACACAACTCAGTGGGATGATCACAGCAAGACTCTGCTGGCAGAAGGTGACTATCCTTGGACCGGTCCGCTTCCTTGGACATCTGAGCTGATGACAGCAACACGACCCTCAGGCTACGCCGACCCTGGGCAACCCCAGCTCCCCAACCATCTGCATGACCAACCAACATCTCCGCCTGACCATGGACCTTCAAGATCACTGTGCAAGGGGACAGTCAAGTCCCTCCCAACTACCTGGATCCACGTACCTGCTCAGACTCCAAACACAAGCTCACATGCAGTCTACAAAGGCCCGCCTCTTATGACCCAGACCACCGAATTCCTACTGCCAACCGTACCAACAGAAGTCTACTTATACAAGATCTCTGGTCTGAAACACTTTCCTGTGTCTGACATACCAGCAAGACAAAGAGAAGGACAAAACGGCTGCACCTTTCATAACACGCTCCACGGGAGAGACACCAGCTGCACCTTTCATAACACGCTCCACGGGAGAAACACCAGCTGCACCTTTCATAACACGCTCCACGGGAGAGACACCAGCTGCACCTTTCATAACACGCTCCACGGGAGAGACACCAGCTGCACCTTTCATAACACGCTCCACGGGAGAAACACCAGCTGCACCTTTCATAACACGCTCCACGGGAGAAACACCAGCTGCACCTTTCATAACACGCTCCACGGGAGAAACACCAGCTGCACCTTTCATAACACGCTCCACGGGAGAAACACCAGCTGCACCTTTCATAACACGCTCCACGGGAGAAACACCAGCTGCACCTTTCATAACACGCTCCACGGGAGAAACACCAGCTGCACCTTTCATAACACGCTCCACGGGAGAAACACCAGCTGCACCTTTCATAACACGCTCCACGGGAGAAACACCAGCTGCACCTTTCATAACACGCTCCACGGGAGAAACACCAGCTGCACCTTTCATAACACGCTCCACGGGAGAAACACCAGCTGCACCTTTCATAACACGCTCCACGGGAGAAACACCAGCTGCACCTTTCATAACACGCTCCACGGGAGAAACACCAGCTGCACCTTTCATAACACGCTCCACGGGAGAAACACCAGCTGCACCTTTCATAACACGCTCCACGGGAGAAACACCAGCTGCACCTTTCATAACACGCTCCACGGGAGAAACACCAGCTGCACCTTTCATAACACGCTCCACGGGAGAAACACCAGCTGCACCTTTCATAACACGCTCCACGGGAGAAACACCAGCTGCACCTTTCATAACACGCTCCACGGGAGAAACACCAGCTGCACCTTTCATAACACGCTCCACGGGAGAAACACCAGCTGCACCTTTCATAACACGCTCCACGGGAGAAACACCAGCTGCACCTTTCATAACACGCTCCACGGGAGAAACACCAGCTGCACCTTTCATAACACGCTCCACGGGAGAAACACCAGCTGCACCTTTCATAACACGCTCCACGGGAGAAACACCAGCTGCACCTTTCATAACACGCTCCACGGGAGAAACACCAGCTGCACCTTTCATAACACGCTTCACGGGAGAAACACCAGCTGCACCTTTCATAACACGCTTCACGGGAGAAACACCAGCTTCAGCACAGCAGGCGGAGGCGGCGCCCCCGAGCTTCTGGGCGCTCACCTGCCAAGGGCAGACGGTGCCGTCTGAGTTACGCCCGGACAGCGGCCGCGGTGCAGCCGCGCTCGGCCTCCCCTCTCAGGCGGCCTGGAGAGCCACGGCAGCTTCTGAGGACCGAGACCCGCCTGCTGGCTCTTAGTTTTTAAGTGGTTTCTTTCCCTGGTGAGTATTTAAGATAAAAGGCTACACTACATCAAATTTGGGTAACAAGTCACCCCAAAGTGTTTCCTGCTCTCTATATTTGCAGTTTCAAGCAAGCCCAGTAAAGGCATCAGAGCAGACAGACGTGGAGAGTGAGGGCAGCTCTCGCAGGGGGTCCGCAGACCCCTGTGCCCGGTGACGTCATCACCTGTTACCGGGACATAAACAGAAGGGAGCCAGAAGAAGCCCCGAGACACTCACCACACTAGCCTGCGCCCTCAGCAACCCTGGCCCACAGACCCGATACGCCCACTTTCCACCCACAGAACCAGGGCACAGGGAGACTCGACGGCGATCTCTGCCCAGTTCCCCAGGCTCGTCCGTCCCTAGGAGCCACCTGGGGTGCTTGTGGGGAGAGGGTCCATGCCTCTCTCCTGGACAGTCCACGCCAGCACACCCACGGCACTTCAGCCCCACTCGACGGGGGCAGCAGGGAGGAGAAGGACCCGACCCCCGACTCGGGCGCCACAAACAGCCGTGCCCCCGGCACTGCCCGGGGCCCAGCTCCCGCTCTCACAAGTGCACGGGGGCCAGGGGAGCGGGCTCTGGAGCCAGACTGCCCAGCTCCACCGCTCAGGGACTACATGAACCTGTGCTCCTGAGACACTCAACTGCTTGAAGCCTCACTGTCCGTACTTATAAAGTGGGGCTAACCGCACACGCCCCACCCAGCACTGTGAGAACATGTGAGAACAGGGCCTGGCAGTGTGCGGACTCCGGCTGCCCACGGTGACACCAGGAGCGTCGCATTCCAACACGTCTGCTAGTAACTACTCCCCGATCTGCAATCAGGACACGTTCTTAGTAAAGCTGCGACACCGACGTAAACCAGGGTGGTGGAAACAATGTCAAGAAAAAGGAAGAGAGTCAGGTGGAGACTAGCGACAGAAGCGAGGCGCGGTGTGCGAGCCGTACCTTGAACAGGGATCTCCCCGTAGTTTGGTCTCTTATCTGAGAGGGCTGTCAGGGGTTTGGACGTGGAGATCGGTCCACTGATGGAATGTCTCTGAAACCACAGGACAGAGGGCGTCAGACGGCACTGTGTGGTCACTCAAGTGCTGGCATCATGGAGGGGACGCTCTCCATACTTGCTTCCTCCCCTCTGGCCCCCTCCCAGAGGCCTGGGATATTCAGGGTCTTTCAAGTTCCCACACAAACTGCAAACCATCCATTTCCACAGGACCGCGGAGGAGACAAGAGAGGAGCCCCCCCAGATAGGACCGAGTCCTCCCCCCATGATCACCCTGCCGCACTCTGCTCATCAGAAGCGAGTCACAGAGCTCAGCCCCCCGGGAGAGGCAGAGGAGGCCAGGATCGCGGGGGCAGTTCAGAGCCCGCTGCCCCGTGACTGAGGGATCTCCTTGGCCCTTTGCTTCTAAGGTCGTTTAGGGCAGGGCTGTTTAGCGCCACTTCATGGTGTGGCCCTTGAGGGCCCCTAATGAACGCTCCAAGGATTCAGAGAGGACTTCCCACGGTGGGCAGAGGGGCAGAGGCAAACGAACCCTGCCCCACGCAAACCCTGAGAAGCCCCAGGAGCCCTCTTCCTTGCAGAGAGGCCCCTGCCTGGCCGGCTGGGCCCACCCTGTGCAGCGCATGTGGACGCCCTCGGCCAGGGCCTGGGGGAGCCCTGCGGGCTGCAGCCTGTCCGCGTGGCTCTTGGCCCCGGGCATGCCCCTAGCCCAGCCCTCGCGCTCCCTCTCGGCCGCCCCAGAGGCAGCCTCCCTGCTCCGTGCGGGCACCTCCTCCCTGCTCGCCACGGAGGGCAGCCTGGCCCGCAGCAGGGCTCAGCCCGTTTCTCAACCACAGGTCTCTGCCCCACGATGATGTCTGAATGGAACTGCCTCCAACCTCCGGTCCGGCCTCCCAGCTGCCCGTGGTGCAGAGCCACCCAGCCCAGACCCCTCACGGCCTCCGCGAGGCCTGAAAAACCACCACTCGTCTTGGGTCCCGTTCCCAAGGATACCTACTCAGTGGGAGGAGGCCTGGGGGTCTGTGTGTTTAAAATTCCGCATGACTCTTGTGCCTCATCAGGTTTGAGAAGCCTGTGCTAACTAAAGAAGGGCTAAAATGCTGCCGACTGTGGCTTCTATTAATAATTACTAGTTTGTTCTCCAAGGTAGAGAGATGAGAGTTTTTAACTTATCTTTACAAAAGTTTACAAGTTGACATCATGAGCATTAAAGCTCAGCTGACAACCACTATTTAGAGAAACTTCACCTTATTTGAAGTTTATTATATCTTAGTGCCTTTATTTGCTTTCATTTATATTTTCATGCCTTTAAAAAATCTGATTAATAGAGTGCAAGAAAAAAGCTCCCTATAGATAGAATATGGAGTTTCCGCTGCCTTCCTTCCAAACTGAGAGTGTGACGCTTCCTACGGACAGGCAAACACAAAGCAACAGGCACGCACCTGCATCGGGGAGACGGCAGCCGCAGGGGGGGTTTTCATGGGACTTGGGCTCAGAGGCGTTCGGGGGATTGCTGCCGTGGCAGGGCTGGGCACTGGAAGAGAGCACACACGCAGTGAACGAGGCCGTGACGGAGTGCAGCGGAAGCTTCACCGACACCCGCCCAGGGAGCACCCATCAGCCAGCACTCGGGGTTTCCCAGGACAGCTGCTGCCCCACCTCCTCAGCCCCAGCGGCCCTGCCGCCAGGGGGACGGTGTGCCCCTGGACAAGTGGTGCGGACTTCCAGGCCTGGCTGTGCCAGTCACTTCACTGTTGCTGTTTAATTACATGGTTAAGTACTCCACAAACCAAGGACTCCATGTGCAGAAACCTCAGGAGTGCTTCTGTGGCTGCGTCAGGTGAGAGGCCGGGCGCGTGGTGGACGCTGCTGGCACGTTACATGAAGGGGAGCTGGGCTCAACGCAGCTTTCCTCCCCGCCCCTGTGGGGCGCCCCCTCACGTGGCTTTCCACAGTGTTGCATCTGACGCACAATGTGTAATAGCCGCTCACGTGTCAACCTCCCTCTCTGGAATGAACTGCTCAGAAGGTGGCTTCCGGGAACCCCTGAGGGCCAGTGGCTGGGGCTCCCCAGGCTCAGCGTCTAGTTGGGGGACTAAGACCCAGCATGCTGCGTGGCCAAAAAAGGGAAAAAATCTGTATTAGAAAATAAAAAGGGGCCCCTGAATGGCAGTGGATGGTGGCCTGAGCCAGCTGCCAGCTGCGCTCCCAGAGATGGAAGGGCAGGGCAGGTGTGTGCGAGAGGCTGGGCACGAGGGCTTGATGATGGACTGGCGCTGGGCGAGCAGGAGGGAGGCTCCGAAACGCCTGGCCTGGGAACTGGGTGGCATGGCGCTGCCTTCACAGAGAGACGGCAGCTGAGGGGCCAGGTCTCCTTCTGGACGAGAGACAACATCTGGAGACGCTGGGTGTTGGGCTCAGGCAGCACCTGAGTACACAGGCCCGAGGGGCTTGGAGGACGAGCGGGCTGAAGTCCCATACCTGGAGGCTGCCTGGCTCAGAGAAGACACCTGACCCCGCATGGGGTCAGCCCGAGTCTGATACCAAGATCTCTGTGGCCAAACAGACCCCAAACCTCCTGTGAAAACTCTGCCTGCAGGAAGACTGACTCCCTGACATAGCCTGGAGTGTGATGAGACTCAGAGCAGGACGGTGAGGCACGCCAGCCAGCCCAGAGCACACGTGTGCGTGAGCCACGGCACACAAGCTACCTTGAGACGCGCTGTCGAAGGACTTGATGAGGGTCTTCACCGTGGGCGTCGGCTCCGAGGACGTCGAGGACCTTCTGCTCAGCCCCATGCCCTGCCTCAGGGCCGCGAGGTCCCTCTCCACAGCATTCATGTAGTTATACACCCGGCCACGCTCCTCCTCCTGCCTGAAAGCAACACGCGAGTCAGGGCATTTCTGAACATGCCCTAGAAAACGCATGTTTCCCTTTCCCAGCTGAGAAGCATTAGACAGTATCAGCCAAAAACCAATCGCATCACTTGAGCTGAGTAAATCACCTGGTCTGATAATCTTATTAGATTGTGAGTTCCGGGAAACGATATTAAAATTTTTATATCGGGTTATTCTAATTAGGTTAAGTAACCATCGGTTTCCATTCCCATCTGTGTTAAGTGTAGGTGAGGACACTGGTAATCAATTAGCAGTGAGAGGGGAGGTGGCCTGGCTGAAGGCCCTGAGTCGGAACAGGGGAGCCAGCACCTGGGCTGCTGGAAAGGCCTGTCCTGACGCAGGAGGGTGAGTCTGGCTCCATCCAGTGTGCCATTCGGGCCTCCCCGGTGGCTCAGGAGTAAGACTCTGCCTGCAGTGCAGGAGATGCCAGAAACCCTGGGCCGGGAAGATCCTTTGGAGCAAACAGCCACCACTCCCGTACTTGTGCCCGAGAATCCCAGAATCCCAGGACAGAGGAGCCTGGCGGGCTGCGTCCACGGCGTCACACAGACTCGACGCGGCTGAGGCACTGAACAGCAAAACAAGCGGAACACCGCCAGCAGCGACTCAGCGTTTCTGCATGCCTCCCGAGCGTCTAGGCTCAGGCGACGGCCAGGGTCTCGTTTCTTCTGTGTTCAATCTAGCACGACTCAGCGTTTCTGCACACCTCCTGAACGTCTAGGCTAAGACGACGGCCAGGGTTTCAGTTCTTCTGTGTTCAATCTAGTGCGACTCAGGGTTTCTGCACAGGAGGCGTCTAGGCTCAGGCGACGGCCAGGGTCTCGTTTCTTGTGTTCAATCTAGCGCGACTCAGCGTTTCTGCACACCTCCTGAGCGTCTAGGCTCAGGCGACGGCCAGGGTCTCATTTCTTCTGTGTTCAATCTAGCGCGACTCAGCATTTCTGCACACCTCCCGAGTGTCAAGGCTCAGGCGACGGCCAGGGTCTCATTTCTTCTGTGTTCAATCTAGTGCGACTCAGCGTTTCTGCACACCTCCTGAACGTCTAGGCTAAGGCGACGGCCAGGGTCTCATCTCTTCTGTGTTCAATCTAGTGCGATGTGAAAAAAAAAGCAGCCTCATGGGTACGTAGTTGGAAAAGGGAAAAGTATTTTAATGATACTGCACTGGCCATATCGGGGAAGGCAATGGCACCCCACCCCAGTACTCTTGCCTGGAAAATCCAATGGACGGAGTAGCCTGGTAGGCTGCCGTCTATGGGGTCACACAGAGTCGGACACGACTGAAGTGACTCAGCAGCAGCAGCAGCACTGGCCATATAGAAACAATAGCTCACAGAGTTACATGCATTTCCCAAATGTTGATGCCTGTCATTAAACGGTTTATTTTTAAAGTTTCTTGTTAGTACCACTAGTGATCTCATCGGGAAACCCTTCATGGGGAGCTGCTGAGCCTGCAATGGCAGATGCAAGTTTTCCAAAATCCTAACATTTACTTTAGAGAAGGAAATGGCACCCCACTCCAGTACTCTTGCCTGGAAAACCCCATGGGCAGAGGAGGCTGGTGGGCTGCAGTCCATGGGGTCGCTACAAGTCAGACACGACTGAGCGACTTCACTTTCACTTTTCACTTTCATGCGCTGGAGAAGGAAATGGCAACCCACTGCAGTGTTCTTGCCTGGAGAACCCCCGGGACGGAGGAGCCCGGTGGGCTGCCGTCTATGGGGTTGCACAGAGTTGGACATGACTGAAGCGACTCAGCAGCAGCAGCAGCAGCGACATTTACTTAAAAGCCCATGTTTCATCACTGGTGCTGAACGCTGTCTATAGTTTCCTTGAAGAGACAGGCTCCTTTAATCGTTTTCAAGAAATATCCACCAAACGCTGTTGTCCGAATACCAACAGCTGGAGTCAGTCATTCTCAGGTAAGGATTTTCCCTCCATGAAAACACGCGGGGCTCTCCTCCAGCCCCCTCCACACCGGCGCATGACCGCGGCAACGCGACTCCCACCTGGACCTCGAGGCCCGAGACAAGTGACGGGCAATTCCCTGCTGCACCGAGGGCTGGAAGGGAAACTGCGCTTGAAACGCGAGTGGCCGGGATGGGCAACACAGCTGGGAGCCCAGGCTGGGTCCCCGCACCCTGCGCCTGCCTCCTCCTCAGTGGGCAAACGGCGGACGGTGCGGAGGGCGAGCCGTGCGTCAGCACGCCTGTAAAAAGTCCGAGCTTTGAGGAGGAAGGGTGTGTACGAGTGAAGAAGCAATGACCTCCCCACTCACTCCCTGTTCTGCTTAGTAAAGACGCCAAAGAGAAACAGGTCACCACGGCTGTCCACCAGGCCACCCACTAGACCTGGGCAACGGTGAAAGTCAGCAGCCTGTTCAAGGTGGCCTGTTAAATATTTTCTCAGTTTTCTCCCTAAGGCTATTTAAGAATTGTTCAACGTAATGAACGATCAAATTCTTGGTAATAACCTCCAACTCTGATACTTAGAGATACTTGGGGCTTCCCTGGTGGCTCAGGTGATAAAGAATCCTCCTGCAATGTGGGAGACCTGGGCTGGATTCCTGGGTTGGGAAGATCCCCTGGAAAAGCGAAAGGCTACTCACTCCAACATTCTGGCTTGGAGAATTCCAAGGACTGTATAGTTCATGGGGTCGCAAAGAGTCGGATACGACTCAGCAGCTTTCACTTCACTTCACTTATACTTAATAAAAGAAAAAAACCTCAAAAACCAGTCTCACAGACAGTCTCCCTAAAAGCTAGGGGCGCATCATCTAAGGCTCTTCACAGGATTCCAAAGACGTCTNGGACATGACTGAAGCGACTCAGCAGCAGCAGCAGCAGCGACATTTACTTAAAAGCCCATGTTTCATCACTGGTGCTGAACGCTGTCTATAGTTTCCTTGAAGAGACAGGCTCCTTTAATCGTTTTCAAGAAATATCCACCAAACGCTGTTGTCCGAATACCAACAGCTGGAGTCAGTCATTCTCAGGTAAGGATTTTCCCTCCATGAAAACACGCGGGGCTCTCCTCCAGCCCCCTCCACACCGGCGCATGACCGCGGCAACGCGACTCCCACCTGGACCTCGAGGCCCGAGACAAGTGACGGGCAATTCCCTGCTGCACCGAGGGCTGGAAGGGAAACTGCGCTTGAAACGCGAGTGGCCGGGATGGGCAACAAAGCTGGGAGCCCAGGCTGGGTCCCCGCACCCTGCGCCTGCCTCCTCCTCAGTGGGCAAACGGCGGACGGTGCGGAGGGCGAGCCGTGCGTCAGCACGCCTGTAAAAAGTCCGAGCTTTGAGGAGGAAGGGTGTGTACGAGTGAAGAAGCAATGACCTCCCCACTCACTCCCTGTTCTGCTTAGTAAAGACGCCAAAGAGAAACAGGTCACCACGGCTGTCCACCAGGCCACCCACTAGACCTGGGCAACGGTGAAAGTCAGCAGCCTGTTCAAGGTGGCCTGTTAAATATTTTCTCAGTTTTCTCCCTAAGGCTATTTAAGAATTGTTCAACGTAATGAACGATCAAATTCTTGGTAATAACCTCCAACTCTGATACTTAGAGATACTTAGGGCTTCCCTGGTGGCTCAGGTGATAAAGAATCCTCCTGCAATGTGGGAGACCTGGGCTGGATTCCTGGGTTGGGAAGATCCCCTGGAAAAGGGAAAGGCTACTCACTCCAACATTCTGGCTTGGAGAATTCCAAGGACTGTATAGTTCATGGGGTCGCAAAGAGTCGGACACGACTCAGCAGCTTTCACTTCACTTCACTTATACTTAATAAAAGAAAAAAACCTCAAAAACCAGTCTCACAGACAGTCTCCCTAGAAGCTAGGGGCGCATCATCTAAGGCTCTTCACAGGATTCCAAAGACGTCTGTGTTAAACGGGAGAAACGCCACAGGTTACGAGCACAAGACGCTCTTCAAGTGAGCAGCAGAGAGGAGTCGGCCTGCACCCTTCACTCGAGCCCCTGAGTCGCCTGCTGACGGGCACCAGCCACGGCCCCGAGCAGCACCCAGGCGTCTCACTTCAGCCCCACAACTCTGTGACAGAAGCAGCACTGCGTCCACCGCAGAGACGGGCAAACAGGCCCGACCGCGGCCCCCAAGGCCAGCAGCAGCAGAGCTGCACGGGGCCGAGCCTGTCTGTCCCCGGGCTCTGCACCCTCCCAGACGACGACAGCCCAGGAAGAGCAAGGGGCTGGGATGGGGGCAGAGGACGCGCGGGAACCGCGATGGGCCGCGTGTGGTGGCTGCTCCAGCCCCTCCCGAGTCGGGGACTGTGGACGCCGACGGCAGCTCGGAAAGGCCACGGAGCCCGAGCTCCTGTACAGGGCTACTCGAAGACCGGCAGGCTCTGGGGAGCCCGTGGAACGAGCTTGGACTTGGGCCACTTCCGCTGGACCCAAACTCAGTGACAGCAGCATCAGAACGCACAGTCTCCCGGTGAAGCTGCGTCACAGAACCAGGACTCACGAGCCCCCTGTGGAGACTGAAGGGCACAGCTGGCTTCCCGAAACTCACTTGCGTGACTTTATTTCCTCCAGTTCTTTCGTGAGCTTCTCATTTTTCTCTTGAGCTTCATGTAGGCGGCGCTTCAGGTCACCAATCTCCTCTTGGGCTTCAGACTTAATGTCATTTGCGATGACCACCGCAGTCTGCAGGTCAGCCTGGAACTGCCGCCATTCTGCTGATTCCTCCTGCATTAAAAAACTACGTTTTTATTTCCAAAAGAGAGCAATGAAGACGTATTTTAAAGCAATAAAACGTGCTTTTGATTGGACTGCTGTAATGCACTGTCTCAAGTGATGACTGATTATTTTTAAATCCCAGAGAACTGCTATTACCTTATTTCTAACAGACTACGTAATTACTTTTAGCGAATGGTGTTCCTGGTGAGGAAAAGCTGCCAGCTGACCTGCTTGCTGAGGCAGCAAGCACTTGGACTGGTCAGTAAGGATGATCAGGTCAGGCCTCCCTTCCCTGTGGCAAGCTTCAAAGTTAGTCTTGTGAAAATAAACATATCATCCAAAATATGCCTGTGAAGAGCTCAAGCAGGTAGACACATGGTGTGTGAACTACACTGGAAGATTTTACAGTTTAAAACTATAAATATCCTGGCATCAAAAATGAACCGGAAAAAAAAATCGGAAAGGAAGAGGAAGCCAGAAGGAAAACACTAAATTTAATCTCAGCAGACAAAACACACAGGAGGAGGAGCCCAGGACTGTCCGCTGTGTGGCCTCCCACAGCCATGGAGGACGCAGGCGCCTCCTGGAGCCACGGCCGCCAACCCCAGGGGCAGCGCCCAGCAACCCCCACAGCCTGAGCAATGGAGAGAAAGAAAGGAAGGAAGACGGCGCTAAGTCACGTCTGACTTGTGTGACCCCACGGACCATAGGCTGCCAGGCTCCTCTGTCCGTGGGGTTCTCCAGGCAAGCGCTGGAGTGGGTTGCCATTCCCTTCTCCAGGGGAACTTCCCGACCCAGGAACTGAACCCAGGTCTCCCACACTGCAGGGTCAACCCAAACCTCGACACCAGCTTCCCCCGCCCTCTGCGTCAGAGCATCACTGCCGTGGCAGACCGATCAAATCCACAGAAGGCAGAAAGCCCACAAGAGTCAGCTTAGCTTGGGACCTTTCATCATCAAGGGCTCGTGACGTTTCTTCCCAGGATATAACCCCTGCTCCCAAAGCGCCGCTCGTCAAACACGGTGCCAGCCCCTCTCTGAGGGGACAGCCTCGCCCCGCCCGCAGCCTGGTGGCTCTGGGTCACGGCCGCGTCTGCGGCTCGGGGCGCAGGTGGCGGGCACAGCTTTCGGGGAGCCGCACTTCCCGACAGGGTGGCGCGCGCGTTCCTACCCGCAGTCGCCTGTGCAGGGTCTTGATTTCTCTTTCCATGTCGTGTTTTTGGTCCTGGAGTTTTTTAACCGTATCTGAAAAGACCACAAAAGTTCAACTATTTATTCTTAAACCACGTTTAAAAGGAAAATTAGACAGGGAGGGGGTACTTAACTGTGCTATTCAAAAAGGCATCCTGCCCAGAGACATTCTATTTTTAATACAAAACTTGAAAAGGAATTCCAATCCAAGTATAAACTAGTGTGACTCTGTAAGGAAAATATCAAATTTAAATTGCGACTTCTGGATGACTTCCTTCCGCAGCGTCCTAATTCTGAAACAAAAAGCTAAGTTAAATCAATTGTTAGAAGCACACACACACTGTTGGCTCATAACCAATCAAAACAACACTGACTGCAATTAAAATGGGAGCTTTTAATCAGAAGGGTTATTAACCTGTTTTTACAAGCATAACTTAACTTTGCACACTGGAATAAATTCCGGAAAGGTCGTGACTTTACTAAACTTTTTACAAACTTAATTATTTAATAACGGGGAGCTGCTATTTAATTCTATAGAAAAGTCTTTTCACAAAGGATTAAGTAAATCAATACTCAAGTTATTTCTTGCATAATGTGAATTTCCTCCAAACAACGTCATGCAGTGTGAACATCTGATGAGCACCGCTAATGTGCAAAGGCCGCTCTAGACAGACCAGGGCTGCAAAGATGAGTGCGCAGACAAGGCCATATCCCAGGACCCAGGCAGGCACAGGGAAATCACTTTCTACTATTCCAAAAAGTCAGCTTGTTACGAAATAAAAAGTTAATTAGTTTTACTCAGTAATTCCAGAAACTGCTCATAAGTACCTTCTTTTGTGTTAAATTTTTGCACAAGGTGCCTGAGATATAAGGAAATGAAAAAAAAGGTGCAGTTCCTACTCTTTCAGAGACAGAAAAGAGGATGCTTTCATTGCAAAGGATTAAACTTTTAACAGTCTGTCTCCACACAGCTGCTTCAGACCTCACTTCACCTGGAAACATAGGGGTAAAACGGGCCATCCCGTTTGGCTCAGGGCAAAGTGGGAACACGGGTGAGCGGGCAAGTCCAGTACCCCTAGGCGAGGATGACTCTGGAACCAGAGGGAACTGGGCTCTGTCTGACCTACATGTGGATGAAATCGGGGTCTTGGTGATATCAGCAGACACGGTCAAGGAACAAGGACCGAAGCTGTAACATTTCTAGCGTGGAAAACACTAAGGGCCACACGCCTTTCCTTTACACTTACGTGCAAAAAATATTTTACAGTTAAAACAAGCAAAACAAAAACCTGTGTATCTCTCCTCTGCTGAAAACTGCTTTCCCTCCCTCTGGTGGCAGACGGCCTGTCGTGTAGGGGTCTCACGTGGGGAGCGCGACTGCAGGCCTCAGTGCCCTGACCCCCCGGCGGCACGTGAGCCGCACGGCCGCCTCAGGCTCCCTCCTTGGGCCCCCACCCTCTTCCCGCAGCAGCCTCGGCGTTCACGGCCGAGGGCTCCCGGGGCCACGGCTCTCAGGGGACACCCTTACCCTCAGCGCCGCGTGCCCACTGCTGCTGCGCCTCCACGTAAACAGAAGGGCGCTGACGGCCAGTGGACACCTTCAGGCTGAAGAGAGCACTTCGACAGTCTCCAGGGAATGCTATTAATTATACTCTACAGAAGCACAGAAAGTGACAACAGGCTCTTCCTCCCTGGAAACACGGGCGTCGGCGGTCCAGTCCTCGCCGTGAGGAGGCTGGGCAGTGCCTGTCACACGGGGCCGCGTGGGGCTCGGCCACCCTGGGGCCTCTACACGCAGCTCCCACCTCAGAGCCTGAGTGAGAGAGACGCTGCCACCTGCTGCCTCCAGCTCACACGCAGCATTGCCGTCTGTCCAAGAACAGAGCTGCACCGATCTCCCTCCCCAAGTTTTAGCTCTACCGCCGCTTCTGCTCCAGAGACCGGCGCATCTCTGTTCTCACTGTCACTGACCAGCCTTGCTCTGAACAATCCTGGGCACCAGCCTGCCCATCTAACAGTGGGGTTCACAGTCTTCCCACCAGCAAGACCCAGCACCGATGATGAACCATCAGCCGGGGGCCTGCCCCCCGCGGGCACCGTGGACAGCGACCTCGCCACGGGACCCCCCACACCCCCTGTGAAGGGAGCAAAGTCGCCACAAGCTCCCCTGCCCTCCGATGCCCGAAGATGCCCAGTGCTCAGCCGGCTCTGCACTTGGCGGGTGCTGCCAATGGCCGTCAGGCGCCGTTTTCAGAGGCAGGAAGGACCTGGGAACCTGTCAGCTAAAGCTGCACCCCTCAGGGCCAGGGGCGGGGCAGCGGGCAGAGAGCCACCAGGCCACAGCTGTACCCCCGAACAGAGCCCCTGACGCCAGAGGATGCGCCTGAGTCTGAAACAAGCCATCTACTACTTCTGTCTGTGTTTCGGTCCTGCCGCACAGCATGCAGGATCTTAACTCCCCACCGGGGCGAGCCCAGGTCCCCTGCCTCGGCCGTGTGAGGGGTTAGTCCAGTGGGCTGCCAGGGAGTCCCTGTTGCTTTTATTTTACTCATTTGTACCCCTCCCCCCAAAATGTGGCTGTAACTTTTACCCCCGATTCTAAAACACGTTTACAGGGGAAAAAAAAGTATGCTGTTCTACAGCTTTACAAGCTCTCCCACTAGTCAGTAGATACCGGACACTTTTACCAATAGATATGGACCCGCAGCACCATTCTGATGGCCACAGTCACACTCCATCAACTGGAAATATCATGCTTCGTCTCAGCAACCTCCCATCAGCAGCCAGTCAGAACGGCTCCAGCATTCCTCGTAAACACCACGAGCACCTCCTGCTTTGCAGGTGTTACTTGGGGACACACCTGCAGAGGGAGAGGAGGCGCTCAAGGGCCGCCTGAAACCATCAACAGGGCCCACGTCAACCCACATGCTCCAGAATACAGCATTCCTTCTGAGAAATCACCAAGTTAGAGACTTTACAGGACGCAATACACTGAGATCAGCGTTTCTTCAGGAACACCACTTCGGCTGGCTACAGTCTGAGTGTGATGCTCTAGTAAAACTACCACGGTCTTCATCACAGAGGCACGCGTGCTTTCTTTCATGCGCACGTTTCTCTGGCCTGCGCACGCCAACCAGGCGTGTCCACCCCGGCTGGTGAAAGGGTGGCCGTGGCAGGGACGCACCAAGCCCACGGGCTTCTAACTGGACTCAACTGTTGAAAATATAGGTCGTTTCCTGGTCTCTGCTGCTGCTGCCAAGTCGCTTCAGTCGTGTCCGACTCTGTGTGACCCCATAGATGGCAGCCCACCAGGCTCCCCCGTCCCTGGGATTCTCCAGGCAAGAACACTGGAGGGGGTTGCCATTTCCTTCTTCAACGCGTGAAAGTGAAAAGTGAAAGTGAAGTCGCTCAGTCGTGTCTGACTCTTCGTGACCCCATGGACTGCAGCCCACCAGGCTCCCCCGTCCATGAGATTTTCCAGGCAAGAGTACTGGAGTGGGGTGCCATCGTCCTCTCCGAAAAATCCTGGGCTCTAGTAACCTGCAACTCGGGAGCATCCACGCCCGTGTAGACAGCTGCAAACTCTTAAGGGTGTCTCTGAAGAGATTTCTGCAAGCAGGTCGCTATGGCACTGCTACACTTGTACAAATTCTGATCAATACTCCAGAAAGGACCCTTTGCTCCTCCCTTACATGCTAGCTCTCTTTTAAATTCTGCTCACCCTCATCTTGAGTTTCATTGCTTTTTTTCAGAAGTCAAGCATCTTCCTGTATCTTTTTCTGACTTACTTATTCACACACATCATTTGGCTAACGGGTTATTCTAGTCTTACTGAACCTCTCTACATATTTGATATATATTACAAATACTTCTCCCAATGCCGTTTATTAATAATCCTGGTACTTCACTGAACTGAAAGTTTTAATCATACACAGTCAACACGACTCTCCTCCACGAAGGCTCCCCAGTACCGTGCCTTCCACGACTCTCATCACAGCAGGACACAGCTTTCCTCCTCTTGCTCCTGCCCGCTCTCTTGTCTCGAGCCACCCATGCTCACCACGGTCATCAACTTCTTCGTATCAGGATGCCAGGCCCTCGCTGGCCTGAACCTCAGGAACTGCAGAGGGCAGAACGCAGCTGCAAGTGTGCATGGAACAGGGCAACGCAGACAGCGAGTGGGAGGGGAGGTCGTGGCTAAGCTGGGCCTGAGGTCTTACTGGTGCCGCTGTTCTTGATACCAGTCAGCTGTGTTTTGCTCGGCACGTTAGCGGCTTTATTTCGGAGGCTCTGTTGAGCTGTCTCTTTCTGCTATTCTCCTCTAAGCTCTTCTAAGATGTTGAAAGGTGCTTTCCCGGTGGCTCCGCGGTAAAGAATCTGCCTGCCAATGCAGGAAACAGAGGTTTGATCCCTGGATCAGGACGATCTCCTGGAGAAGAAAATGGCAACGTGCTCTAGCATTCTTGCCTGGGAAATCCCATGGACAGAGGAGCCTGGCGGGCTACAGTCTATGGGGTCGCAAAGAGTCAGAGTTGACTAAACCAGAAGGTATTAAAACATCTAGTAAGTCCTGGCTGGTCTTTCTTACTTACAAAGAATGATTCGCATCACAGACCCCGGCATGCTTCTGGACGGAACGCCGGCAGAGGCAGGCTCTGCTGATGACAGGGGCCGCCGGTGCGCGTGGGGGGACACACTCTGGACGAACGAGAGGGAAAAGGCGGTTTCTGCGGAGGCAACAGGGGTGCACACGCCCGTTTCACTGCGGGGCCCAGCTGCCTTGCTCTGTGTGGCCTCCTTTTCAAGACAGCACGGCAGCCTGCAGTTACCCGGCACAGTACGAAGGGCTGGTGCGGGGGGCCCCTGGGCCCAAGTCCCACCTTCCTTAGACAGAGACGAGCTCGGGAGCAGCGTCAGGCAAAGCAGAGCCGGCGCCCAACAGAGGAGGGAGTGTAAGGACCCCCAGTGCCTTATGCCACTGCCTCAGAGCCCACAGGGCACGGTGGGGACGTCACTGCTGAGAGGTGCAAAGTTCTCTAGGCCGCAGACCTCTCTATTCCCACTGACGCCCACGGCCACCTCCATCGGCTTTATAAAAGTCTTCCAGAGACTGCTCAGAACTCTTGGCCTACGGACAGGATCCTTCCTGTTTTCTCTTTGTTCTACTGTTCAGGGTATTTTTATAATGTCTCTCCCGCCATGTCCCTAGGACTGTGGGAGGGAAAGGAGGTGAGTGTGGCCTCAGCTGGAAGCCTTAAAGAGTTTACTGGGACAGCTACTGCTCAGACCTTCCCGACTCAGGTGTGGCGTCCCGCTGTGGCGAGGAAGCCGCAGGCCAGGCCAGCATGGCACGCCCTCTAGGCCTACACGGCGCTGAGCTCTCCGGGGGGCCGTGTGGACCCCCAACCTCACACACACCGCGGTGTCCCGCAGACACCCAGGACGCCCTGCTCGCTGTTTCCAGGCTCCTTTCTCCCTGGGTAATGTCTACGGATCGACGCTCACGGTCAGAGGCTCTTCCACGTTTCTGATCTGCAGTTTAAAGGACTCAGTAACTTGCTGTATTTGCTGTCTAACGTTTCATTTCCAGAATACCTACTAGCTTCCTTCCTAGCAGTTTTTACTTCTCTGGAGATCTGCTGTTTGTTCATCATGACGAGTACACTTTCCTCCAGGTCCTGAGCACATTCACGAAAGCTGTTTTGAAACCCTGTCTATTAACACCGAAGTCAGAACCACGCTGGGGTAAATGACCAGTGACTAGTGGGCACAGGATCGCTTTGCAGGGGGGGATTAAAAAGGGTCTAACAGTGACTGTGGGGATGCTTTCATTCCACAGGAAAACCCCTCGTTTCCCAATTAGCAGTATTCCCTTTCATGGACTCCCCTAAATCAAGTGCTGACTTAGCACACATCCCAAATGCTAGAATTCTTGAGGAAAACACTAATTCCTATCAGATTATGTAGCTATAACAATAAATTACATGAAATGTGTCTGGATCCTGGATCCTATCAAACAATTATAAAGGGCATTCTAGGGTCAGCTAGGGAAATCTGCGCACAGGGTATTTGATGATGCTAAGAACTTATGCCTAGCTTTGCTAACTGTGATACTGCATTGTGGTTACAAGGAGAACGTGCTGAAATACTCCAGAGGTCAGTGTCCACAGCTTACTGCCAACTGGATCAGCTAAACACACACTCAGAAGGCAAACGCTACAAAATGCTACCGACTGCCGCATCCAGGCAGGGAAGGCAATGGCACCCCACTCCAGTACTCTTGCCTGGAAAATCCAATGGACAGAGTAGCCTGGTGAGCTGCAGTCCATGGGGTCGCTAACAGTCGGACAGACTGAGCGACTTCACTTTCACTTTTCTGTTTCATGCATTGGAGAAGGCAATGGCAACCCACTCCAGTGTTCTTGCCTGGAGAATCCCAGGGACGGGGGAGCCTGGTGGGCTGCCGTCTATGGGGTCACACAGAGTCGGACACGACTGAAGTGACTTAGCAGTAGCAGCAGCAGTACAGAATGTCAGAGAAGGCAATGGCACCCCACTCCATTTGTCTTGCCTGGAAAATCCCATGGATGGAGGAGCCTGGTGGGCTGCCGTCTATGGGGTCACACAGAGTCGGACACGACTGAAGTGACTTAGCAGCAGCAGCAGCCGCATCCAGGCAGGGGGTGCTGCCAGACGACTCCCCAGGAACTGCTGCATATTTCAGCTTTTTATTTCAAAAACGGACATGTACACACTGCTATATTTTAGATGGATAACCAACAAGGACCTCCTCCCGTGCGGCGCGGGGAGCGCCGCACAGGGCGGGGGGCGCCACACAGCGCGCCGCACAGGGCGGGGGGTCCGCACGGCTGGGACGAGGCGCGTGTGCGCGGGTGGCTGAGCCCCTGCTGTCGGCCGGGGACCCTCACAACACTGCTGACCAGCTGGCGTCTCTGTGCTCACGCTCAGTCGCGTCCGCCTCCCTGTGACCCCGCGGACTGCAGCCCCCAGGCTCTTCGTCCATGGGGTTTCCCAGCCGAGAATGCCAGAGCAGGCTGCCATTCCCTATTCCACTGGATCTTCCTGACCCAGGGATCGAACCTGTGTCTCCAGCATTGAAGGCGGTTTCTTTACCCGCTGTGCCATCAGGGAAGCCCATTAATCAGCTATCGGTTCAGTTCAGTCGCTTAGTCATGTCCCACTCTTTGCGATCCCATGGACTACAGCACGCCAGGCTTCCTGTCCGTCACCAACGCCCGGAGCTGGCTCAAACTCATGTCCCGTGAGTAGTGATACCATCCAACCATCTCATCCTCTGTTGCCCCCTTCTCCTTCTGCCTTCAATCTTTCCCAGCATCAGGGTGTTTTCCAATGAGTACATTCTTCAAATCAGGTGGCCAGAGTATTGGAGCTTTAGTTTCAGCATCAGTCCTTCCAGTGACTACTGGGTTGATCTCCTTTAGGATGGACTGGCTGGATCTCCTTGCAGTCCAAGGGATTCTCAAGAGTCTTCTCCAACACCACAGTTCAAAAGCATCAATTCTTCAGCACTCAGTTTTCTTTATGGTCCGACTCTCACATCCATACATGACTACTGGAAAAATCACAGCCTTGACCAGCCAGACCTCTGTCAGCAAAGTAATGTCTCTGCTTTTTAATATGCTGTCTAGGTTGGTCATACCTTTCCTCCCAAGGAGCAAGGGTCTTTTAATTTCATGGCTGCAATCACCATTTGCAGTATTTTGGAGCCCAAGAAAATAGAGCCTGTTAATGTTTCCGTAATTGGCAATACCCAAATACAAAATAAAACATTTTTTAAAAATTGGGGAGAGAAAAGAGTGGGCTAAAAAGATTGTATTAAGGATTTCAGCCATTTTATCATTAAAATCCGTACCCTGTTTATGTAACTTTTATTTTGGCATTGATATGGAAACTTTTGTCCCTGGAAACCTCTAACATTTTTCTAGCTATCACCCCAGTTACCACAAGATGTCACTCTTTCCGCATTCGAAGCAAAAGGCTTGCAAGGGAGAAGGCCATTATCTGTACTAAAAGAAGACACTGAACTCCCACGTTCAACGCAAACTTTAGAACCATTTGTATTTAGGAAATAAAATGCAGTAACTCTCTCAGTTCAGACAATGAAACACAAACTGGACATAAATGTTAAACTAAAAGTTTTCTAAAACTTTAGATGAAAAAGTGCATCACTGTGTCTCTCAGGAACACATTCCCACAAGCCAAATCAGTATCCCCAAACTTTGGAAAAAATAGTCCTGAGGTCATCCTACAAAGGCCAGGTCAACCAGCCAGAGCTCAGAATCGCCACCAGACACCTTGAGGGCTGACGCAAACAACCCCCCTCTCCTGGGAATAGGTCAACCCCTCCCCCCTCAACCCCTGCACCTACACACAGGTGATCCAGCTCCATTGTGCATCCGCCGGTTGGTCCGCAAAGAAGCACGACCCGAAATTTCAACAGCTCTAGCCAAGGCTGGAAAAGGTCCGTTTTCATTCCAATCCCAAAGAAAGGCCAAAGAAGGTTCAAACTACCACACAGTTGAGCTCATTTCACATGATAGCAAGGTAATGCTCAAAATCCTCCAAGCGCGTCTTCATTAGTATTTGTACCGAGAACTGTCAATGTACAAGCTGGATTTACAAGAGGTACAGACAGACAAGAGGAACCGGAGACCAGACTGCTGACACCCGGAGGATCACAGACAAACGCCTGCTTCTGCTTCACCGACTACACTGAAGCCTTTGACTGTGGATCACAACAAACTGTGGAAAATCCTTAAAGAGATGGGGATTCCAGAGCACCCTACTGCCTCCTGAGAAACCTGTATGCAGGTCAAGAGGCAACAGTTAGAACCGGACATGGAACAACGAACGGACTGGTTCAAAATTGGGAAAGGACTGTGTCGGCAAGACTGTGTATCGTCACCGTGCTTATTTAAGTTCTATGCAGAATACATCATGTGAAATGCCGGGTTGGATGAAGCCACAAGCTGGAATCAAGATTGCTGGGAGAAATTTCAATAAACTCAGACATGCAGATGAATCCACCCTTATGGCAGAAGCGAAGAAGAACTAAAGATAAAGAGTCTTTTGGTGAAGGTGAAAGAAGAGAGCGAAAAAGCTGACTTAGAACTCAGCATTCAAAAAAACGAAGATCACGGCATCTGGTCCCATCGCTTCATGGCTAATAGATGGAGAAAAAAGTGAAACCATGACAGACTTATGACAGACTTTACTTTCTTGGGCTCCAAAATTGCTGTGGACGGTGTCTGCAGCCATCAAATTAAAAGATGCTTGCTCCTTGGATGAAAAGCTAAACAGCGCATTAAAAACCAGAGATGTCACTTTGCCCACAAACGTCCATCTAGTCAAAGCTATGGTTTTTCCAGCAGTCATGTATGGACGTGAGAGCTGGACCATAAAGAAGGCTGAACGTAAAAGAGTTAATGCTTTGAACTGTGGTGCTGGAGAAGACTCTTGAGAGTTCCAAGGAGATTAAACCAGTGAATTCTAAAGGAAATCAACCCCGAATAGTCACTGGAAGGACTGAAGCTGAAGCTCCCATATTTTGGCCACCTGTTGTGAAGAGCCAACTCACTGGAAAAGACCCTGATGCTGGGAAAGTCAGGGCAGGAGGAGGGGGCGACAGAGGGCGAGACGGTTGGGCGGCATCACTGACTCAACGGACGTGAGTTCTGGCAAACTCTGGGAGATGGTGAAGGACACGGCAGCCTGGCGTGCTGCAGTCCACGGGGTCACAAAGGGTCAGACATGAATGGGAGACTGAAGGGCAACCAAGGCATCCGGGAAGGCTGCCTCCACCCCCCCATCCCCACCAGGCCACCCTTAGCAGGCGTCACACTTAAAATCCTCCCCATCCCCACCAGGCCACCCTTAGCAGGCGTCACACTTAAAATCCTCCACCCCCCCATCCCCACCAGGCCATCCTTAGCAGGCGTCACACTTAAAATCCTCCCCATCCCCACCAGGCCATCCTTAGCAGGCGTCACACTTAAAATCCTCCACCCCCCCATCCCCACCAGGCCATCCTTAGCAGGCGTCACACTTAAAATTTGTTGATAGTCAAAGAATCCAGGCAAAGCGTACATAAGAACTTTCAAAACGTATCATTTGGAAACACCCTGAAAATCAGCAAAATGACACGAGAGGCAGCAGAAGGCCCAGGACCCGAGCACCCCGTGCCTGCTGCTCAGCCTCGACTGTGCACCGCTGCACCGCGCCCCACCTGCTGCCGTCTCCGCTCCCTGCCCGTCTGCCTGTGCCCATCTTTCCTTCTTAAGGACACACGCCACGGCCCTCACCCCGGCATAATGCAGCGTATGGTCCCTACCAGCACTCAGACCCCATGAGCTGTCCACCTCACGTGTTTATGCCAACGTCTGTCCCCACAGCCTGAGGGCAGCCCGGGGCCCAGCAGGCAAGGGAGCAGGGGCTGGCCCGTCCCACTCCTGCAGCCTGGGACTCCCCCTTGGCCTCGCTCTCTATGGCCTCGCTCTCTAAGTCAGAGATGGGCCTGCGCTGTCCCCCGGGTGGGGGGCCTCACTCTCTAAGTTGGAGACGGGCCTGCACTGTCCTCCAGGAGGGGGGGCCTCACTTACTAAGTTGGAGACGGGCGGGCACTGTCCCCGGGCGGGGCCTCACTCTAATTCGGAGGCGGGCGGGCACTGCCCCCGGGCGGGGCCTCACTTACTCTCTAAGTTGGAGACGGGCCTGCACTGTCCCTTGGGTGGGGGGCCTCACTTACTCTCTAAGTCGGATATGGGCCTGCCGGGTGGGGGGCCTCACTTACTCTCTAAGTTGGGAGACAGGCCTGCACTGTCCCCGGGCGGGGCCTCACTCTCTAAGTTGGAGACGGGCGGGCACTGTCCCCCAGCGGGGCCTCGCTCTAATTCGGAGGCGGGCGGGCACTGCCCCCGGGCGGGGCCTCACTTACTCTCTAAGTTGGAGACGGGCCTGCACTGTCCCTTGGGTGGGGGGCCTCACTTACTCTCTAAGTCGGATATGGGCCTGCCGGGTGGGGGGCCTCAGTTACTCTCTAAGTTGGGAGACAGGCCTGCACTGTCCCCGGGCGGGGCCTCACTCTCTAAGTTGGAGACGGGCGGGCACTGTCCCCCAGCGGGGCCTCGCTCTAATTCGGAGGCGGGCGGGCACTGCCCCCGGGCGGGGCCTCACTTACTCTCTAAGTTGGAGACGGGCCTGCACTGTCCCTTGGGTGGGGGGCCTCACTTACTCTCTAAGTCGGATATGGGCCTGCCGGGTGGGGGGCCTCAGTTACTCTCTAAGTTGGGAGACAGGCCTGCACTGTCCCCGGGCGGGGCCTCACTCTCTAAGTTGGAGACGGGCGGGCACTGTCCCCGGGCGGGGCCTCACTCTAATTCGGAGGCGGGCGGGCACTGCCCCCGGGCGGGGCCTCACTTACTCTCTAAGTTGGAGACGGGCCTGCACTGTCCCTTGGGTGGGGGGCCTCACTTACTCTCTAAGTCGGATATGGGCCTGCCGGGTGGGGGGCCTCAGTTACTCTCTAAGTTGGGAGACAGGCCTGCACTGTCCCCGGGCGGGGCCTCACTCTCTAAGTTGGAGACGGGCGGGCACTGTCCCCCAGCGGGGCCTCGCTCTAATTCGGAGGCGGGCGGGCACTGCCCCCGGGCGGGGCCTCACTTACTCTCCAAGTCGGAGACGATGAGGTTGTCGTGGAGTTTCACCGCCCGGTGCTGCTCCACTTCGTCCTCGAGCTCGAAGATCGTCTCTTTCATGTCGCTCCTCTCCGTCTCTCTTTCCTCCAGCTCTGACCGCAGTTTCTCTAAGGTCGCGCTCAGGCCTTCTACCTGCTTCTTAGCCTCCTCCTGGAAGCCTCGGTACTCGTCTTCTACCTGTGTGGAGGCGATGGTGCAGATGAGGAAAGCGAGTGCTGTTCTGATAAGTCCCAGCACAGGGGCACAGGCCGCCCGGGCTGGGAGCAAAGCGGGCACTGCTCTGCGAGCATGAGGAGGGCCGTGTGACCGCTGTGGGCGTCCAGTGACTGGGACGTCACACAACACGCGTCAGCATGGTGGGCCGCCACACCCCTGAACTCGCGCTGACGTCACCCTGGACCTCGCTACAGGACTTACGAAGAGGTTTCCGAAGTTTTCCCCTCTCCAAAGTTTGGACTGAAGGCACGCATCTCATCAACGATTAACATGCTTTCCCACAAAAAGGATGTCTGCTTTCTGACGGTTTCAATATCAAATTAAAAACAGAAACCAAAATTCTCAAATACTGTCAAACTGTCAGTTCATGGGGGCCCCCACCATGCACGCGGCAACAAGTATACCTCCTAAACTGCATCCCTGAAAACATTAAGACTTACGTTATTAAGAACAGTCTCTCATACAGATTGCACAGCAGCTTAACCTCAACTCCCAGAACTCTACTTGAAAAACCACACCACAGAAGAGGAAGAGGAGGCAGATGCTGCTGGCCCCACAGACTGCAGTGCTGGCTCTCCGCTTTTCCTGTGTCAACCTGCAGCCGCGAGGGCGCTGTGGCAGGGCATGACACGCTCCCCTGGGCACGCCCAGAGCTGGGGACAACTCCTGCCGGGGGTGACTCTAGGCCCAGGCTTTCACAGGCCGGACCACAGTGAAAAAGTTTCAGTGGAGGTGACATCGTCACAAGAACACTTTTCATTCCCTCCCCAGACAAGCCGCTGAGGAAAAGACCCCCTTAGGAGGAGCTGGTGGCACGCCAGCTGGGCTGCCGGCTCTCGGGCGGCGTGTACGCGCCACGGCCGCTCCGCGCGGCGCCACAGCCCTCTCCCTGCTGAATCGGTACCTTTGCGATGGCGTCCTGCAGCCGGCTGGCGTCACTCCGGCTGCGGGCCAGGTCTTCCTGCAGACTGCTGGCCAGAGCTTCTGCTTTCTCCTTGTCCAGCCTGACGCTCTCCAGGAGGCCCTGAACGTCAGACTTGTCTCCGGAGTTATGGAGCGAGTACAGCTCCGCCACTTTCTGCTTCTCGTTCTCCAGCTGGGCCTTCAGGCGGCTCATCTCGATCTGGTCGCTGGCCAGGGTGGCTCTGAGCTCCTCCAGCGTGGCAGCCAAGGCCGCCCTGCCCTTCTGCTCGGACTCGACGGCCCGCTCCATGTGGTGGCTGCGCTCCTTGAGAGCCCCGATCAGCTCCTGAGCCTCCTTGTTGTCCTGCTCGGCCATCTTCAGGGTGTTGCTTAGGTGCTGCTGGACGCCAAGGAGCTGCTCCCGCTCAAAGCGGCTGTTCTCGGCGAGGTCCACGTAGCGCTGCTCCAGCTCCATGTAGCGTCCGCTCTTCACGTCCTCGTCGATGACGTAGGAAATGTGGTGCTCGTCCAGGAGGGAGCGGAAGTACTCCGCCTGCCGGCTCAAGTGCTCTAGCCTGTCGCTCTGCTGGCACAGGGACTCCACGAGGATCGCCTTCTCCTCGCCGAGCCGCTCGTTCTCGCTGTTCAGCTCCTGGGTGACCTGCTGCAGGTCGGCCAGCTCCTGCAGAGTGGCCTGCAGCTCCTCGCTCGTGCTGTGCTGGCTCTCCTCCATCTGGTGTATCCGCTCCGTCAGGCACGCGACAGACACTTCGCTGGCGTTCCCGCTGCTCCCCTTGCGAGCGCGCTCCACGCTCGGCAGGCCTTCTGACTCCGAGGAAGAGGGCGCGTCCAGGGCGTCGTCGCTGGAGGTGAGGGGCTGGTACACCTCACTGCACTCACTGTCCAGGTTGTCCAGGGAGTTGCTGTGTTGATGGTCCATGNGCTCCCCTTGCGAGCGCGCTCCACGCTCGGCAGGCCTTCTGACTCCGAGGAAGAGGGCGCGTCCAGGGCGTCGTCGCTGGAGGTGAGGGGCTGGTACACCTCACTGCACTCACTGTCCAGGTTGTCCAGGGAGTTGCTGTGTTGATGGTCCATGAGCGTGCTTTCATCCTGGCTCAGCAGGTCCTCCACCGAGCCAGGGGCCGAGCCCTCCACCGAGGAGGTCAGCGTCCCCCCGCCGTCGCTCTGGTTACCAGGGGTGATCTCTGGGCTCAGGGACTGATAGCCAAACAGCTTCTCAGAATGGTCCAGCCTCTGCTCCAGGGAGAAGCCCAGCGCGTTCAGCCGGCCCTTCAGCATCCGGTTCTCGCTCTTTAGCTGGCTGAGCTCTTCCCGGATGGCCGCGTTCTGCTCCTGCAGCTGCAGCAAGGCGGACTCCACGTCAGTCGGCTGGCGCACGCCACCGCCTTCCTTCTCCTCGGACCTCTCGGCGCCCTCGGTGAGGGGGTCCTCGCTGATGCCCAGCTGAGCACGCATGTCCCGGAGCTCGCTCCGCAGATGCAAAATCTCCACGTCCTTGGTTTTGGCCAAGGTGAGAAGATCCTTCACTCTGGCCTCCAGAGCAGCTTTGTCACTGATCTGATTGTCCGACTTGGACTTGCTCATGCGGACGTCGCACTCCGCAGCCGGGCGACTGCGTGAGCGTTTGGCCGACGCCGCGGCATCAGCCCCCTGACCTGCAGAAGGTAGTTTTTTGCTCTGGTTTAATCGGGTGCGTTCACGTAATCTGTCTCTAGTAGAGCTGGGCTCTTTATTACCTGTGGAAGTGCTCCGCTTGGCTGAAGCGCTCGTGCCTACGTGATTAAGACAGAGAGTTTAAGGCAGAACATTAGCAAGAGACAGGCACACAGTTATGCCCCAAGGGGACGAGGAATGATCTCAGGACCTGCCCAGGGACTGTCACGCTGGCCCTGCCTGAGAGTCTGGTTACTGTCAAGTTCAGCTCCCTCCAAACAGGAAGGTCAATCACCCTTTATCTATCAATGAAAAAAGACGTGACACACCGAGCTGCATGCCGTAAGGGGCAAGCTTTATGGAATATGGAGCGTCTCTCAACACACGTGGACTTGAACCCTAAACCACGGATTTCAACAGGCGGCCGGAGCCCAGTGTCTGGGGGAGGCTATGGAAGGAGCCTCGAGGGACAGCTGGTCACACAGCCAGCTACCTGCAGGAGCAGGAAGTGAAGGAAGACCATGGGTGACGAGAAGGGAGAGGCAGCCTCTGGACAAAGAGAAACCCAAGCCGCCCACGACAAACGCGAGAACTACAAACAAAGAAAACGCAAAAAGCGTCCACATCACAAAGCGCCACGCGCGCTGCCGCTCGGTCCTGGCCGGTCCCGGCGACCCTGTGGGTGGCAGGCCACCTGGCCTCTCTGCTCGCGGAACTTTCCAGCAAGAATACCGGAGGGGGCTGCCGTCTCCCCTACTCAGGGGGGTCTTCCCGACCCTGGGATGGAAGCTGCGCTTCTGGACTGGCAGACATTTTTTACCCCTCGCCACTTGGCAAGTGTCACACAAGTGTCACACAAACAGGACCAGTAACAAGAAGTATTCAAACGGGCAGCATGCACTTATCCTCACAACACACACATATTAATAGCTCATACACAGTAATTTACACAGGTGTCATTACCAGCATCCTGCTTTACCGATGAAGAAACCCAAAAAGAGATGATAAATAATCTGCCAATGTCCCACAGGCAATACAGGGATGAGCCAAGACTCAAACGCAGGCAGGGCGTGCGGCAGAACCTGCAACTTACCAGGACCCGCCTGGCCTTTATCGGTGTTAGAAAACGATGCAGCATCGCCGCCAAGACCTGGCGACACTTTCATCAAACAAGGCACAGTGTCACCAACTGCTAAAGTTAGACCTGTGCAAACAACTGACACGGCCGTGTATTCAATCAACAGAAAAAGAACGTGTTCCTCCACAAATACTTAAAGAAACCATGAGACTCTTTTTTACTTTAAAACATAAGTTCTAGACCTGACCAAGAACTACTCTTAACGGGCCACTGGTTCTTCACACGCCAGCACCAGGCTAACCAGGGAGTGGAGGGCGGAAGCTCTGCCCGACGGGGGACGCTGCGGGAAGCCCCTGCTTCTGCCGCGGCTCGGGGGAGTGCAGGCAGGGGCTGCCAGTGGCCTCGGCAGACGGGGACGAGGTGGTGGACGCGGCGTCACATGCAGGAGGAGAAGGAAGGCCGCGTGGCAGGTGGGGCAGGAGAGGAAGGTTTCCGCGAGCCCTGGGCGCCAGCGAGAGCCCAGGGAGCCTCAGCAGCAACGTTCAGCGCATCTTCTTGGGCAGGAGAGAAGCCGAGTCGAGCACTGCGCTGGAGAGTAAGCAGAGGGCGCCTGAAGCAGCAGAGGCGGCGAAGCGGAGGGAGGCCACGGGCGTGCAGAAGAGCCCACTCTCCGCCAGAGCAGACGGGGCAACGCCTCTGCGCCAGACTTCAAAGGCAGGGGAGTGACTGCAAAGGGAGGCTGGGAAGCGGAAAGACGGGGCAAAGGGCCTGGGGAGGTGACCACTGAAGGCAGCCCACGACGGCGGGAGGCGGGCCAGCAGGGAAGCACGCGTCTGCACGCAGGAAGACTCTGAAGGCCAGGGAGGGAGGGGGTACGAGGGCTCAGAGTAGCGGACCTCCTTTTCGGGACACAGGCCAGAGCGGTAAATGTGGCGACGACCGGGGCCCCAGGGTAGAGACCTACGTCCACGGTGCTCCGTCACCAGCTCCGAGGCCGGGCACAGAACGGGCGCCCGGGAAGCATGCACCGAGCGAATGGGTGCGTGGCCTGCACGGGGCTCTCACAATGCTGAGCTGAGAGCCTCTAAACGACACCTCTGAGGATGGCCTCGACCCCCGGGCCTGCGGTGAGGAGCGGACGGAGTGGCGCCTGTAGAGCCAAGTAAGGATGTCCACGCGCCCGCCTGGCGACCGCGCCGCTGCAGTCAGCGTGGCCGGGGTCTGGGTGGAAGGAAGAGGCCACACAGGGTCAAGGCAGGGGGGGCCGCTGGCACGCCCAGCCGAGGAGGAAGTCCAGCGCACAGAGANCGGTGAGGAGCGGACGGAGTGGCGCCTGTAGAGCCAAGTAAGGATGTCCACGCGCCCGCCTGGCGACCGTGCCGCTGCAGTCAGCGTGGCCGGGGTCTGGGTGGAAGGAAGAGGCCACACAGGGTCAAGGCAGGGGGGGCCGCTGGCACGCCCAGCCGAGGAGGAAGTCCAGCGCACAGAGAGGGGACGAGAGCCTGGACGACGGGAGCAGGCGGGGGGCCTGCTCTGGTTCCTGACGATCTGCTTCCACACACTTACTGCAAACACAGTTATCTTAAGACTACTGCAAGTTTCCAAGTTTTTTTCTCTCAGTGTAAGAAGCAACATAGAAAACGTTACTCTCTGGACCACAGAATGAGAGCTTAAAAAAACCTGCTGCTAATGAAGGAAGGAAGAATGGCATGACTGGAAGGAACGGATCCGGGCACTAACTATCAGAGGCTCTAACGTCAGGCAGCGGGATACAGCCACAGCACGGGCAGATGGACAGTCCTGTAGGAAGGCGAGGGCGAGGGGAGGGGAGGAGCCTAAATCTGCCCCATCAAGGCTCTAAGTCCAGCGGCACTGACAGCGAGCAGACAGAACACGGGACCACGGCCACGGGCATCACAGGAGCGCGATACCAAAATCCAGACTGCCAGAGGGAACTCGCTGGAGGTCCAGGGGTTAGGACTNCCATCAAGGCTCTAAGTCCAGCGGCACTGACAGCGAGCAGACAGAACACGGGACCACGGCCACGGGCATCACAGGAACGCGATACCAAAATCCAGACCGCCAGAGGGAACTCGCTGGAGGTCCAGGGGTTAGGACTCCGTGCTTTCACTACTGGGCCTGGGTTCGATCCCTGGTGAGGGAACGAAGATCTTGCAAGCTGCATGACATGGCCAAGGAGGAGGAAATAAAATCTAGAAACTCTATAGGTCAAACAACCAGTTTCTACAAAAACCAAATTTCGAGGGGAAAAAGGGGCGGGGTGCATGCACAGGTTCAGAGATTAAGACTTAAGAGACAGCAGCAGTCACTACACGCGGGCCTTCAGCGGGTCCCGGTGAGCCCTGACCCAGCAAAGAAGTACGTGAGTGGGGGCGACATCTGTAAGACAGCGGGAATTCAGATATTTATTGGACAGCTAACGATTTAAAGCTTGATTATGTTAAGGCCTGATAGTGGCATTGTGAATATATTTTTAAAGGAGCACTTATCCTTCAGAGAAAATCAGATATGTGTGGATGACACCTGGAACTGAAGGTGGGCGTCAAGGAGCTGAGAACGGCCCTCGAGTGACAGGTGACGAGCATGTGGAGAAACACCAGACAGCTGTACACAGGTCGACGCTCCCTGGGGCCGAGCGGCAGTCCCTGACGGCCGCGGCCTCGCCTGCGTTGACGGCCACAGCGGGGCCCCGCCCAGCGCGCACCTGTGCTGGTCCTGGGCCTGCTCTCTGCGGCGCTCGTGGCGGGCGCGGGCGCGGATGGCGCGGCCGAAGAGCAGGCGTTCTTCTTCCCTTTGCCACCATTGGTCACGGTCACCCCTCCAGCCATCCCAGCTAAGAGGTCATCACTGCTCTTGGTCTAGAAGCAACAAAAGATTAAAAACAAGCTGGTTAGATAAGGTGACATTAAATAGCACCCTGACCCTAACCAAAGCCCTTGACTTTCAGGCTGAGTCCAAGGCCTCTGCAAAGACCTCCTGGCAGCCACCAGGCAGCGCGTGCCCGGGTGCTGCAGAAACGGAACCTTCTCACTGGCTCATAAACAGCTGCAACTCCTTTCTAAAAATATGAAAATCACAATGGACTCAAAGATGTCATGGGAGGCGGCCGTATGCCAGATTCAGTGAGGGGTGAGAAGCGAGGACGCCCTGCTTGCCACCCCTCACCTCGGCCGTGGCTCACCAGGCAGGAGCAGCGGAGTCAGCGCGCACCACCTGGCAGTTTCTGGGGAAGCAGCATTAAGAGGGGGAAGAACCTCCTGCTCTGAAGTGATCCAGTGATGGAGCCAACATCTAACAGAAGTTTCTCTGAAGTTTATTTTTTTAACGTTTATCTATATATATATATATTTTTTTTGGTAGCCTCAGCCAAAATTGAAAGAAGGGGATTTTTTAAAAAGCCCACATAACGTACAAATAAAAAACTAGCGACTTTATGGTTACAGTGAGGGTTAAATGGTCATTCTACTTAAGAAAGACCATTTGATTTACTTATGTTTTATGAAGATGACTGAAAAACATGTGAGCTCTTTAAAAAGGAAACAAGTACTCTAGATAACTGGGTTGGGCATAAAATTATTACTTAAGAAAAAAAAGTGAAGAAACTTGATTGTACTTCTCCTGGAAATGAGAGAGAACACAGAGGAGCTGAAGATCTATGGGAGAAAAACACAAAACACGCGCTTTACAATTAAAGAACCCGGGACTCCCTGGTGGCTCGGCGGTAAAGGATCCGCCTGCCAAGGCAGGAGATGGGGCTTTGATCCCTGATCTGGGAAGATCTCACATGCCCTGGAGCAGCTCAGCCCGCGCTCTGGAGCCCGGGAGCCACACTGCTGAGCCCACGCGCTGCAGCTACTGAAGCCCGGGGCCGGGAGCCCACGCTCTGCAGCCAGAGAGCCCAAACCGCACCGAAGACCCACCACAGCCAAAAATAGATGAAGTCATTTTGTGAATAAACAAAGAGCCAAAAATTTTGCCCACTAAGGTGAATTGGTCCTTCCCTGCATCTTACTAGATCTAACCACAAACAACAGTTGAAATGAGAAGCAACGAGACGCAAAAACTTGGGGACTTCCTGGCAGTCCAGTGGTTAGGAACTGGCACTCCCCACGCTGGGGCTGGGCTCAACCCTTGTTTGCAGCCAAAAAACAAAAGAAACGGGACTTCCTCGGGCATGGGCTCCACCTCTGGTCTGGGAAGAGCCCAGGCCGCAAAGGAGCTGGAGCCCTCATGTTGCGACTCCTGCCGGCCGTGCGCTCGGGAGCCCGCAGCCCGCGCCTGCAGACGCCACGCTGCAGCTGCTGGAGCCGGGGGCCTAGAGCCCGCCATCCTCGAGAGAAGCCACTCGAGAGGGCCTCACTCGCTGCAGCTCGTGCGAGCCTGCACACAGCAGTGGAGACCCAGGGCAGCAACACTTCCTTTTTCTCAAGCAAGAAAAAGGCACGAACAGCTCCACATGCTCCGGGAGTGCGGGGCGGCGAGAGACCCCGTGCGGGCGTCCAGGGAGCGGGCGTCCAGGGAGCGGGCGTCCAGGGAGCGGGCGTCCAGGGAGCGGGCGTCCAGGGAGTGCGCGTGAGCACACAGCACCTGGGTGGTCGAGGGTGGCCAACTCTTTCCTGGGGTTGGCCATCGAAGCTGAGCAGTGGCAGGCATCGCCTCGGGCGTGGGGAGTGGCCACACACGGAGCAGCGCAGCGAAGCGTGGGGGAAAGATGAATGGCGCTTGGGCGTGGGGGCTCTCCAAGCCCTCTCGCCTCTCCCCTCTTCCACTGTCACTGCCTCCTTCTTCCCTTCTTTCCTCCACACTCCAACTTCTGCTCAACGACCCTTTTTCTTCTTAAGTGAGAGCACTTGCTGCAGTAAAGGGAAAGCGTGCGCACACAGCATCGCCTCCTGCATGCCTCTCCCGAGTGTGCGCACACACACAAAACTACTTAGAAGTCAGCGGGTGAGCGGAGGCCAGGCCACAGACACTGGCACAGGGGCGCGCGGCGGGGACAGCGGGCAGATGCTGGGCACAGGGGCGCGCGGCGGGGACGCCGGGCACAGGGGCGTGCAGTGGGGACGCGGCTCTCTCCGCCTGAGTGGGGAAGCACTCACGGCTCACGGGCAGGTGGTACACCGGGGCCTGCGCCTTTCGAGACCTGACGCGCTCACGCGCGCTCCAGAGTGAACCGCAGAGACTACCTGCCAGCGAGGAGGCGGCAACCCAGCGGGCCGCATGCACGTCCTGTGCCGACGCTTCAACCTGCTCCTCCAGCCCCGTAAGTCACAGGTCATCCAGCTACACAGGACTCGAGCAAGGACAGCCCAGCAACCAAGTGGCCAGCAGAAATCCCCGCCTCTCCTATAGGAGAGGCAGCTCTGTCGCAGAGGAGATGGCTCAGCGTGCTGATTCAGACTCAAGAAGCAGGGCAAAGGTCGACTCTGGGTATTGCCCCAGGGTCATGGGGTGACACCCAGCCACTCAGCAGGGCCGCAGCGAGGAGAAACCTGGGGGCATCTCCCAGCCCCTGGGATGAGTCTGTCTTCAGGTTCAACGACCTTGGGATAGAAAAACTAGCCCATCCTGCAAGATCTTCCACACAAACGACGAAGTCCCTCGTCAGCTGTCCCTGCGCGGTGCTTCTTCAGACAGTTAAGTCGCAGTCCGAGAAGCCGAGCGGACCGAGGCTTTTGGACAGACTGCCTCAGCGCCGCTGGTTTCTCCCCGTCAGACGAGCAGCAGCGCGCTCCACATTTCCTGTAGAGGCACAGCCTGCACCCCGAGACGAGCAAGCAAGGAACAGGCATGTGACTCCCGGCCTGAGGAAGACACTGGGCGCTGCCCCGAGCCACACACCGGGCCAGCAGAGAGGCCCGCAGCCAGCCTCCCGCGCCGCCGGGAGCACCGCCGCCAGGGGTGAGCCGGGGGCCGAGCCGCCGGGAGCACCGCCGCCAGGGAAGAGCCAGGAGCCGAGCCGCCGGGAGCACTGTGCGGAGGCCGCCGCCGCCAGGGGTGAGCCGGGGGCCGCGCCGCCGGGAGCACCGCCGCCAGGGGTGAGCCGGGGGCCGAGCCGCCGGGAGCACCGCCGCCAGGGAAGAGCCAGGAGCCGAGCCGCCGGGAGCACTGTGCGGAGGCCGCCGCCGCCAGGGGTGAGCCGGGGGCCGCGCCGCCGGGAGCACCGCCGCCAGGGGTGAGCCGGGGGCCGAGCCGCCGGGAGCACCGCCGCCAGGGAAGAGCCAGGAGCCGAGCCGCCGGGAGCACTGTGCGGAGGCCGCCGCCGCCAGGGGTGAGCCGGGGGCCGCGCCGCCGGGAGCACCGCCGCCAGGGGTGAGCCGGGGGCCGAGCCGCCGGGAGCACCGCCGCCAGGGAAGAGCCAGGAGCCGAGCCGCCGGGAGCACTGTGCGGAGGCCGCCGCCGCCAGGGGTGAGCCGGGGGCCGCGCCGCCGGGAGCACCGCCGCCAGGGGTGAGCCGGGGGCCGAGCCGCCGGGAGCACCGCCGCCAGGGAAGAGCCAGGAGCCGAGCCGCCGGGAGCACTGTGCGGAGGCCGCCGCCGCCAGGGGTGAGCCGGGGGCCGCGCCGCCGGGAGCACCGCCGCCAGGGGTGAGCCGGGGGCCGAGCCGCCGGGAGCACCGCCGCCAGGGAAGAGCCAGGAGCCGAGCCGCCGGGAGCACTGTGCGGAGGCCGCCGCCGCCAGGGGTGAGCCGGGGGCCGCGCCGCCGGGAGCACCGCCGCCAGGGGTGAGCCGGGGGCCGAGCCGCCGGGAGCACCGCCGCCAGGGAAGAGCCAGGAGCCGAGCCGCCGGGAGCACTGTGCGGAGGCCGCCGCCGCCAGGGGTGAGCCGGGGGCCGCGCCGCCGGGAGCACCGCCGCCAGGGGTGAGCCGGGGGCCGAGCCGCCGGGAGCACCGCCGCCAGGGAAGAGCCAGGAGCCGAGCCGCCGGGAGCACTGTGCGGAGGCCGCCGCCGCCAGGGGTGAGCCGGGGGCCGCGCCGCCGGGAGCACCGCCGCCAGGG
>SJYX01023965.1:200845-238669 GCA_006410675.1 Oreotragus oreotragus
TGAGCCGGGGGCCGGGACGCCGGGAGCACTGAGCGGAGGCCGCCGCCGCCAGGGGTGAGCCGGGGGCCGCGCCGCCGGGAGCACCGCCGCCAGGGCTGAGCCGGGGGCCGGGACGCCGGGAGCACTGAGCGGAGGCCGCCGCCGCCAGGGGTGAGCCGGGGGCCGCGCCGCCGGGAGCACCGCCGCCAGGGCTGAGCCGGGGGCCGGGACGCCGGGAGCACTGAGCGGAGGCCGCCGCCGCCAGGGGTGAGCCGGGGGCCGCGCCGCCGGGAGCACCGCCGCCAGGGCTGAGCCGGGGGCCGGGACGCCGGGAGCACTGAGCGGAGGCCGCCGCCGCCAGGGGTGAGCCGGGGGCCGCGCCGCCGGGAGCACCGCCGCCAGGGCTGAGCCGGGGGCCGGGACGCCGGGAGCACTGAGCGGAGGCCGCCGCCGCCAGGGGTGAGCCGGGGGCCGCGCCGCCGGGAGCACCGCCGCCAGGGCTGAGCCGGGGGCCGGGACGCCGGGAGCACTGAGCGGAGGCCGCCGCCGCCAGGGGTGAGCCGGGGGCCGCGCCGCCGGGAGCACCGCCGCCAGGGCTGAGCCGGGGGCCGGGACGCCGGGAGCACTGAGCGGAGGCCGCCGCCGCCAGGGGTGAGCCGGGGGCCGCGCCGCCGGGAGCACCGCCGCCAGGGCTGAGCCGGGGGCCGGGACGCCGGGAGCACTGAGCGGAGGCCGCCGCCGCCAGGGGTGAGCCGGGGGCCGCGCCGCCGGGAGCACCGCCGCCAGGGCTGAGCCGGGGGCCGGGACGCCGGGAGCACTGAGCGGAGGCCGCCGCCGCCAGGGGTGAGCCGGGGGCCGAGCCGCCGGGAGCACCGCCGCCAGGGCTGAGCCGGGGGCCGGGACGCTTCCCGGGCTGAGCCGAGAAGCCCTGCTGCTGTTGCTCACAAGGGCCCGGCCCTGAGCCAGGCCCCCTGCGCGGCTGCAACCTGACCGCAGCCCGAGGGCGCACAAGGCCAGCCTGGCCGGCCTGCCCCGAAAGCCGGGCTCGAACACCTCACTCCCCACGACCGACAGGGAGCAAACCAGCCTCCAAAGGAAGGGGTGTAACGAGAACACCAGTCACGCTCTAACTACACTAATACCGCCCGGGTCTACACGGGACTGATACAGACCGGCACAGCCTTCGGGGCAGTGTGATGCAGGGTGGGGCGGGAAGAAGAACCCGAGTGGGGTTCGGGAACGTCGCACTGGCCGTCCGGCCAGACCTTGCACGTGTGCGCACCCCATCAAGCCCCCTCAGGCAGAAGCGGCGTCTCCCTGCTGGACGCGGCCCGCTCCACTCTCCTGCTCAACCAGGCAGCCGACTGTTTCTCGGTACTCGAGCTGTTCCTGCAAATGACTCGGCTCCACGCCGCGCTCCACAGGCTCCCGGAAGGGGGCCCTGCCCCAGAGGCACAGCGCTCTGCTCGCAAGCGAGCTGCCACCCGGCGTCGCTGGGAGCCCGCCACGCCGCGAGCCCCTCACACGGTTCACAGCGGAGGCCGAACCGACACGGGGTTTGTGGGGGAGGCCAGGCCTCGCAGGGAGACACGCTCCTCCTACACCCGCCGAGCGCAAACACGCCACACAAATACCTTCGCCAACGCTGCTGCGGCCCCAGGCTTCACGGGCCTGCCGCCCGCAGAGGTCGAGGGGCTGCTCTCGGGCCTGGCTTTGTCCGCTGCCTGCACTCTGCTGGTCCCCGACACCTTAGGCGCTGAGCCGACACTCCTGCTCGCTTTCTTCATGCTGGGCTGCCTCTTCGTGATGCATTTACAGGCAAATCTGTGGAGAGAAACGGCGTTATACCGAGAACAAAACTGCAAGAGAGCACTTTAGAAATTTGTTTTCGAAGGATCTTACCATGAAATTAAAATGTCTGAAAGCTAGATGTCATTACAGAAAATAAGGAGGAAAAATTCGTAGACTTGTTAACCAGAATGCACTTCCTTCTTGCATACTACCGGTCGGCAGTTACTCTGTGCGTTCCAGTTCTCTCAGTACAAAGAAGACCCCAGACCTCTCACGGAAGGAGCCGCCACAGCGCACGTGCAGAGGCAATAACCGCCCTGGCAGTGAGGAAGAGCCAGTTGACAGGTCTCCACGGTGATCGTGCTTTCAAACCACCCAGCACAGTCCTAGGTTCAAACATGGGTGGTGACACTGCACTCCAACATCAGGATCCAGATATATTTCCCAGCACATCTCTTTCATCAAGAGGAAGCTCCAGAGTGCCTTATCAGAACGTAAGACTCAACGTTTCATTCAGAAAGTAAGGGCATTCCATACGCCTGTAAGAACCGTGACAGGAAACCTTCCACCTAATTGGAACAGACTGGATCTCACAGCTTAGAGAGCACACAGAACTGTGGCCGGACAACCGGCCACCGTCGCTATTAGCAGAGCTGGAAGCAGTCTCTGCAGTACGATCGTGTCTGGGAAGACGCGTTGGCCTGGTCTGGGTAAAGAAAGTAACAGGACCAACAGATGTGGAAGTCGGCTATGAACGCAGGGCCTCGACACACAGCGACGCTGAGCTCGAGAGAGAGGCTGGCCTGTTTTAGGAAGGTTTCTACACACTGTTAAAAATAAAGGGAAACTTACAGAGTAACCTTTGGGAAGAGAAAAGCTTCCTTCCAACAGCCTCCACGACTGCCTCACCCAGACTATGCTCCGACGCTCCAGATTCATCCTGCCCGGCCTGACACAAAGTGGACCAGCTGGCCTGGCGGCAGGAACAGTGAGACAGAAGGCAGGGGCTCCGGCCCACCTCTGCTTGGCAAGGCCTCAGAGCAAACACAACGCTGTGGCTAACGCCGCCCCTCAAGTTCTTGGCTTTCCTTCCAGAAAACGCCGCACTTGGCGATCAGATCACCGCCTGCTTGCCCCGAGCTCGCAGGCTGCTTCTTCCGCACCCCATGAGCCCTCGGCCCAAGGCCGACGCTCCCTCACGTGCAGATCCACCAGCTGCTCGCTCCAAGTTCCCAGAGGACACTGAAGGCGACCCAGACAGACGCCTCCCGGGACACACACAACACGGCTCCGTGGACCCCGTGGGCCAGCGGCTCCGCTCTTCCGCCGTACGGGCAAAGAACCGGGCTGGACCCGTCACTAAGTGGATCTTGCAGAAAAATCAAGATCCCAAGCACCTTTCCTTCAGCCTCTCACTCTCCTTCTGTATCAGCCTCTCTTTTCTAAGTCTCTTGTCAGTGGCTCCCTGAAGTTTCTCTGCTCCAAATGCCAGGGCAGCCCTCCTTCCCACACCACTCAGCCCCACTCCCACTCTCTAAACTCTTCCTTGGTCTGCACAACCCACGGGAACTTACGGCAACAAGGAAGCGGGCCTGTGCCCGCCTGTGATGCCACGGATGGCTCCCGGGCACCGAAATCCGCCTGGTGCGACTGTCACTGCCTCTGCCCAGAGGTGCAGCCAAGGGAACAGGCGCTCCCCACTCGCGAGGGTGGCCACGAGCGAGGAGGGCGCCGCTGGCACGCTGGCGAGGCTGTGGCGTGACTGGAGCCCTCGCAGGCTGCTGGCAGAGACGCACTGTTTGTCCACAGAAAAACTTAGGTACACATGTCCACGGGAATATCATGCATGATGGTCAAAAAAAGGGGAAAAAACCCAAACAACCTCAAAAATGGCCAAGTAAACCAGGACAGAATTCTTTGCTAGCATTTAAACAACTCTTTACTTATTAACGGAGACACATTACCATGCAGTTCCCTGTTTACATGCTTTCTGCATACCAAGTAACTCTTGTTTCAATTCTAAACGTCCATTAACTGCCAGGTAAGGGCTTCCCAGGTGCCTCAGAGGTAAAGAATCCACCTGGAGAGGTGGGCTCGATCCCTGGGTCGGGAAGACCACCCCAGGATTCTTGCCTGAGGAATCCCACGGACAGAGGACCCAGGCGGGTCACGGCCCATGGGGCCGCAGAGTCACACGCGACTGAGACCCACACGCTCAGGCACTCACACACACGTGGCCTCTCCATCCAGGAACTGTTTATTCCTTGGGTATAACATGAATGAGCCTTGAAAGCACCGTGCCAGACAAAAGCAGCCAGATCCAAATGAACATGTGCTCTGTGACTCCCATTTACACAAATTTCCCAAAAACCCAACCCAGAGGCAGAAAGCTGTACAGAGGTGCCTAGGGGACGGAGAGAGGGGACTAACCGCTCACGGGTGTAGGCTTCTCTTCGGGATGAAACGTTCTAAACGTGCCTGCGATGGTGGTAACCCTGTGAATATACTAAAACCCACTGAATTTACATCTGTTTTTGGCCGCACCGTGAGGCTTCCGGGATCTCAGTTCCCCAGCTTCGGGCTTGACCTCGGGCCCTCAGCAGTGAAAGCATGCAGTTCTAAATGCTGAATCACCAGATAATTCCCAAACTTGACATTTTAGTGGGTGAGCTGTGTGGCACGTGAATCGCTTCTGAATAATGCTACTCTTTAGGGAGACCCAGGGCATCAAACCAGAACCTCTGGAAAGCAGACCCCGATGCCGCGCAGTGCCTGGCAAGATAAAGAGGACGACCGCGCTGTGCAGGCGTCTGAGAGGAGACCAGCACAGCAGCAGCTCTCACGGCCGAGACGCGGACAGACCGGCCCGGGGACTGGCAACCTGGGGTCCGGGCACGCTCTCGGGCCCGCAGTTCTCACCGCCGGGCCCAGGTCCCCTCTCTCTACCAGATACGTAAGCACACCTTTACTGCTGAAATGAGATCCAGGGACAACCTATTCACTACACACGTTCTTTCTAAAAACGTGTACACAATGTGCCAACAATGTGAAAATGATTTATAGTAAAACACACATGAATTTCGACACGACTGTTCAAGCAAGAGTGTGCTAGGAACGAAACAGTCAGACATCCACAGCTCTGAGCTGCATCACAATGACAGCCCCGAGGCCCTGCACCTCAGGTACACGCTGTCTCCCACGCGTGCTCTCAACAGTGTCCTCTTCTGAGACGGGAAACCCCACTTGCGGGACATGGCTAGTCTTCCGTTAACTTAAGCCGCGCGGCACCCGGACATTCTGTCGAACAGTACTCAGGGTGTAAGCGCATTTCTGATTGAGATCAATAACTGAATTCACTGGGTGGGGGAAGCTCACTGTTCTCCTGAATGCTGGTGGGTCTCCCAACTAAGTGAAGACAGGAATAGAACAAAAAGGCTGGAGTCTGACGGAGCTCTCCCTCGCTGGCGTGAGGTGGGAGGCTGGTGGTTTCTGCTACCAACTCTCTGGGGGGGCCCAGCCTGCCAACTGCAGGCCTTGGGACANGAAAAAAAAAAAAAAACATTGTGTAAAGAGCAGTAGCCTTCCACTGCAACAATCAGATGTTTAAGAAAAATCAATATACTTGTTAACAGTGACAATTAGAGAGTTCTCCATCTTTCACCTCAATTTAGCCACATAGAGACCCAAGATACTGGATATTCAGGGTTCATTAAGCATTGATGAAATATATCATGTAACAGTTACAGAAGAATACAGAAAAATTTACAACTATTACACTTCATTTTTAAAAGCATATTTTCCCACTAGAACAAGTTTTTGTTGTGATATGGCTTTTAAGTGGATAATTTTTTCTGTCTATTGTATAAATGGTCATGTGTATTGCTTTGTTTAATCATAACTTATTTGTTACTTGACTAATGACAGGTCTTAAAGGTGATACAATTATTTCATTCATTACAATGTGAATGTATTAGATTAGCATTTTGAATATTCTGTTCAGATGGATTGTAGGCAGAAGTATTCAGTCTTTTTAGTGAATAAATACAGGCAGAAAGCATCAGAACAAAAGATTGAATGGTCTTCCTAGGCCCAAGTTCTCATTCTTATATAGAGAAAAGTATATTTGTTTTATTTTGATTGTATATATTTTTATGTTCCTGGGAAGAAGGGTGGATGGAACCTAATGTAAGTGGAAAATCCTCCCTGCACCGTACCAGGCCACACCAATGCCACATATGATTATTAAAGGCTTCATTTAGGGAAGATTGAGTCAGATGTTCCTCTATTTACAGGGAAACTACTGTCCACATTTACCTGATTTTTCCTGTAAACTCTGAGTAATTTGGCTTTACTGTATTGACTTGTTTTTCTTCTATTTTGTATACTATTGTATTCAGTTTTAGTTCATGAATTGTAATAATTCATCAAGGCTGCAGCATTAAACATGTAGGGTACACACTGTGATTTTGTACTGTGATTGTAGCATGTTTTTTAATATCTTCATCTTAAAATAGCATATTTATGCTATTTTCTTACTATCATTTATTGGGTTCCTATTTCTCCTTAATTGCTAGCTTATTTAATAAACCTTTCTATTTTCTTTTATCTTGTAAATTTCAGTCTCCCCAAATATCTACCATTTTCATTTATATATAAACTTTCCTAGTCTGTGACTGTATTATTTATGATTTTAAAGTAATTAGCTAGAAGTGATCAAGAAATGAAAAGTTAGAACACATTTAGCTTTTGTGCAACATTTTAACTTTTCAAAAGTGATGCTTTCATATTTTAGCCTATTCCTCCCAGAAGAAAGATGTAATATAGGGATCTGGTTGGTATTACTAGGGCTTATTATTCATTCAGCCTTCATTTATGTTTTAATTTACATTCAGTTCAGTTCAGTCGCTCAGTCGTGTCTGACTCTTTTCAACCCCATGAATTGCAGCCAGCATGCCAGGCCTCCCTGTCCATCACCAACTCCCGGAGTTCACCCAAACTCATGTGCATCGCGTCGGTGATGCCATCCAGCCATGTCATCCTCTGTCGTCCCCTTCTCCTCCTGCCCCCAACCCCTCCCAGCATCAGGGTCTTTTCCAATGAGTCAACTCTCTTCACATGAGGTGGCCAAAGCACTGGAGTTTCAGCTTTAGCATCAGTCCTTCCAAAGAACATCCAGGACTGATTTCCTTTAGAATGGACTGGTTGGATCTCCTTGCAGTCCAAGGGACTCTCAAGAGTCTTCTCCAACACCACAGTTCAAAAGCATCAATTCTTTGGCGCTCAGCTTTCTTCACAGTCCAACTCTCACATCCATACATGACCACTGGAAAAACATCTCAAAACTTCAAAGATAAATTAAAAACAATTGTTGACTAGACAGATCCAGAAATATTTGTAGCCTAATTTATAACCTCTTTTTGATAAAATGAAAACAAGTAATATATAAACTAATGTTATAGAAGGTGTATATAATTTTTATTATATACTTACTTATTTAACACCCCACTCGGCATGCACAGTATGAAATCATAAAAGCAACAAACATCACTGTACCAATACTTTGTAAGATTATTTGTACCAGGCAAAGGAGGTTTATTTTTCCAGTTACTTGATCTATGAACATTGCTGCCTTCTCATCAGCAATGGTGGCAGTCTGTAATAAAGTTAATAGTGTTTTGGGGGTAGTTTAGTGAAGCAAAATACTCAAACCCTTCAATTTATGTATCAGTTTTTTTTTTTTCAAAACACTGCATAAATTTTAGTTACTTTTTTCTGTAAAACAACCTAATGGAAGTCTCTTTGCATGTCAAAGAAGGTAATAAATGCCAAGGTGGAATATTTAGAGAAATACAATCATTTCCCTTTAAACATGTTATATAGCATTCTTCAATACACTGACTTCTTGTTCAATACACTGGTCTTACAGAAATATTTTCCAGTTTCCCCAAGAATGTTTCTAGTGACAGAGGGAAATATCAGGGGTCAGCAGTTTTCTTCCTCTAAAGGCTTATAAAATGCATTTCCTAATTCTGTGGCCAATCCATTCCATGATTTTTACACTAAAAGTATCTCGGCAGGAGATAAACTGCCTACATTTACTATAATCTCATCTTTATAAACTTGGTTGGTTTTTTATTAACACTACAATATTCACACTGAGTTATTTGGAATGTCATTTTTGCATGACTCTTCCCCATGACAAGCACTATGACAAGATATCGTGTTTAACAGATGCATTTTGGAAATAATCTTAAATGATAGGCAGTACTTTCTAATATAAAAACACTGAAATCTAACATAATCCTGATATTTCTGCATGGCTTGGTTCTCTCACAATAATTAATTATATAATTAATAATGTATAAACTTCCCACATGAGTAATGGAAACTCATACAACTTCAAATACTATGCACACTTACTCAATTTCAATCATCCAAGGTTTTTTCTATATGCAAAGATGTTTACTATTTTAGTGACTAATAGATAAAAATACTAACCTCATTAAGCCAAAGAATAGGCACCAAATAGTTCTGCTTTAGATGCTTTAATGCTCTGTAATATACATTGAAAATAAGTATAAGATATTAAATAATTATGGAAATATATATTATACATGCATAACAGAAATGTTAGTAATTATCTCTATACGTGAATGTTCAGAAGCTAGTTGCTGTTGTGTCTTGATTAAATTCCTTGATTTTTATTCCATGTGATGAATAATTTAAATTTTAATGTCTGTTTCTGAGTTTTATAATCACTCTTATGAATCTTTCTAATATATATTTCTAATTAGATTCACTTTTTCTAATCATTTATTTTCCCTTTCAACAAGTGATGCCCAGGAAACTGAGAGAGTCAATTCCTAGGCAGGTTGATAAGAAGTCCGGGGTCCCCAAGGAGAGCGGTCTGGAATTCTCAAGGAGGAGGAAAGGACAAACTTTTTTATCCTCTGTATTACTTAGGATTATATAACAATAATGTAACCTGCTTGAGGACAGTTTCTGGAAAGAAAACCTTCTGGCTCATCCTGTTATCATAAAATGTAAATTATGGGAGTGGGTCTAGTAAGGTCTTTACAACCTCCAGATATTGTTTTGATTCACTGTAATAACTAATTAAAAGTATATAACTCCATTGCTAACACTAGTGATGGGGTACTCTTTCTGCCCTCTTCTGATGTCTATGTCAAAAGCTTTCTCTACCTCTTTTATACTTTGAAAAAAGCTTTATTACACAAAAGCTCTGAGCAATTAAGTTGTGTCTCGCCCTGGATTGAATTCTCCTCCAGAGGCCAAGAATCCTAGCGTCTTTTGTGGTTCGGCAACAACCCTTCAAAACTAAACTTTAAATTCTGGAAACTACTGTCATAGAAATATTTGGACAGCTAGTGGAATGAGCAATACCACAATACACTCATTCCAAAATGTGTGTAAATACCATTTCAATACAAACTAGATACAATTCTAAATTGAAAATGAAAGTTATTAGCATTTAACAATTTAATGAAGTAAGCCAAAGAAGTTGAAATTTTATTTTATATATGTGTTTTCATCATATTGGATTATTACTGCATGAGTGTATTCAAGAAAACTAAGAAGAGGTGGCAAGAATACACAGAACTATACAAAAAAGATCTTCATGACCCAGATAATCATGATGGTATGATCACTCACCTAGAGCCAGACATACTGGAATGCGAAATCAAGTAGGCCTTAGGAAGCATCACTTTGAACAAAGCTAGTGGAGGTGGTGGAATTCCAGTTGAGCTATTTCAAATCCTAAAAGATGATGCTGTGAAAGTGCTGCACTCAATATACCAGCAAATTGGAAAACTCAGCAGTGGCCACAGGAGTGGAAAAGGTTAGTTTTCATTCCAATCCCAAAGAAAAGCAATGCCAAAGAGTGCTCAAACTACCTCACAATAGCACTCATCTCACATGCTAGTAATGTCCAAAATTCTCCAAGCCAGGCTTCAGCAATACGTGAACTGTGAACTTCCAGATGTTCAAGCTGGTTTTAGAAAAGGCAGAGGAAACAGAGATCAAATTGCCAGCATCCTTTGGATCATCAAAAAAGCAAGAAAGTTCCAGAAAAATTTCTGCATTATTGACTAAACCAAAGCCTTTGACAGTGTTGATCACAACAAACTGTGGAACATTCTGGAAGAAATGGGAATACCAGACCACCTGACCTGCCTCCTGAGAAACCTGTATGCAGGTCAAGAAGCAACAGTTAGAACTGGACATGGAACAACAGACTGGCTCTAAACTAGAAAAGGAGTACGTCAAGGCTGTATATTCACCTGCTTATTTAACTTCTATGCAGAGTACATCATGAAAAACACTGGGCTGGATGAAGCACAAGCTGGAATCAAGAGTGCTAAGAGAAATATCAATAACCTCAGATATGCAGATGACACTCTTATGGCAGAAAGCAAGAAGAACTAAAGAGCTTCTTGATGAAAGTGAAGGAGGAGAGTGAAAGTTGGCTTAAAGCTCAACATTCAGAAAACTAAGATCATGGCATCTGATCCTATCACTACATGGCAAATTGATGGGTGAACTGTGGAAATAGTGACAGACTTTATTTTTTTAGGTTCCAAAATTCCTGCAGATGGTGATTGCAGCCATGAAATTAAAAAGACACTTCCTCCTTCGAAGAAAAGTTATGACCAACCTAGACAGCATATTAAAAAAGCAGAGACATTACTTTGCCAACAAAGGTCCATCTAATCAAAGCTATGGTTTTTCCAGTAATCATGTATAGATGTGAGAGTTGGACTATGAAGAAAGCTGAGCGCCAAATAATTTATGCATGTGAACTGTGGTGTTGGAGAAGACTATGGTGTTGAGAGTCCCTTGGACTGCAAGGAGATCCTCAAGGAAACAGTCCATCCTCAAGGAAATCAGTCCTGAATATTCATTGGAAGGACTGATTCTGAAGCTGAAACTCCAATAGTTTGGTAACCTGATGCGAAGAACTGACGCATCTGAAAAATCCCTGATGCTGGGAAAGATTGAAGGTGGGAGAAGGGGAAGACAGAGGATGAGACGGCTGGATGGCATCACTGACTCAGTGGACATGAGTTTGATTAAACTCTGGGAGTTGGTGATGGACAGGGGAGCCTGGCGGGCTGCGGTCCATGGAGTGCAAAGAGTCGGACACGACTGAGCAACCGAACCGAACCGATGATGAGAAAGACTACCTTAATCCACAGCTCACAGGTTCTTCAGTCAGAAATTCTTGGACATAGGTCTTCAAATCATTCAATGGTCATACATTTCTTTAGTAGCCTGTTTTGACGTTCCTAAAGGGGCAGATATTCTAAATTTGTGTTCAGTTCAGTCGCTCAGTCGTGTCCGACTCTTTGCGACCCCATGAATCGCAGCACGCCAGGCCTCTCTATCTGTCACCATCTCCCGACCGAGAATGAGATGAGATGGCTAAATTTGTGTAGAAATTAGAAAAAAAAAATCTCTAAATCTTTAAGAGTATCAGTAATAAAGCTGGTAGCAAGAGTTGAGATGCAAACCTCTTAAGTGCCAACATGGAAGGATATAACCATGCTTATACATTTAGCGTGGGCGATTGTGACCGGCGCACTTAGCACCGGTGGCTGTGACAGGCGCATTTAGCATGGCCAAGAGGAGTTACCCCATGTTCGAGATCAGGGGCAACAACCGAGAGTGCCAGGCTGCGATGGCACAGGAACGGCAGAGAGGAGCTAACCCAGTCCAAGGTCAGGGGCAGCAGCCGAGAGTGCCAGGCTGCGATGGCACAGGAACGGCAGACAGGAGCTAACCCAGTCCGAGGTCAGGGGCGGCGGCCAGGAGGAGCAACCCCACCTCCAAGGAGCAGTGGTTGCGCAGGCAGAGGGCCTAGAGGAGCTATTCCATGTTCAAGGTCAGGAGGGGCGGGTGGTAAGGAGATACTCTTCCTTCAAGGTAAGGAGCAGCTCTGAAGAGATACCCCACGCCCAAGGTAAGAGAAACCCAAATAAGACGGTAGGTGTTGCAAGAGGGCATCAGAGGACAGACGCACTGAAACCATACTCACAGAAAACTAGTTAATCTAATCACACTAGGACCACAGCCTTGTCTAACTCAATGAAGCTANCACACAGGCAGCACCCCCGCACACACGCAGCAACCCCCTAGACACACACGCAGCAACCCCCTAGACACACACGCAGCACCCACACACACAGGCAGCACCCCCGCACACACATGCAGCACCCCCGCGCACACACACACACGCAGTACCCACATAGACACACGCAGCACCCCGCCAGGGCCCGAGAGCCGCGCACAGACAAGACGCCTCCCCCCACAGGGTGTCACCAGCTGCAGCCCAGCGAAGTCAAGCGTGGGTCCTCCCAGAACAGGAGGGATGCTGGGCCTCTGCGTGCGCTCAGGACAAGCTCGAATAACAGTGACCCCCACGGTGTGCCATTTGTATTCTCAAGTACTGTTTCTTAAAATAGTGACCATTTCTTAAAAATAAAAACATCAGAATATGTGCCCTGCCCGCGAAACAGGGGAAGACGCTGACGCCCAGAGCCCCCGTGGGCAGGCAACCGCGCCCAGCACGGTCCCTGAGGCCCAGGCAGAGTGGACGGGGTGGCTCCCTGGGCCAGCCATTCTTCAGTGACAGCAGTCCCTGTCCGAAGCCCTCGCCCTGCCCACCAATCCAGACGGCCTCCAAGGCAGCCACACACAGAGCGTCCTCAGAAGCGCTTTTTATCCCAGCAAAGAGTTGGCAAGAGATGCATAAGACGTGCATGCTGAGACTGCCCTCAGTCCGCCCCTTCCAGGCTACCTGCCCGTCCTAGGGGTCAGTGCCGGTGCTCCTGACCCATCGTTTTCATTCTGAAGGTGTGACTAATTATGTTATTTAATATAAAAGCTACCTTTTGGAGAGGTTTTAGAAGACTTAGTGCCTGGTCCCAATCGGTATGTATTATGTTACAGCTGTGAACGTGAACACCGGAACCATGACCCTATTAATCTGTAGAGGCCCGCGGCTGTCTCATTTAAAAGAACTCTTTGCTAGGCAAGGGCAGAGACACAGCTGCTCCCATCTATAGAAATGCGCCCGCGCTCAGCCTGGGTGGCCAGCCCTCTCCCCAGGATGTCCCCGGACAGGACTGATCGCTCCAGGAGCCCGGCCTAAAGCTAATTACACATCCCCAGCCACACAGGAAGTGGGCGTGCCCTCTACAGGTACCAGGAGTCACCGAAGGAAAACGAAGGGCCACCCCGCCTTCCACAAGCAGCAGATCAAACACTGCTTACAAGTCAAACCAGGCTCTTAAAAATGCGAAGTGTCCTGGAGGCCCCGTACAGGAAACCCCACGTGCAGCGTGGCCCCGCCCCCGCCCCGCCCGAAAGCGGGCGTGCTGACCACTAAGTCAGGAGGCGAGGCACGGCTCCTCAATAGGCACCGAGCATGCATTTTGTGCCAAGACGAGCCACACACCAGAGATCCAGGTCCGGGCTGGAAAAGACTTTCCAGATCTAAGACACGATGAGAGGGAAACAGAGCTGATTAGAGGGAGACGCTGTGAGAACAGCGGGCCAGCTCCAGGGAGAACCGCCGCTGAGCAGGGTCCTCAGTCCACCCTTATACCCAGCGTACAGGGAGTGGGGTGGGGTCTCGCGGGTCATTTGATGACTGGACGAGCAGGGCAGACACCGTCCCCCTGGGGGGAGGAGGGGAGACAGGTGACGCTGTTCCGTTAATAGTCACAACGTGGGGCAGGGGAGGAGAATGCGGGTCTGGGCTTTCCGTTCCTTCCTTCCGAGACCCTCCTTGGGCCACCGCAGGAAGCAAGTGCAACGAGGCACAAATAAATGCAGGGACACCCTAAGCTGACTAAGACACAAATGCCTACCTTTCCCTGGTGGCTCGGGCGGTAAAGCGTCTGCCTGCAGTCAGGAGACCCGGCTTCAATCCCTGGGTCGGGAAGATCTCCTGGAGAAAGAACTGGCAGCCCACTCCAGGACTGTGGCCCGGGAAATCCCACGGACGGAGGAGCCGGGCGGCCACAGCCCATGGGGCCGCGAAGAGGCGACACGACTCCACCCGCGCCCGCTTTTCAGGGGCCTGCCGTCCAGGGGAAGAGCGCGGTGCCTAAGTGAGCAGGGCCCACCCTTTACAAACCCCACTGAAACCCGCCATCTGTACAGGTGCGGGCTGAGGCGGGAGGCGCAGGGCAGAGGTGGTGACCGCACAGGGCCCCGCAGACCCGAGTCTGCTCGGAACAGAAAAGGGGGCCGAGGGCTGAAGGCGGCGCCCTGACTGGGGTCCTACCTACAGAGAAACCTGGGGTCGCGCAGGGCAGGCCGAGGGCGCACGGAGGGGCTCGGGGAGAGGGGCTGGAAGGGCCTCGCTGCCCCCGGAGCGAGCTCCACACTCAGCAGCGCCCTCGGCCCGCAGCTTGCCCGGACCTGAGGGCCGGCACGTGCTCCCCTCACGGGCTGCACGCCCACCTCCCAGACGCTGGAGGACCCGGCCTGCAAGCAGAGCCCGGCCTGCTCCCACCTCGCCCTTCCCCTGCGTGGCCAGGAGCCACCAGAGGCTCAGGCTCAGTTCACGGCCACCAACATACAAGGTTCTGCACATGCTCCTGCTAAGCTGCTCTCCTTTCCCCCTGATAACACTTGAGTATGAATATTTCCAGACAGACACACTGAAGAAGGTGAACAGTAAACACCCCACCGTTCTCCTTTCCACGGCTGTGTCATTTATATTCCAAAAAAGACTCACACCTGCATCTGTTAAAACTATCATCTGGTCACATTCAGCTGAAGGTCCAGCCTTTGAGATGTTCTGAAATTCTGACTTTGGCTTGAAACCCATTAGTTCTCCCTGTAAAAAGTGCTGTTTTCAATCTAAGTAATTTGTCCAATCGGGATCCTCACCTAAAGTAAAAGGAGGCTGAATTTTAAGGAATCTCGACGGTTACCTCCTGACTCCAAAATCCTTCTAATTTAATGCAATTCTCGCAATTGATGACGACGTCACAGGCGGACAGCGAAAACAGTGGTGAGGGCAGGGGGTGAATCAGACCCCACCCCCCAACCTCGGGCCTCAAAACAGCACACCACACTGGGCTTCCAGCGGGGCTCACGCTCCGGCTGCTTCCTTTCCTACAAAGAAGAGCTGATAAAACCCAGCTTACAGAGTTACTGCAGAAAATAACACGTGCAGACCAAGGAAGAGGACAAAAATCCCACCACATTTGTTCTAGAAGGTCCTTCACCAGGGCTCAAAGGTCAGAAAAGTGTGGCAAGAACCCAGGATTGGGGACGGCAATTTCTCTCAGTGATTCAGAAACTCCACCCTCCCCAACCGTCCACCCATAGAAAACACACTAACCAAGTTTCAGAAATGATGCCAAAAGGACCGGAAGAATTTACCTTAACTGTCCTGCCCTGCACCAGGTAGGCTCTTCCCTGAGAGGACTGTCCTGGGAACCACGAGGGCGCTCTGGGGCCATCCCTGGCGGGCAGCATTGCCAGGCCCAGCACGGCGCCCGACAGGAGCCCGCGTGGTGACCTCGGGGGGGGTCCTGCCCACTCACCGCCTCTTCCTTTGAAGGGCTCTGTGCACCACCCAGTCCCCTCCAGACAGAACCACTCTCCCCGTTACACTCAGTGCACTGGTGTCTACAACTATTGAAATGGAACCGTGGGGCCCTTCCTGTGCGCCAGTGGCTAAGACTCTGCACTTTCACTGCAGGGGGCCTGGTTGGTCCTTGGTTGGGGGAACTAAGATCTCACATGTGGCAAGGCTCCTCAGTAAAGAAAAATGGAATTTTTACTTAATTGACAGTTCGTATTGATTTATTTATTTAGGACACACTTCGAGGCTGGAAGCTCGCAGCTTCCTAGTTCCCCAACCAGGGATCGAACCCACACTCCCAGCAGCCAAGAGCACGGAGTCCTGGCCGCTGAGCCACCAGGGAGTCCCTAAGAAAGATCATTTTTAAATCCACTCTGTTATTTAAAGAAAACAGTACTGGGAGATTTTCCTGATGGGTCAGTTGGTAAAGAATCTGCCTGCAATGCAGGACACAGGAGATGTGGGTTCGACCCCTGGGTCGGGAAGACCCCTTGGAGCAGGAAATGGCAACCCACTCCAGTATTCCTGCCTGGAGGGCTCGCAAGAGTCGGACATGCCTTAGTGACCAAACCACCAACACTGGGAGACTGCCCCACCTGCAGTGTCTGATCAAATCTGTATTCTGAGGCAGGTAAGTCAGCCTCTCTGAAACCTCAGTCTCCTCATCTATAAAATGGGATGGTAATAATACTACCCACTTGATAAGGATTTGGGGAGGGTTAAATGAAATAATGAACCCCCAGTACTCAGCAGGGTGGCCCACAGCAAGGATGGCACAACTGTGAGCTGTCATAATTTATAACAACACACTGCATGCCCCAAGTATGACTAATGCCTTATCAAAACAAAAGCAGCAACTCAAAGGACTCTCTGTCAGAGAAGCCCTTCATCAGGAATGACTAAAGACTGTTTTCACTCTCTACTTCATTAAATTATACACTGTGGCCCATAGATGTCAACACACACCACTTGCTTCTGGTGCTTTCCCACTGAAAATTACATATCAGGAAACACTGAAAGTACGCGGTGGGGAGTTCCCTGGAAGGGTAATCAGGAGACCGGGACTGAGGCCCCAGGCCCGCCTGCACAGCCCTGAGAAAGTCATGCTGACTCTGGGGACCTTGTTGGTAAGGCCGGGAGGATGGACTGGGAGTAATATAAATTCAAACCTTCTACCTCATAATTCATACTCTCAGAACCAGGAATCAGAACCATTGGAAAAAAGGAAACTGCTTTGGTCAAACTATGGTGTTTGGTATTAGCTATGGTGTTAGATAACACGCCACTAAAATTCAAAAGAAGGTTTCAATCCAAGCAACCTACGTATTTCTCTCTCTCTCACTTCACAACTCCACATTCAAAGCGTAAGAATATCACAATTTTAAATTAAGAAAAGAGACTTAAAACACCGAGAGGGAATCAGTGTCAAGGGAAAACGGAAATTTAGCAAACTAAATCGAAGCCTGTGAGCAAATGCTGCTGCTGCTGCTGCTAAGTCGCTGCAGTCGTGTCCGACTCTGTGCGACCCCACAGACGGCTGCCCACAAGGCTCCTCCGTCCCTGGGATTCTCCAGGCAAGAACGCTGGAGTGGGATGCCATTTCCTTCTCCAATGGAGGAAAGTGAAAAGTGAAAGTGAAGTCGCTCAGTCATGTCTGACTCGTAGCAACCCCATGGACTGCAGCCCACCAGGCTCCTCTGCCCAGGGGGTTTTCCAGGCAAGAGTGCTGGAGTGGGTTGCCATTGCCTTCTCCAGCAAATGTTGCTAAATATACCCAAACAAATAACCAATTGATAAACCATCAGTACTACAAAATCAAACAAAATGTTGAAAAGAACTTCGATTCAAAATGTTCTAATTAAATAAATCATAATGCAATACTTTCTATTCTGAACCCTCAACATATACATGTTTTAAATCTTTCTGTGAATTCTAACACACAACCAGAAAGTACATTTAAAGATGTACACTAAAAAAAAACCACACAGACTTGGAGGGACTTCCCCGGCAGCCCAGTGAGTAGACTCCAAGGCTTCGGCAGGCAAGGCCCCGGGCTCAGCAGTGCTGGAGCGCAGGCATGTTGTACGGGCTTGGCTGTTCCGTGGCACTTGGGAACTTCCCAGACCAGGGATCAAACCCGTGTCCCCCGCGCTGCCCGGCGGGCTCTGATCCACTGAGCCACCGGGGACGCTCCTTCAAGTCCATTTTTAACAGAAGCAAGAGCTGCCACCTGCGTTACATAAGCCTGGCTTCCGGGTGGCGCTTGCCAAGGCAGGAGACACGAGGGATGTGGGTGGGGAAGGTCCCCTGGAGAGGGAAATGCCAGCCCACTCCAGTGCTCTTGCCTGGAGACCCCCATGGACGGAGCAGCCTGGCGGGCTGCAGTCCACGGGGCCACAAAGAGTCGGACATGACTGAAGCGACTTAGCCCGACCGTTACATAAACCGCAGGTGCACACTGTCGTGACCCACGATTTCTAAAGGGTTATGTTGCGGCCGCTCGGCCGGTTCAGTCATGTCCGACTCTTTGCAACCCCCCCGTTACAATAAAAATAAACATTTAAGAGGCTCACAGAGAGAACAAACTGTGGTGGGCAGCGGGGAGAGGGAAGGGGAAGGATAGAGAACATGAAATTTTCTCATTTTTAAGGCAGATTTTACTGCCTGCCTACAGTCAGGGTGTAGCCACAGACTGGCGTGCACGTCTCGTAGGCGTTCTCCCTGCTCCCAGAAACCAGTGGCGCAGACTCTGGCCCCACGGAAAGGCGGCCTTCCGACCGGCCTCTCCGCCACCTCCACCGCTAATCAAGTGTGCGCTCCCCTCCGAGCGCCCTCCGGGCCACAGAGCAAAAGCAGCCCCTCTCCCACCTCCACCCCCGCCCCTCAGAGCCAGCTCCTCTCTGCCCGGCCCCGCTGGCGGGGCGGAGTCTGGGGGGCAAATCCACAGGGCCACGTGCCCGAGTGGACGCTGGAGTCGAGCAGGAGGCGGCAACAGCGAGCAGGGCCCACACACCGCTCCACGGGGAGGCTGGAGAGAAGCAGATGTCACTGGAATGGAATAAAAGGCTGACTAGGAGACAAGGATGAAGAACATTTCAAAAATGCAGCTTTGTGAAGGGCAGAGAGTCAGACAGCAACGAGGCGGGGGAGACGCTCTGCTGGTGTTGCTGTTTAAAGCCCAGGGCGGGCTGCCAGGGCAAGGCTGTGCTGCCCAACCAGCGCATGCGATTAGAAGCCACCCGGCGTGCCCGGAAGAGGAGAGACTGGGGCCGGAGTGGCAGGGAAGCAGGCGCCCTGAGTCTGAGCGCGCCACTGAACGCCAGCTGCTGACAGGGCACGAGGAACAGGCGCCCACTACCAGCAACACAAATGCAGACGTGCACGTCTGGCCCCAGAAAAGGCCACTCACGGTAATTCACGATTTCCGTTATTCTGCAGGGTTTAACACGAGGGAATACCTGGAAACAGCTAGAAGCTCCCTGCGTTTTTTCAGACTTAGAACTGCAAGTCTTCTTACTGCTTCGCAAAGAGTAACAGAAACAAAAACAAACACACCCTGACCGTACACTGCGACCTCTTCAGATCCATTTCTGGAGACCGTCTCTTTTTTCAAGAGAAGCTGCTAAAAGACCGTTAAACTACTGCCAATACTCAACATTCCAGGTAAGTGACAAGGCTGGAAAAAGACAGCCTAAAAGAATTTCTGGCTGTAGTACACAAACGGTTTCTCCAGATTTAGTCCAAAACAAATCAGTTCCCAGAGTTCAAACTCCCAGAATGCAAGAAAATTTGAGTCTCCTTTCCCTGCTCAGCCAAGGTTTTTGAATATTTACAAAAAGAAAATGTTTATTCATGATCCTTTCAAACCATGGCTTTATGCTCAGATTTTTGGCAGGCAGTTACAAAATTGCACAATACTGTATTCATAAAATTAACTGTCGGCCATACTTTTAATTAAAAATACCAATTCGATATATTTGAACATTTTAAACTCTGAAATAGTTGGATATGACTGAGTGACTTCCATGTACCATATTATTCCTTCCTTCATTCTTTTCATTTATTCATTAAATAACCTATGGTTACGAGTCCAATAGGTGTTAATACTGTGCTAATTTCACAATGACCAAGATGTTTTACTGCCCTCATGAATCCCAAATTCTAGCTACTAAGCAGTGCCTAAGAACAAACATATGTATTTACAAGGTAGTGTGGAAATGTAGGGAAGTAGGAGGGGAAAGGGCTTCCCTGGTGGCTCAGTTGGTAAAGAATCTGCCTGCAACACAAGAGATCCTGGTTCACTTCCTGGGTCTGGAAGATCTCCTGAAGAAGGGACAGGCTACCCACGCCAGTGTTCTTGGGCTTCCCCAGTGACTCAGATGGTCGAGAATCAGTTTGCAGTGTGGGAGACCTGGGTTTGATCCCTGGGTTGGGAAGATCTCCTGGAGATAGGAATGGCTACCCACTCCAGTATTCTGGCCTGGAGAATTCTATCAGAGAAGGCAATGGCAACTCACTCCAGTACTCTTGCCTGGAAAATCCCATGGATGGAGGAGCCTGGTAGGCTGCAGTCCATGGGGTCGCAAAGAGTCGGACATGACTGAGCGACTTCACTTTCACTTTTCACTTTCATGCATTGGAGAAGGAAATGGCAACCCACTCCAGTGCTCTTGCCTGGAGAATCCCAGGGACGGGGGAGCCTGGTGGGCTGCCGTCTATGAGGTTGCACAGAGTCAGACACGACTTAAGCGACTTAGCAGCAGCAGCAGCAGTATAGTCCTTGGGGTCACAAAGAGTTGGACATGACTGAGCAACTTTCACTTCACTTCACTCTGGGTGGCACAAGTGGTAAAGAACCTGCCTTCTAAAGCAGGAGAGATAATGAGACACAGGTTTGATCCCTGGGTCAGGAAGGTCCCCTGGAGGAGGGCATGGCAAACCACTCCAGTATTCTTGCCTTGAGAATCCCTACACACAGAGGAGACTGTCAGGCTACAGTCCATGGGGTTGCAAAGAGTTGGACATGACTAAGCACAGCACAGGAGGGGAAAGGGTCAGAGAACTGAGATGAATTGGACTTTAAATTTAATTAGGCTGAGCTGATGGAGAAGAAAGCCAAAGAAGCTGCAAAAGCAGAGGTACTGGAGGTACAATGGAGTCCTTGGGCGGAAGGAGTGAGGATTCCTTTGCATTTGGTTTTGCATTGACCCTAAGAACTATATGAGATAACTCTGAAAAAGAAAAATGAGCAAAACGGAACAAAACACACTAATGAATTTTCATTTCATCCTGTATAATAAAGAGCTAGAGACTGTTTTCACTTGTTAGTTTGTTTCCCGTAGAACGTTTTTATTTGTTGTTTGCTTATACAATAGGCAGTAGAAGCAGGAAGGTAGGTAGGTTGGTTTCCTGGGTAGTTCTCTAGTTGGTTGGTGGTTCTATTAGGGAAGTAAAACAATCAGAAATTTAGAAGGATGAACCACAGCAATGAAGCCAAAGTGGTCAAAACTACCATGCAAATCACTAGGAACATCATTTAAATACATAGATAATAATGTTTATTTTTTTCTTTGCTCATCTGGAATATACTGAAGACTGTGGGTGTCATATCAATTGCCATGATTATTTGAACACACTATTATGATATTTGCTATGTGTGTCTTTTTCTGTCAATAAATTTTCCCTTTGTAGAAAGTTTTCACACTCAGTTTTAATAATAGAGTTGCCTCTAGTATTGAAATTGGTTATTATTTTATCCTTAATGACCTCTTTGCCTTCAAAGCAGTTTTTAAATCACTGAGTCTATATGTCTTTTTCTGTTTCTATTTTTCCATAAATGACCTTGATTTGCTCATACAGAGTTAAAATAAACAAACAAAAAAAGAAGCAATAGCTACAGAGCACTTTATACTCGTTTCAAACTCTTACAGATACAAATTACCAGGACATTAGGATTATTTAAGTAAACCCATCCAACAGAAATGCTAAAGCTACAATTTGAATATGTTCATTCCATTGCCTTTCATTAGAGGTTTGACTTCAGTCACCAAGTAAACAGATTAACCAAAGTTATGATTTAGTTGTTAACTAGCACATTTTAAAGAAAATGAGGACCACTGTTAAACTTAGCAAACGTAGAGACTTTTTATAGCACTACCACTGAGTCCATCACTTGACAGCACCATGATACAAGAGAAAGAAACACATGTTAGAATTTTCTAACTTTGTATTGTATTTGTATTGTAGTTGTAGTCAAAAAACCTTATGTAACAGTGGAGTAAGGGAAAGAAGTACCAACTACCCACTGAATAAGTGGGGAATCTGTTAAAAATATCTAGTCATACATATCAGGGTCTTTAGCAATATTCTTGGGTATGTTTTGAACCTTATTAAAATGTTTTTTTCTACTTTGGCGAATGACTTTAATAAGCAGATTCCAAATTGAACTTGAATTTAGCTAATTTTAGCTGTTAAAATAGCACTTTTATATTGACTGCTACATCACCTTTCAACAAAGTAAAGTCAAATGGAGAATAAAATGTGTATGTAGATACAGGGTCTTCTTTCCAAGCAACCTGTAGATAAACTAAGGAAGAAAATCAGATAAGTAACACAGAAACAGCTCAGAAAGACTAACTTAAAGAAAATGAAAAATAATTAAATGTGGATAGCTTGACTTTCCAGAGCCTAGAGGGACATGCTAACTACTAGTAAAATAGAATAGTGAAATCATTTAGCAAGACAGGTCATTCAGTAAAATAACGATAATAAGAAAATCCCATTAATGTCTGGTGTGTTTTATAACATGGTCATGGTATTCCATAGGGTGTCAGGGATGGATCTGAAAGTTTCTTGCTCTTGCCACTGAATCACCCTATGACTAATGGCTCACACTTGTTAAACACACAAAAATTATTTAGAGTATTATATTAAGACACACACACACAAAACCTAAATTAAACTCAGGAATACTGAATACTTACCATCTAATTAACTGAGTTGGCTGGAAGTTACACCATTTCCTGATGTTAATAAAAACTCACAAATAATAATCTAGTTAGTTAAAAATATAAACTCAGTGAAAAATATAAATTCAAGTTAGATGACTAATTTTCTACTGAAAAATAAATTATATAATAAAGTCTTATTATTGGTGCTAAAATATAACTGGTATAGCCATCCCAATGGAGAAGGCAATGGCACTCCACTCCGGTACTCTTGCCTGGAAAAGCCATGGACGGAGGAGGCTGGTGGGCTGCAGTCCATGAGGTCACAACTGAGAGACTTCACTTTCACTTTTCACTTTCAAGCATTGGAGAAGGAAATGGCAACCTACTCCAGTGTTCTTGCCTGGAGAATCCCAGGGACGGCGGAGCCTGGTGGGCTGCCGTCTATGGGGTTGCACAGAGTCAGACACGACTTAAGCGACTTAGCAGCAGCAACAGCAGCCATCCCAAAGAGTAAATCATTTGGAATTGTTCCAGGCTAAGTCAGCAGAGTGTCACGGACATTTAACATAAAAAATACTTCTTGACCCTGAGGATATAAATCAGGAAACTATTAGATGAGGTATAACAATCGACTCTGTGAAGCCCTAAACAGAGCTTCACATAATGTCCTCAACAATAAGGAGGAAAACCAATTGATCTTGTAATTAATTTGACTAATACAGAATGTACATTTAGGTCAAAGAGTAAATATTGGGTTTGACACTGACCAACTTAGCTATCTACATGGATCAAATTAAACAAGTAATTGCTTGCATGTGGCCAGATAAGACTATGGACTTGAACCTATTAATCTGACTATATTTGGAAGTTCAGCTAATAAATTTGAGTAAACTATTTACCTCAATGTATGGCTGAACTTCTGGAATTTGCTCTGTTGGAAGTCGTAAGTGAACATAAAAAGTAGACCCAAGTAAAATAGGCAACTTACATATATAGAGCACAAAATTTTGTGCAACTGTGGTTAGGGAGGAAAAAAAATACAATTTCTATGTCACTGGAAAATCTAATTATTTAATAATCCAAGCCAATGTTAAGGTTCCTACCTTAAATATTAAATAAGAAGTCAAAGAACTGGAGCCATTTTACTAGTTAACATTTACTTATATTGAGTAACCTTGAGTTTGAAATTAAATATTAGAACAGTTACTGAAAACTGTCTCAAATATGTTTACCATGTTCAATGTAAAACTGTAACTAAAGAAGGTGGAATAATTTTTTTGAGTTCACCATACATTGAAGATTTTTTAAAAATACAAACAAAGCCAAATTCTTGCAGAAATAATGTGACCTTGCAGTAATATATGAAACTAGAAATCTTTAGGAATAAACTCCCACATAGCTAAGCACCAAAGTTTGAGGGCTTCAAAGTAAGAGAGTTTCATTAATGGGGAATCTAAACAGCATCATTAATTTGAATGGCATAAGACAGCATATTTCTGACAATCAAGTAGCCAAAGAAGAATCTATCTGCTTCCAATAAAGCTAAAAGAAACTACTTTCTTCTCATTCAGTCAAAGGCAGGTCAAAGCAACATTAATCTTAAGACGTATATGAACATTTCATTTAATTTAAATGGTTTAAGTGGTGATTTGACAGCAGGAAGATCCAAAAGGTAGTCACTAGAAGTCTCTTTCATTCCTGGTTATTTTTCCTCCTGTAAGTTCATTATAGCATATACTTAGAATGATTATTTATGTCCTAAAACAGAATATAGTATCTGCCTATATTAATTTATCACATTTATTTCCCTTATGAAATCATACCATTTTTAAAACTAGTGTGAAAAGTTGCTTCCCTTCCAGAAATTTCACCATTTGATGTTTATGGTGACTGGAGACTTTTGGAGATTACTGGAGTAATCTGTGGATTACTAAACACAATAGAATTGCAGGAAATTCTAAGAAGAAATTGCAAGCATTAAAAATAGAAAAGAATACACCTTAATCACCCTGTAATTTAATGGCTTTATCTGGAGATATTTCAATGAGGTGCTGACAAAATCATCACATGAAAAAAAAAAATTTAAGTAACCTAAACACCAACACAAAGTAATTTGTCTGAAATATCAAAATCTTATATTCTCACAAAGTTCCATAATCAAATCTCATAGGATATGTGATGTTTAAATGAACTACAGGTTACCAGGGTTATACTGATATAAAATAAAGAAGAAAGAAAGTACACTAAACATTGCGAACATTATGTAAAACTGTGAACAGTACATGTGTGCATTTTACCTGCTTAAAGAGATGTGAAAGTCAATTTCTAGATGATACTAAGAAATCTCTCCTTGTGACAGTATCTAAGATTAAAAGTAAAGAATTTTAAATGATTTTTTCAGTACTTACTAGGTAAAAGTAACTAATATTCACAGGCTCTATGAGCCTGGTATTATGGCAGGCAATTAACATACTGGTATCTGATTTAATTCTCTCAAGTCTGATAGTCATCTACTCTTATCTCCCATTTTTTATATATATGTATCCTAGGGCACGTAAGAACAGAAACTATAAAACTCCTAGAGGAGAACATAGGCAAAACACTCTCCGACATAAATAACAGCAGGATTCAAGAAATATAGATCAATGGAACAAAATAGAAAGCCCAGAGATAAATCCACACACATATGGACACCTTATCTTTGACAAAGGAGGCAAGAATATACAATGGAGTAAAGACAATCTCTTTAACAAGTGGTGCTGGGAAAACTGGTCAACCACTTGTAAAAGAATGAAACTAGATCACTTTCTAACACCACACACAAAAATAAACTCAAAATGGATTAAAGATCTAAATGTAAGACCAGAAACTATAAAACTCCTAGAGGAGAACATAGGCAAAACACTCTCCGACATAAATCACAGCAGGATCCTCAATGATCCGCCTCCCAGAATACTGGAAATAAAAGCAAATATAAACAAATGGGATCTAATTAAAATTAAAAGCTTCTGCACAACAAAGGAAACTATAAGCAAGGTGAAAAGACAACCCTCTGAATGGGAGAAAATAATAGCAAATGAAGCAACTGACAAACAACTAATCTCAAAAATATACAAGCAACTTATACAGCTCAATTCCAGAAAAATAAACGACCCAATCAAAACATGGGCCAAAGAACTAAATAGACATTTCTCCAAAGAAGACATACGGATGGCTAACAAACACATGAAAAGATGCTCAACGTCACTCATTATCAGAGAAATGCAAATCAAGACCACAATGAGGGTAAGTGTCTTTTAATTTCATGGCTGCAATCATCATCTGTGGCCACAGACAAAATCCACAAAAGAGTTGCCCACTGAGCCTAGGTCAAGTTACTGTCCCCCAGAATCATGAGCAAATGTATTAATTGGGGTGATTTGTGACATGGCAATAGACAGCTATTATGGCACCCTGTGAGAAGGATCCTTTTCTTCATTTTGGCAGTTCGTGGTATCTCTTCGGACTGTTTCTTATCAATTCCAGTGCCCCTGCTGGCTGCACCTCTTGTTATGCCCTTTGACTCACACTCGGTATGTATCACTCAATCTCTGGCCTCTTTAGACTCTTGGTTTGCTTTGGAGTGCCTGTTTTGATTCCTGACTCCAGCCTCACCCGGGGAACACTGGACCTTTGGCTCCATGCTACTTAGCCTGGAGGCTGGACCAGTTATGCTCGTGGTGACCAGGAACCTGGCTAGATATGGTGTCCATAGTCCCAAGTTGGTCAAGAGGGAGCTCAGAAGCAAGAGTTGGTTGAGTAAAGGCTGTCTTACAGAGTTATGGGGCCTACAGGAGAACTCTACTTGGGTTTACTGCAGCCTATCTATACCCAGAACATACACTCACGCTTACAGATTTAGTGATTGTTTAGAGGCAAATCTGATTACTTTTCAACCCCCTTTAAAAAGGCTTCTCTGAAGATAAATTCAAACTCTCTTTTTATGGCTCACAAAGCTCTGCATGTTTTATTTGCTGCCAAACTCCATCATCTCATCTCTGACCATGAGTAGTCCCTGCACTTATTCCATCTTCCTGTTGGCCTGAACTTTCTTGATATTCTTGAATGCAGCTTGCTAACTAGCCCTGATGTTTAAACCACCTACTTTGTGCTTTGTTATGATCTCCTGAGGAAACTAATACAGTCTACTATTTGCCACATAGTGTTCAGATGCTTGGAATATGTCAGTTAGCAAAACAAAGATCTCTGCCTATGAAGAACTTACATTCTAGTGGAAAGTGATGGGCCATGAACCACAGATATGTGTTGGAATGGAGTATATGCTGTGAAAAATAGAGAAAGTGTAGAAGAGTAAGGGGGATTGAAAGTGTGGAGGAGTGGGTTACTGGAGGTCTCATTGAGAAAGTGACATTTGAGCAAAGACTTGGTGAAGAAGTTATCCAGGGGTTTTGTAGAGGAACAGTGTTCCAGGCGAGGGAAGAGCAAAGCCAGGTCCCAGAGGCAGCATGTGCCTGGCATGATGGAGGACAGCTAAGGAAGTCAGCGAGAGGAGTCACAGGTAAGTCCTAGCAGTTTGGTGGGATGGGATGATGTGGATAGGTTCAGATTATATGGGCTCCTTAAGCTCCCATTGAGATCAGCCCTGGGATTTCTTTGGAAGGAATGATGCTAAAGCTGAAACTCCAGTACTTCGGCCACCTCATGTGAAGAGTTGACTCGTTGGAAAAGACTCTGATGCTGGGAGGGATCGGGGGCAGGAGGAGAAGGGGATGTCAGAGGATGAGATAGTTGGATGGCATCACTGACTTGATGGACATGAGTCTGAGTGAACTCTGAGAGCTGGTGATGGACAGGGAGGCCTGACGTGCTGCAATTCATGGGGTTTGCAAAGAGTCAGACACAACTGAGCGACTGAACTGAACTGAAGCTCCCACTGACTTTTTTTTTCTGACTTTTTATTTTTTCCCCCATTGACTTTTACTTTGAAAGCAGAAGCTGGTGTGGGTTTTGGATGAGAAGAAATATGATCTAATTTATGTTTAAAGAAGATGGCTCTGGCTGCTGCACATTAGGACAAGAATAGAAGCAAGGAGAACTTATAGCAATAATCCAGGCGAGAAAAGAGCCTCACTTGGCAGTGGCAGAGAGAGAGAAAAGACTCGGGTCAAATTCTATGTGGGTTTGGAAGGTAGAGAAAGACTGGATACAGGAGTGAGTGTGTGAGAAAGGGAGGAGTCAAGGGTGACTCCAAAGATTTTGACTTGAGCAACCGAAGAGATGGTGTTCTCTGTTTCTTCTCTTATTTTGCTGAGGATTTAAAAACCTTTTTAGCAAAGTTGATTCCTTCTCTCTTTGCAACCTGTTTTTTTTTCTAGTTTGATTTGTTTGCTTTAGAATAGATATCTGCTTTCCATTTTAGGTGATTTCCTGCAGTGTCCAGTAACTCTTGGCTGTTCACATTCAAGAGTAGAGCACAGAAAATATTTTCAGAAGCTCTGTGGGTGTAGGTGTGATGAGGAATGCCTGTTGATTGTGGTCTTCACCATGGGGTAATTTCTCATGCTGCTTGAATGGGGAACTGCTGTGATAGACATTGTCTTTCCTCCAATTGTTGAGATTCCTTAGAAAGAATCTCCCAGTTGTAGAGATTTACTTGTAAATATGTGCTTAGGATGCTAAATGGTTCAAGAAGGGTGGGTCTTCCAGTAATGAGTAGGAGTCGTGTTTCCAGTAATATGTCTTTGCTGTGGGCTGTAACAAATGTTTTTAGTCTAGAGAACTGTTATACTCTTTCCAAAGGAAAAATCTTGGGTGTCTTGTCAGGGCAAGTGATGGGCAGGTGCCAGGCTAGGCAGGAGAGGAGCAGGAGACCAAAGCCACTTGTAGCAGAGTTTGAATGAGTGCCCTTGTTGTAAGGCCACATTCAGTCCTACTTCCCCAGATGCCAAGCACCACAGATTTAGGAGCCTTCGAGAGGCTCAGCAGCATCTGTGATGTTGCTTTTTGGTTTTACCCTCTTTTGTTTGAGGATCAGTTTACCCCATTCAGCCAAGTCATTTTCCACTTGTCAATCTGCTTTCCAAATTCCAAGATTTCTTATGGGTGTTTTATTTCTTTGCTCTCATAGGTTTATGCTTTTTATTCAAAAAGTTCTTTTACTCTCATAAAGGTGGTTTTGTCACCTTTAACCAGAAGTCCTTGTTGTCTTCTCTTGAGAAATCACTGCACATCCTTCAGTCCTCAGCTGAGGTGTCACTTCTCTCGGGAGGTTTTCAACACTGAGTTCCAGAGTTTTCTATATTCCCCTATTCAGTTCTTTCCGCATCATGGTGGAATTGCCTGATCACCATGCACCTTCCTCAACAGATGATAATCTCTATAGGGAAAGTAGAGAGGGTGTCTGTGTTGTTCGCCACTGTAACCCTGGAACCTGACATAGTGCCTTGTATGTAATGGGGAGTGAAAAATATCTGTTGACTCATTGGTTAAATAATCCTGAACAACATCTGCAGTGCTCTGAACTCTGCCCACACTTCTTGAGGAGAGAGCCTGGAGCTATTTGCTATTTTTCTGACAGCATACATCACACCCCCAGGAGTGTCTGCCTCACAGACCTGTCACGGGAAACTTTGAACCTAGCTCAAGAAGCACATTTCTAATAGACCTGCTGGGAAGAGAAAAGCACTGTGGTGGAGAGCCTCCCGCAGCTGTGTGACAAATCTCCCACGTGCTCTTGTGCACCGTCCCTTCTCCCACAGGAATCTTCAGCTCAGATACTCTTTGAAGAGCCATCAAAACCCCTAAATCTTCTTCTCAGTGTGCTATATATAGATTAATAAGTCAACTACCTACAGCACACCGGGTTTTCAAACCCTGGCATCTCAGTTTATCGATCTGGATCTTCTAACAAAACGCGCAACCGTGGTTTCATCTCGTGCCACAGAAAATGTCTTTGCTAGGAAAGCACTTTAGTTAAAACCAGCTTTGGGCATCTGGGAGCTCACAGCCTGGAGGCCTGTAGATCAGAGGGAAAATTATGTGCTTGAAAGACTCAGCTTTCTTAATTAATAATAAATTCCTCAAATTAAGAGAAGATTTTGACGTGATGAAACAGTATTACTATTTCAAAAGACTTATTTCTCCTTTTTACCAAGGCTGTCCTAGGCTTTCTTTGAAAGGAATATTTTCTCTCAAGTTTTCTTCTGTTTTCAACTGTGTAGTCATACAGTCATTTGGCCAGAGAGAAATAAATACTTGTGCAGTGAGGACATAGTAAAATGAGGCATTCGGAACCAGATAGATTCAAGAAGTAAAGAGTTCTGATATTTATACAAAGGAAAGTCTTCTCTGACCTCCCCGTCTCTTACCCCAGTTCCATCCTGCTACCTCCCCCTTCAGGTTGGCTCAGCCTGCACTCTTCCCCCATTCAATTATTTAAAAAAAATTTTTTTTATTTATCGATTTATTTTGGCTGTGCTAGGTCTTTGTTGCTGCACAGGGTTTTCTCTAGTTGTGACCAGCAGGGCTATTCTTCCTTGTAGTACATGGGCTTCTCGTTGTGGCGGAGAATTCTCATTCTCCTGTCCTGGAACACGGGCTCTAGGGCACACAGGCTTCAGGAGCTGCCGCAAGTGGGCTCAGCAGTTGTGGCTCCCAGGCTCTAGAGTCACAGGCTCAATAGTTGTGGCACATGGACTTATTTGTTCCACGTCATGTGGGATTTTCCCAGATCAGAGTTCAAACCCCATGTCCCCTGCATTGACAGGCGGATTCCTTCCCACTGAGCCACCAGGGAAGTCCCCAGCCTGTTACATTTTTCTAGCACTCATAGCACATCATCGTTGCTCAAGGTCTGTCTGCCCTTCTGGCTGTGATCCCTGCAAGGGCAAGGATTATGTCTATCTTGTCCATTGCTCTTCTTCTGTGGCGAGAACATTATTTAGAACTTAGGAGGTATTCAAAACCTTTTCTTAACCTAAGGATGAATGACTATAGCATGGTAGGGAGACCTGGTAAACTGCTTGCAGAGATGGCTACAGCAGTTCTTTGCTCTCCTGCGCAATGTGACTTTGCTGCTTTTTGCATCAAGAGGTGGAGTCTGTTCTTTTCAAACCTTGAACCTTGGCTGGCCTTGGGCAGCTTCTATTGTCCCTGCCTGGGTACTAGTCCTCCAGTGAGGAGGCCCAGTTAGCTTGCTGGCTCAGTGGCAAGTGGGGGTGCCAAGCCAAAAGCCTCACCACCTGCACATAGAGGAATGAGGTCTTCCAGAAAGAGCCAGCCCCTGCCAACCCACCGCCTGATTACAGACACATGAGCAAGCCCAGTCAACACCAGGTGGAGCAGAGTTGAGCCCTCCCAACTGGGACCTGCCCAAGTTGTTGACCCAAAGAATGTGAGCAAATAAATGACTGATGTTTTAAGCCGTTAACTGTTGGGGGTGATTGTGAAAATATGGGAGGATTTTTCAGATTTTCCTCAGCCTGAGAGTTGCCTTCCTCATTCAAACTAGAGAATCTGTGAAATCTGTCCTCCCTGCAACCTCTGTAGCTTCACTGCAGCCTTAAAAGATGAACGCATTGCTGAGGAAGTGGATGCAGCTCGAGGTAACTTACAAAGAGCAAATCAAACTAAATCCCAGAATAACACAGGTCCCTTACACAGACTGACAGAATGTAGTTGATGAAGAATCTACTTTTAAAGAAAATCATTATTTTTATGGATTCACCTTGATTATAGAAGTGGTTCATGATAATTATGAAAAATTTGGAAAAATGAGTTAATTATAGAGGAATAATAAAATTTATACTTAAAAATTCCAAAATGTGAATCCTGCTCTACTAATAATGCGTTACTACTACTGTTGCTACTAACGTGTTAGTGATGAGTGTGCTCCAGGTCTTCCAAACCTCTGTAGTGACCTTCCCTTTCAAGAGCATGGGACTGTCTTTATTTACTCCAGTCTTCTCATGCACATTGCGATGGGATTTATAGGTGTCTGTTAGTTAGATTGGTGCTTGTTGCTTTGGGCTTATGCTTAGTAGCTTTTAAACAGATGTTTGTACTGACTTTGAATTTTTTTTTTAAAGTTCAGCATTGTTCAGTTCAGTCCAGTTGTTCAGTCGTGTCTGACTCTGCAACCCCATGGACCGCAGCACGCCAGGCTTCCCTGTCCATCACCAACTCCCTGAGTTTGCTCAAACTCATGTTCATCGAGTCGGTGATACCGTCCAACCATTTCATCCTCTGTCGTCCCCTTCTCCTTCTGCCTTCAGTCTTGCTTCCCAGCATCAGCGTCTTTTCCAACAAGTCAGTTCTTTACATCAGGTGGCCAAAGTATTGGAGCTTCAGCTCCAGTTGTTTACTCATTATAACAATGCTGGCTAGCAGACAGCCACACAAAAAAGATGGCTTAAAATAACAAGCACTCATTTTGCTTGAGAGTTAGTAGGCCAGCTGGCGTGCCTGTCTGGTCTTGGCTGAATTTACTCATAGGTCTGTGGTCAGCTGTGAATTGGTTAGGTGGGCAGGTTAGGTGACTATCTTATGTGTAGGGGTCCAGGTGGTGACGGCTGATCAGGGAGGCCTCTGCAGGTAGGACTAGACTGACTCAAGTGAGCTCCATGAATTTCATCGTTCACCAGCTCAGTGGGGCAAGTGCGTGATGGCAAAGACAGAGACCTGCCAACTCACTGCAGAGCAGAAGAGGCACAAGAAGTAGTAGGAAAATGCCAGCACTTTTTCAAGGTTCTGATTATGTAAAATTTGCTACTGACACACTGGCGAAAATAAGTAACTTAGCTAAAACCAGTCAGTGTGGGCAGACACTACTGCCAAATGGCACTGAGACATGGAGTTTTACTGGTAAGCAAGTAACTTTGTACACTTGTCTTTTAAATACTATTTTGCAGTTATTCCAAGAGACATTTTAGTAAATGCTCATTATCCTCATTTTAATACTAGTAACTGTAATTTCTGTTTCATGTATGAATGCATTGATCAGAACTTCCAGTTTAGCTAGTTGGACCCTTTGTGTTGCTCAGATTTTAATGGGAAAGCTTCTAGTGTTTTTAGTACTAATGTACATGGCTGCTGGTTTAAGTTAGGTATTTTTATCAAGTTAAAAAGGAATCTTTGTGTAACAGTTTATAAGGAATTTGTGTCAGCATTATATTTTGGATATTATTGAATGTCTTCTAATAGCGCTTGCTTAGGGCATGTTGGAGGTCATTGAGAGGACGTGGCCTCTGGTTGACCCACAGGCTGGATGGACATGGGCAGTCAAAGACTGCTCCCTACTTCCTGTCCCTGAAAAGTGTGTTCCCATTGTCGCTGCTTCCAGGAGCTGCCTCAAGGACACTGTCTTGAGATAATAAGGTGGTGTTGAGGCAGTCTAGATGGGACACATGGCCTGATTAAGACCTCTGTATAAAGGTTCTGGTGGGCTGGTTTAGAGATCTTGTTCCATGGTACCCAAGACCAGCATCCTAGGCGGGTTTCCTTGGTTATTAAATCTGCCACCTACCAGTCTGGAGTGGTCTGCCTCTTTGGTCTCTTCTTGCCTTATGTGTCTGGGGCCAGTTTGCAAACCAACAGGTCATTATTTGAAGTTTCTTATTAGATCTATTAATATATTATGCTAATAAATTTCATAATATAAAGTCATCTTTGGTATTATGAGAGAAAAATCTTTTATTATTGAGTGGTTATTTGTTATTAGACAGTAAACCAGCATTTTATTTAGAAATTTTGCATCTACATTTAAAGATAAAGCTGTTTTATGGAGTGGGTATTCCTTTTCTTTGCCAGTTGATAAAATCTGGGTTATGCTTGTTTTATAGAGGACATTAATGTTGTCGTTGTTCAGTCGCTAAGTCACGTCCAACTCTTTTGAGGTCCCGTGGACTATAGCCCTCCAGTCTTCTCTGTGCATGGGATTTCCCAGGCAAGAATACTGGAGTGGGTTGCCATGCCCTCCTCAGGGGATCTTCCTACCCAGGGACTGAACCTGAGTCTCTTGTGTCTCCTGCATTGGCAGGTGAATTCTTTACCACTGAGCCACCAGGGAAGCCTATAAAGGGCTGTAATAGATTAAAAGACTCTAGGAGTGTTTAATTATATAGAAATTACCATTTTCTTAAACATTTGAAAAACATTAATGGTAAAACTTTTAGACACTAGTTTTTTTTTTGAGATACTATGTTGATAAAAGTTTCAGTTTATTTCATGGTTGTTTATGGAGTCTTTTTGATTAACTAAAAACCTATTAATTTAATTGGGGTTTCATTTCTTCAAGATCATGGAAATCAAATCTTAAAATTATTTTATATATAATTAATATTTCACATTAATGTTTCAATTTAAATGAATATATTTTCCTACATTAATATTAGATTTTAATAAAAATGTTTATTTAAATTTTTTTCTCAAAGACCTAATTTTTTGATTTATTCAATTGTGACTTTTTGAATTTTCTAATGTTGTCTGTCTTTACTAATGTTGTCTGCCTTAAGTTTGTTTTGTTGGTTTTATTAATTTTTAAGTTTACTTAATAATGAAATTGGACTATTTTAAAGCATTTCAAATATACAAAAAATTATGGAGCTAATCTAGGGAACACACATGCAGCTTCCTTGAAGTTTTAACAAAATTCAGTTTTCCCCTGTTTGCTCTAGACACAGACACATACTCACACGCAATTTCAGACACAGGTGAAGCCCTCCTTTGCTTCTAGTGGGTTATTCCATCTTCCTTTCTTCTGAGATAATCACTGTACTGAAGCCAGTGTATATATCACTGACATAAAGTTTTTTACCAATATATTTTAAACTGACAGTTATGTTTGCATTTATAGCAACATACACTATCATTTCTTGTGTTTTATTTTCATTTATTTATTTGTGTTCTGGCTACACCACACATCATGCAGGATCTTAGGTCCCCGATCAGGGAACGAGCCCATGCCCTCTGCAGTAGAAGTTCAGATTCTGCTGGGAAGTTCTCATTTCTTGTGCTTTAAATCTTAAGTGAAGGTTTCATGCTGGAGTAGAGCTTCCCAGGTGGCTCAGTGGTAAAGAATCTGCCGGCCAATGCAGGAGACAAGGGTTCCATCCCTGGGTCGGGAAGATACCCAGGAGAAGTAAATGGCAACCCACTCCAGTATTCTTGGCCTGGAAATCCCATGGACAGGGGTGTCTGGTGGGCTACAGTCCATGTGGTTGCAAAGAGTTGGTTGTGACTTAGCAACTAAACAACAAACAGCAACATTATCCTACAACTTGCCTTTTTATCCAACTTTTTTACTATATTTTAAATTAATTCATTTTTAATTTTATATCTCAAATGAATTAACCTTCTGCTTTTCAGCTACTGTTCCTACTGTACCTCTACTTTGATACTGTATTGAAAAAGCCGATAATCTTCACTATTTTACTTTTGGTTTCCTCTAGTGTGTCATTTTCAGAGGTATGTATTTTTTTCTGATCATTCAGGACAGTGTTCCATTGATTTCTAGTGTTTTTTCCCTCCCTGTGGTTTTTATGGATTTGGTTTTCTTATGTGTGAATCAAAAGAAACCATCCCAGGTCTACTATTTTACAGAGAAGCTGTATCAGCTTTGGCCCAACTGAGTCTTATTAAAATATTGTTCTGGAATCATAGCTGAAAAGTAGATTACTGTGCTCATTCTTGCTGCTGCTGCTGCTGCTAAGTCGCTTCAGTCGTGTCCGACTCTGTGCGACCCCATGGACTGCAGCCTAGTCCCATGTATATTGTTTAGTAGACATTTAACTTACCCAGTTTGTCTGGTTGAGGTAGGCTTTCTGGCTTCATACCTGACTTCTGACAATTGGAAGTAGAGCATGATATGAAAAGCTACAAAGCCACTGCTAACATTGCTCTGCTCTTCAGTGGGACTTCTCTTTCCAGGACACAATAGATCATCATCTGTCTATGGATAGCTCAGTTCAGTTCAGTCACTCAATCATGTCCAACTCTTTGCGACCCCATGCAAGGAGATCTAACCAGTCCATTCTGAAGGAGCTCAACCCTGGGATTTCTTTGGAAGGAATGATGCTAAAGCTGAAACTCCAGTACTTTGGCCACCTCATGCATGGGATGAACAGGGAGGCCTGGCGTGCTGTGATTCATGGGGTCGCAAAGAGTTGGACACGACTGAGCAAATTAACTGAACTGAACTGAACTGCAGCACGCCAGGCCTCCCTGTCCATCACCAACTCCTGGAGTTCACTCAAACTCATGTCCATTGAGTCGGTGATGCCATGCAACCATCTCATCCTGTTGTTCCCTTCTCCTCCTGCCCTCAATCTTTCCCAGCATCAGGGTCTTTTCAAATGAGTCAGCTCTTCGCATCAGGTGGCCAAAGTATTGGAGTTTCAGCTTCAACATCAGTCCTTCCAATGAACACTCAGGACTGATCTGCTTTAGGATGGACTGGTTAGATCTCCCTGTAGTCCAAGGGACTCTCAAGAGTCTTCTCCAACACCACAGTTCAAAAGCATCAATTCTTTGGCACTCAGCTTTCTTTATAGTCCAACTCTCACATCCATACATGACTACTGGAAAAATCATAGCCTTGACTAGACAGACCTTCATTGACAAANAGATCTCCCTGTAGTCCAAGGGACTCTCAAGAGTCTTCTCCAACACCACAGTTCAAAAGCATCAATTCTTTGGCACTCAGCTTTCTTTATAGTCCAACTCTCACATCCATACATGACTACTGGAAAAATCATAGCCTTGACTAGACAGACCTTCATTGACAAAGTAACATTTCTGTTTTTTAATATGCTATCTAGGTTGGTCATAACTTTCCTTCCAAGGAGTAAGTGTCTTTTAATTTCATGGCTGCAATCACCATCTGAAGTGATTTTGGAGCCCCCCCCCCCCCAAAACATAAAGTCATCCACTCTTTTCACTGTTTCCCCATCTATTTGCCATGAAGTGATGGGACTGGATGCCATGATCTTAGTTTTCTGAATGTTGAGCTTTAAGCCAACTTTTTCACTCTCTGCCGGGGTCCTGCCCTGGTGGATCCAGGAAATTTGAAGAGAAGATTGCGTAGGCAAGGAAAAACTTATTTATTTAGAAATATAAGATTAGATCAGGAAGAAATAGTGTAGTAGAATAATTAAGTGGAGAAAAGAGGCTGAATAATTTGGTTTATGTGGAAAACCAATAAAAGTTCGAGATAAGAAGTTTGCACCATCTACGTTAGGCCACTGGCGTCCGTTTGAGTATCGGAGGGTTCCCTGCCTTGGGCTCCCTCTCTTACGGATCTTAGAAGCCAGGGCAAGTAAGTAGACATGGCGAGCCTCCACGACCCAGATGGGAATTCAGCCAGAAATTAGAGTAAAGAGAAGACACGGGGGAAACCAGTCCAGTGACTTGCCCGTCCTCTATTGTCCAGAAAGGTCTTTTATACCTTTTTTTGTACATAGAGATCAATGGATAATATAAAATTATGCAGCATCAGTAGCCCTGACTCTTATCGAGACCAGACTTTCTCTCTACATACCTAGTTGTATACACAAGTCTTAGGTGATTTACATCATCTTCTGGCCAGAGGGCCAATTAATATTTTACAGCCCTTTTTCTGGTAAGGGTTTGTCAACCAGGAGACTTATTTATGTTGTTCTTCCCAAAGTCTGGTGCCACTCTCAGAAAGCACTAAATAAATTTACATTCTTACATAACAAAGATACAACAATTTATAACAATGAAAGAAGTATAGTGATTTATAACAAAGAAAAGTAGTTAACTCAAAAGTCTAGTGTTGCTAACATCAAAACTACTATATTCCTATTTCTATATCCCAATTACATTGATTAATATCCTTCAGGTGCCTAAAAGATAAAGAATATGGAGGCCTGGCAGCAGTCATTGAGTCAACAGTGAAAACCCGTCACCAATATAATTTTTAGCTCTTTAGAAAAGGCTCTGTAGGGAGTTCCGGTCAAGATGGCAGAAGAATAGGACGGGGACACCACTTTCTCCCTCACAGATTCATCAAAAGAACATCTCAAGGCTGAGCAAACTCCACAAAACAACTTCTGAATGCTGGCAGAGGACATCAGGCACCCAGAAAAACAGAGCACTGACTTCAAAAGCAGGTAGGGGAAAAAATATAAAAGCCGAAAAAAAAGAGACAAAGGAGGTGGGGAGGGAGCTCCGTCCCGGGAAGGGAAGCCCGTCCCGGGAAGGGAAGCTTAAGAAGAGAGGTTTCCAAACGCCAGGAAACACTCTCCCTGCCGAGTCTGTGGCGAGCCTTGTAAACACAGAGGGCAACATAACAGGAAGGAAAAATAAATGAACAATTAAAACCAACAGATGACAAGCCCAACAGTAACTCGCCCAGCGGAAAAGCAGCGCAAACGCCTGCGTCCGCCATTACCCAGTGGGGGCAGGGCAGGGAGGCGCGGCAGGCGCGGGCTGCGGTGCTTTCAGAATCGGGCAGGAGCG
>SJYX01023966.1:6867-40096 GCA_006410675.1 Oreotragus oreotragus
CCCCACCCCAGTACTCTTGCCTGGAAAATCCAATGGACGGAGGAGCCTGGTGGGCTGCAGTCCATGGGGTCGCTAACAGTCGGACAGACTGAGCGACTTCACTTTCACTTTTCTCTTTCATGCATTGGTGAAGGAAATGGCAACCCACTCCAGTATTCTTGCCTGGAGAATCCCAGGGATAGGGGAGCCTGGTAGGATGCCATCTATGGGGTCACACAGAGTCGGACACGACTGAAGTGACTTAGCAGCAGTAGCAGCAGCACAGATGGACATCTAGGTTGCTTCCATGTCCTGGCTATTATAAACAGTGCTGCAATGAACATTGGGGTACACGTGTCTCTTTCAATTCTGGTTTCCTCAGTGTGATGCCCAGAAGTAGTATTGCTGGGTTGTTCAGAAGTTCTATTTCCAGTTTTCATAAGGTGAATCATAACGCAATTATATTTATGTTTTGTGAAAGAAGGAAAGTAATTTTTATTTTCTAAAGGTTTTAACTCAGTTTACTTGGGGTAGAGGGAATGATAACCATATTTCATTATCCTATCATTGTAAAGATATAAAACTGCCTCCAAGTGATAAAAGAATCTCCTGTTTCATAGCTTGGGCATAGATCACTGAGATTATACCATAAAATGCAGCTTTTATTGAAGAATACTTTATGGGGATTGTTGAATTATGATAAAACCAAGATAAATTGTACAATGAAGTATGTTCAGTCTGCAGGATTTATGAACTGTCAAAAGTATAAATAGTTTCAAAATAACCAAATAGATGCTTTGAAGGCCATTTGTAAACAATACAACATGTGTGTTCTCATTTGCTTTCAGGGATATTACATCAAATTTAAATATTATTCTTCAAAAAGCTGTCTAATAAGATGCACAACCATAACTTCTGTATGGCTAATGTTTGGTCTCTTCATTGAAGACTAACTTGCTGTCAAACTTTCAGAGAGCTTCCCAGTGGAATAAATTCTGAAGAACAAAACTTCTGAAGCTTATTTTGGACCCGAATCCGCCTTTTACTTTTGGTCATTAATCTAAACCCAAAGCACCTTGTCTCATAAAACTCACTTCCCCTTGTAAAATAGGAGAAAATGAAAACTTTGAAACTAGAAACAGAATACAAAAAAAAAAAAAAAGCTATATATTAAGCAGATATAACATCTTCAGATTTTCATGTAGGAAAAATTTTTTAAGGAAGATTTTACCCTAAAAATTGTATGATTATGCCACGGCATTAAAATAGCTAGAATGTCATGGAAAATAGCCCTGATATTAAAACTGGGAGGAATATACTGAAATGTGGGAACTGAATATAATTTAATAATTTTAATGGGGATGAATATTTTCACACATCAAACGGGTTAACTGTAGATAATTTTTTTAACATTTATTTAGAAACCTTTTGGACTTGCATAAAATATTTCCTTGAATTCAGAAAAAGACATGGCAGAAAGTGGTCTTCCCATTAGAAAAGGAATATACATTCTTACTCTGTAGGCTTTTTTATAAGAAACACAAGAGAAAATATTTTTAAATAAATATTTTTTAAGATATATTTTCTCTCTATTGACACTCTAAAATACTGTTAAATGGATGGAAATTACCATAAAGTTTAAAGAGGTTCCACAATGTGATAACTGCCTTTTCAACAATAGCAGGCTCATCCCACAGTATTTGACACACAAATTACTACATTTTTAAAATATAAATATGTTATTTGATGAACCCATGCCCAATTTTATGTAATCCAATTCAAATTCTAAACAAGCATTTCATTACATATTTATATATATTAGATAGATCAACATAAATGTTCCACTTTAACATGAATGTTTAGAAATGTCACACAAAGAATAAGATGTTATTGATGGCATACTTTCCCCTCCTTACTAGCCAAGGTAATGGTGTGATAGGACCATCTTAGAGTAATAAAGCCTGGTTTTGCCAGGCTTACTAGTAGTGGAACCAAGAGCAAGTGAAACAGGTCTTTCTAGGTCTTAAACATTCCACTTCTATCTATGATAAAGTTCACAAGACTGTTGAATCATAAATACCTGCAGAACTTTTTTAAAAATAATAACACTCTGTGAGATTTTGAACAGGTCTGCTTTGTATGAATTTCTTTTTTTAAAATTTATTTAATTGGAGACTAATTACTTTATAATATTGTATTGGTTTTGCCATACATTGACATGAGTCTGCCACGGGTATACGTGTGTTTCCCATCCTGAACCCCCCTCCCACCTCCCTCCCCATATTACCCCTCTGGGTCATCCCATTGAACCAGCCCCAAGCATCCTGTATCATACAGCAAACCTGGACTGGCGATTCATTTCACATGTGATAGTATACATGTTTCAATGCCATTCTCCCAAATCATCCCACCCTCGCCCTCTCCCACAGATTCCAAAAGACTGTTCTATACATCTGTGTCTCTTTTGCTGTCTCGCATACAGGGTTATCGTTATCATCTTTCTAAATTCCATATATATGTGTTAGTATACTGTTCCCCTCCCACCTCCCTCCCCATATTACCCCTCTGGGTCATCCCATTGAACCAGCCCCAAGCATCCTGTATCATACAGCAAACCTGGACTGGCGATTCATTTCACATGTGATAGTATACATGTTTCAATGCCATTCTCCCAAATCATCCCACCCTCGCCCTCTCCCACAGATTCCAAAAGACTGTTCTATACATCTGTGTCTCTTTTGCTGTCTCGCATACAGGGTTATCGTTATCATCTTTCTAAATTCCATATATATGTGTTAGTATACTGTATTGGTGTTTTTCCTTCTGCCTTACTTCACTCTGTATAATAGACTCTAGTTTCATCCACCTCATTGGAACTGATTCAAATGTACTCTTTTTAATGGCTGAGTAATATTCCATTGTGTATATGTACCACAGCTTTCTTATCCATTCATCTACAGATGGACATCTAGGTTGCTTCCATGTCCTGGCTATTATAAACAGTGCTGCAATGAACACTGGGGTACACGTGTCTCTTTCAATTCTGGTTTCCTCAGTGTGTATGCCCAGAAGTAGTATTGCTGGGTTGTACGGAAGTTCTATTTCCAGTTTTCATAAGGTGAATCATAATGCAATTAAATTTATGTTTTGTGAAAGAAGGAAAGTAATTTTTATTTTCTAAAGGTCTTAACTCAGTTTACTTGGGGTAGAGGGAATGATAAACATATTTCATTATCCTATCATTGTAAAGATATAAAACTGCCTCCAAGTGATAAAAGAATCTCCTGTTTCATAGCTTGGGCATAGATCACTGAGATTATACTATAAAATGCAGCTTTTATTGAAGAATACTTTATGGGGATTGTTGAATTATGATAAAACCAGGATAAATTGTACAATGAAGTATATTCAGTCTGCAGGATTTATGAACTGTCAAAAGTATAAATAGTTTCAAAATAACCAATAGATGATTTTGAGGCCATTTGTAAACAATACAGCATGTGTGTTTTCATTTGCTTTCAGGGATATTACATCAAATTTAAATATTATTCTTCAAAAAGCTGTCTAATAAAATGCACAACCATAACTTCTGTATGGCTAATGTTTGGTCTCTTCACTGAAGACTAACTTGCTATCAAACTTTCAGAGAGCTTTCCAGTGGAATAAATTCTGAAGAACAAAACTTCTGAAGCTTATTTTGGACCCGAATCCACCTTTTACTTTTGGTCATTAATCTAAACCCAAAGCACCTTGTCTCATAAAACTCACTTCATAAAATACCCCTTGTAAAACAGGAGAAAATGAAAACTTTGAAACTAGAAACAGAATACAAAAAAAAAAAAAAAGCTATATATTAAGCAGATATAACAGCTTCAGATTTTCATGTAGGAAAAGTTTTTAAGGAAGATTTTACCCTAAAAATTGTATGATTATGCCATGGCGTTAAAATAGCTAGAATGTCATGGAAAATAGCCCTGATATTACAACAGGGAGGAATAAACTGAAATGTGGGAACTGAATATAATTTAATAATTTTAATGGGGATGAATATTTTCACATATCAAATGGGTTAACTGTATATAATTTTTTAACATTTATTTAGAAACCTTTTGGACTTGCATAAAATATTTCCTTGAATTCAGAAAAAGACATGGCAGAAAGTGGTCTTCCCATTAGAAAAGGAATATACATTCTTACTCTGTAGGCTTTTTTATAAGAAACACAAGAGAAAATATTTTAAAATAAATATTTTTTAAGATATATTTTCTCTCTATTGACACCCTAAAATACTGTTAAATGGATAGAAATTACCATAAAGGTTAAAGAGGTTCCACAATGTGATAACTGCCTTTTCAACAATAGCAGGCTCATCCCACAGTACTTGACACACAAATTACTACATTTTTAAAATATAAATATGTTATTTGATGAACCCATGCCCAATTTTATGTAATCCAATTCAAATTCTAAACAAGCATTTCATTACATATTTATATATATTAGATCAACATAAATGTTCAACTTTAACATGAATGTTTAGAAATGTCACACAAAGGATAAGATGTTATTGATGGTATATTTTCCCCTCCTTACTAGCCAAGGTAATGGTGTGGTAGGACCACCTTAGAGTAATAAAGCCTGGTTTTGCCAGGCTTACTAGTTGTGGAACCAAGAGCAAGTGACACAGGTCTTTCTAGGTCTTAGAATTTGCATTTGTAAAATGGAGAGTTTGGATATGTAATTTAAATTTCTAATGTCTCTTTGAGTTCTTAGCACTCTGACTTAAAATAATGCTTTTCTCCTAGAATTTTTCAAAGCACACATTTTTTTTTTTTCAGGTCAGTGACTCTATTTCTCTGGCATCCTCTGGTACTGCTTAATGTGGTGTTGAGCCTGTGGACACTACACTGTCCATTAATAGTAAAATCTAAATTTTTAATAATACTTTACAGTCTAACATGTCTTTTTCAAACACCGTAACTTCTGATTCCCAGTTCTCACAATCTCTTGAGAGGAGGGGCGGTAGTAATTCTTTTCATTTCATTAAGGAGAGACCAAAATTCAAGGGGATTAGAGTCCTACGTAAATTGTAAATGCAGGGAGTAGCTAACCCTACACCAAACTCCAGTTTTCTGATCTCCCAACCAGTGCACTCTGTTAAGGAAGTCATTTCTGAGTCATGGTTATTGTCGAGGTAGGTTACTTTTCTAAGTTTCTAACTATGAAAGAAATAGAAATATCTGTGGCTCTAACTCCTGCATGTCTTTTAACAACATGTTTATAGATGTCACATTTCTATCATCAGTGTGTACCCATGTGGTGATCTCAGATGGGACCTCTACAGTCTACCTTCTGATAACCCTCCCTGAGATTCAGCATCCCCGGAAACTCCATCCCGACCTGGTCAGATCTTTCAATACAGAGTGTGAGATGCAGTTTTGTTCTTGCTATTACCCAGACATAGCATAAGCCTTTACCTATAAAACTTTCTTTGTAACTTCACAGGAAGAAAATTGTTCTTATTCTAGTGTTTTATTGTGTTTATATGCTACAATATCTTTGAGAAAACTTTTAAATTTGGTACATTCTTTTCTTTAGTTACCTGCTCTAGAGCAGCAGAATTTGCTCACATTTTGCTATTAAGAATCTGGATTATAAAGCAAATCTCAAAGACTCAGAAACAGAGTGTGTTTGCGGTTCACTGACAGAAATCAACAACAAAATAGTAANTACAATTTCTTTGAGAAAACTTTTAAATTTGGTACATTCTTTTCTTTAGTTACCTGCTCTAGAGCAGCAGAATTTGCTCACATTTTGCTATTAAGAATCTGGATTATAAAGCAAATCTCAAAGACTCAGAAACAGAGTGTGTTTGCGGTTCACTGACAGAAATCAACAACAAAATAGTAAGTAGAAAATCCCCTATATGCTTGGAAAGTAAATACCTTTGTGATTAATCTATGGGTCAGATACAAGCTATTTTTGAGCTGAATTATTAACAAAAATACAATTTTATATGCAGAAAATACAAAATAGAGGAAAATGCATACACTAAGATATTAGAAATGAAGAAAGGCTAACAATAAGTATAGTATTCAAGAAATTAGAAAAACTTGCAAAATATATATTGCTTTTCCCATATCGGTCTATGGTTTGAAAGTGAAAATTTTAATACAGTAAACATCTTTATATAATGATATCATGAGAAACAAAAATCAGAAAATATGGGCTGATTTATAAATTAAATTCAATAATCATATTTAATGCCTATTGTATAAGCATACGGTATTCATTTGGTAATTTTACTATTGGATGGATATACAACACAATATGAAATCAGCCGCTTTACAGTATAATATATCCTTTAAATACAAAAGGGGTTTTAAGGTATTCAGTATAATTTAATAAGCAGGAGATCACCCCTGGGATTTCTTTGGAAGGAATGATGCTAAAGCTGAAACTCCAATACTTTGGCCACCTCATGAGAAGAGTTGACTCATTGGAAAAGACTCTGATGCTGGGAGCGATTGGGGGCGGGAGGAGAAGGGGACGACAGAGGATGAGATGGCTGGATGGCATCACGGACTCGATGGACGCGAGTCTGAGTGAACTCCGGGAGATGGTGATGGACAGGGAGGCCTGGCGTGCTGCGATTCATGGGGCTGCGGAGAGTCGGACACGACTGAGCGACTGAACTGAACTGAGACCAAACTAGGTGATCTTCTTTTGAATTCTGTTCTCATAGAAACCATAGAATACTATGTTTCCTTTAAGATAAAAAGCTAGAAAATCTGTCACTAAAATTGCCCCATCTTTAAAAATTATTACTCTTAAAGTTTTTTGCAGCCTAATTGACAAGGCTGGATTTTTCTACAGAGCTACATCTTCAAACTATTAAAGTGTTTTGGGATATAGTTATCAAAATCATCATGATTAAATTGAGGACCAAAGTGGGAGAATTATTATAACTATGATTTCTCATTTTTAGGATTAAATAATAAATGTCATCTTTGACAATATTATCCAGTCTATATTTAATATTTTTTCTGATTATGTAACAACATGTAAGACAGTATTCACAATGTTTTGATACCATCATTAATATCTATTGAAAAATACTATTTATATCTTGAATTATGCTATAAAATATATGAATATGAGAAAGCTTTCAAATATGCAATGAAAAATTTACAAAGAAAAAGGAACAAAATTTAAACCCTACCCCCACTCCCCAGTTTAAAATATTTAAATCAGCATATACAAATTCACTGCATGGTTACTTTTACTATTCTTAGTAATGATTGCAAATTGGCTTCAATCCTCTTAGCTATTATTACTTAGTTATATGTAATTTGTCTCCAGACTTTACCACACTTAGTGTATGAATAAAATCACATTCACATGTATGCCAAGATTCTGCTAGCTTTGACCTCCACCTAAGGAGCTTCCTTTTGGGGTTTCCTCTATCCTCAGGTGTATCTGGAAGTCCAAGCTGTGAGTGTACTACTTCCCAGTTTTGATGAGCATTGCATTATTGCCTCCCTCAGCACACCCTTGCAGCTCACTCTCAACTGCTCGGGGCCCTTGACGCTTGCCTGGGGGCCTGCTGCTCTCAATTAGTGACTGAAATGGCCAAAATATGGACAGCGAACTTTCCCTTCTAAATCCTACAGCACAGTTAGGCTTTAATATGAAACCATTCCCTGTTAAAGACCAAAAATTACCAATACAACTTAAGGATTACAACTAGATCTTTACAAAGGAAACGTAGTCTGTAAGCATCCCCAAATCCCCACCATCGTGTACACAATCACTCAGCGCATTCAGCTCAGTGTTGCCGTGGCTTTTCAAACACCTCCACTTTCAGCCATGGCTTCTGCTTCACAGTGATGTCATGACTTTTGTGCTTTCCTCTGGACAAAGAAATATTTTGCACTAAAGGTATCTGATTATCTTTGCAAGGCAGAAAACTGCTTGCATCTTTAAAGTGATAGTGTGGTGTGTGTTGGGCTTTCTTTGCCTGTTTTTCTTGTTTCTTCCCCCTCTCTCTCTCATACACACAAGATTTCAAAGATTTCAGAAGGGTATTTTTATCCAGAGGTCTGGTTCAAAGTGCCAGTTATGGTTATTTGTCTTCCCTGAAAGAAACCTTTGCAGAAAAAAAATGAGCTGGTCCCAAACACAGAATATAGAAATGGTCACTTTGTTCTTAAGCAACCACAGAGACAGCTATGTGTCCTGCATCCTGATACAGTGACCACTGCCCTTTCCCTTGGCTTTCTACGAGGTCTGTACTCTCTGCTTTAAGAGCAATGTGGATCTCCTTTACAGGTAGATAGATTCCTGAACTTGTTTTTGGGGGGCTGGAAGGAGGTTACTGACTAGCTTCAGAGTCTTTATTTAGACTGATGACTACCACTTTTATATCTTTAGCCTGAACCTCTCTGCCTCATCGCTATCTTCAGTTAGATATTTAATAAATATCTCATAATTAATATGTGTAAAAATGAACTCCCAATATCACCCTCTTCCATCTTTAATTGTTTCTCAGTTATCCCCATCTGAGTTAATGAAGAATCCATTCTTCCAGGTGTTCCACTAACATTTTCAAGTTATTTGGGGCTTTGCCTGTCAATCATATCCCTTATCAAGTCCAGTGCCTCCACTCTGGACACAATTCCTTGCCTACCATACACTGATAAATGCTAGCTCTTGCTTCCTTTCTTGCCTTCATACAGTCTATTCTGAACAGAGCAGCCAGCCTCTGCCCAAGTCCTTTGTGCCTCCCCATCTCACTCAGAGTAAAAACTGATTTCTTTTTAATATATCTTGCAAGGCTCTACATGATCTTAAACCATTTGCTCCCAAACCTCCTCTCCCAGCTCAGCTCCTTTAGCTCATTCCTCCTGTATCATTCACTTGCTATTCCTTGAACACTCAGGCATGCTTCTGTTCAGAATCTTAAATGGTTGTTCTCTCTATTCTTCCTTCAGGGACCTGTGTACTTTGATTCTCTCATCTACTGCAAGTCTTGGCTCAAGTCTCTCTCAATATGACCACACTGACCACTGTAGTGAATGGCACCACAAATCCTGGCACCCTCATTTTTCCTTATCTTGATCTTCTTTGTCTTATTTCCATGGCAAATTCTACCTCCTAACATACTAAATAGGAGAAGGCGATGGCACCCCACTCCGGTACTCTTGCCTGGAAAATCCCATGGATGGAGGAGCCTGATAGGCTGCAGTCCGTGGGGTCGTGAAGAGTCAGACACAACTGAGTAAATTCCCTTTCACTTTTCACTTTCATGCATTGGAGAAGGAAATGGCAACCCACTCCAGTGTTCTTGCTTGGAGAATCCCAGGGACGGGGGAGCCTGGTGGGCTGCCATCTATGGGGTCACACAGAGTAGGACACGACTGAAGTGACTTAGCAGTAGCAACATACTAAATAATTTGCTTATTCATCATGTTTATTGTTTATTTTCTGTATTGTGTAATGTAAACTCAGCAAGGAGAAGGACAGTTATCTTTTTTGTTCAAGAGTCTAGAATAGACACCCACAGCAAAAATAGACACCCACACATATAAATTTCTTAGAGGAATGAATATGCTATCATCAGACTTTTATATATATATATATATATATTCATTACACAAAATCATGAGAAGCTAAGCCCTCAAAATTTGAATTTCCTAAAAATATCAATATCTTTAACATTTATCCATTTTAGCTGAAACAGCCTAAAAGATTTAACTTCCTAAAATATAGTATCCCTACCCACAAGAAGTAATATTTCTTAGAGGAATGAATATGCTATCATCAGACTTTTATATATATATATATATATATTCATTACACAAAATCATGAGAAGCTAAGCCCTCAAAATTTGAATTTCCTAAAAATATCAATATCTTTAACATTTATCCATTTTAGCTGAAACAGCCTAAAAGATTTAACTTCCTAAAATATAGTATCCCTACCCACAAGAAGTAATAATCAAAAGCAAAAAACTTTGAACTTTTCAAATTAGTCTTGAATTTTAACTTATTTTATGGTCACAAAGACGCTTGCTCCTTGGAAGAAAAGTTATGACCAACCTAGACAGTATATTAAAAAGCAGAGACATTACTTTGCCAACAAAGATCCGTCTAGTCAAAGCTATGATTTTTCCAGTAGTCATTTATGGATGTGAGAGTTGGACTATAAAGAAAGCTGAGTGCTGAAGAATTGATGCTTTTGAACTGTGGTGTTGGAGAAGACTCTTGAAAGTCCCTTGGACTGCAAGGAGATCCAACCAGTCCATCCTAAAGGAGATCAGTCCTGAATATTCATTGGAAGGAATGATGCTGAAGCTGAAACTCCAATACTTTGGCCACCTGATGCTAAGAACCGACTCACTGGAAAAGACCCAGGTTCTGAGAAAGATTGAAGGCAGAAGGAGAAGTGGACGATAGAGGATGAGATGGTTGGATGGCCTCCCCAAGTCAATGGACATGAGTATGAGTAAACTCTGGGAGTTGGTGATGGACGGAGGTCTGGCGTGCTGCAGTCCATGGGGTCGCAGAGTCGGATATGAATGAGTGACTGAACTGAACTGATGGTCACAAACACTTGAATTCATTGGAAGGAATGATGCTGAAGCTGAAACTCCAATACTTTGGCCACCTGATGCTAAGAACCGACTCATTGGAAAAGACCCAGGTTCTGGGAAAGATTGAAGGCAGAAGGAGAAGTGGACGATAGAGGATGAGATGGTTGGATGGCCTCACCAAGTCAATGGACATGAGTATGAGTAAACTCTGGGAGTTGGTGATGGACGGAGGTCTGGCATGCTGTAGTCCATGGGGTCGCAGAGTCGGATATGAATGAGTGACTGAACTGAACTGATGGTCACAAACACTTGAAAAAGTAAAATCTAAAACTTCCTTTGGTGAAACCCAGAGATGAATTGAGATAAAATATAATAGAATTAAAATTTCCATGGATATCAGTTCAGTGAAGGTAAGTTAGAGGATGAAATAGAAAAGGTGTAAACAATAATACTTATTGAATACCAGGTCAGGAAAGTGANACACTTGAAAAAGTAAAATCTAAAACTTCCTTTGGTGAAACCCAGAGATGAATTGAGATAAAATATAATAGAATTAAAATTTCCATGGATATCAGTTCAGTGAAGGTAAGTTAGAGGATGAAATAGAAAAGGTGTAAACAATAATACTTATTGAATACCAGGTCAGGAAAGTGAAAGTCACTCAGTTGTATCCAGCTCTTTGTGACCCCATGGACTATACAGGCCATGGAATTCTCCAGGCCAGAATACTGGAGTGGGTAGCCTTTCCCTTCTCCAGGGGATCTTCCCAACCCAGGAATCAAACCCAGATCTCCCACACTGCAGGTGGATTCTTTACCAGCTGAGCCACAAGGGAAGCCCAAGAATACTGAAGTGGGCAGCCTATCCCTTCCCCAGCCAGGTCAGGAACTGGGTTCAAATTTTTATTTTATATTTTATTGTGTTTGATTTTTTTAATGAAGAAACTTACTTTGGAAAGCATAATACATGTAATGATACAATGTTCTAAATGTGCAGAAGGATATACCAGAAGAAATACATCTGTTCTCCATTCCTGACACCCAGAAGGCACCTGTTTCTTTCCTAGAGGGAAAGACTATAACTATTTCTTTGAAAACCTTCAAGAAGTGATCAACACACACACACACACACAAATGTATGCATATTGACATGTTTTTACACCATTGATAGTTGAGTCCTGTTTTAGAAATAAGAAAATTAACTCAGTCTGAATGAAAATCCCACAATCACTCAGAAAATAAACGGATGAACTGGCGTCTGAGCTGCAGCCTGTCTGATTTTAAAGCCCACACCAAGAAAAATTCCAGGTATTTCACTCAGAAAGTGAAAGTGAAAGTGTTGGTTTTTCAGTCATGTCCAACTTATTACAACCCCATGGACTGTAGCCCGCCAGGCTTCTCTGTCCATGTAATTCTCCAGGCAAGAATACTGGAGTGGGTAACCATTCCATTCTTCAGGGGATTTTCCCAACCCAAGGATTGCACCTGGTTCTCCACTGCAGGCAGATTCTTTATCATCTGAGCCAACAGGGAACCCCTAAGAGAGCTGAAAAGAAGTTGACTTGTCCTACATAGAAGCACTTTTCCTTCATTTGACAGCTAGTTAAGAAGTAAGTTGTTAGACCTTCTGCTTGTTTTTTCCAATAAATTTCTTCAAAATAAGATCTGAGATAAAGGTCTATAAAGGCAGATCTGAACGTTGAGGGTTAAATCCTCATCCATGTGAGAAAGAAGAATACAACAATAAACTGAGTTTTGTTTTTCCCTGTGGCCTAAATGTAAAAGCTATTTTGTCATAAAAATGTTTAATTTAAATCCTTATACAAAATTTTTTAAATTGTAATTTTATTTAAAGCTCCAGATATCCCTTTAATAGATAACTGGCCCTATCTCTCATTAATAACCCAACGGGAAGGGAGTGTACACAGACTCTGCTACAAAGAAAGCAATTTGCTAACGTCACCTATTAATCTAATTTAAAGTTGTAAATTCTGAAATTAATACTAAAGCCTTTGGAGACTGAAATGTTATAAATAATTTTGCTATCCTACTATATAACTCATCCATTCAGTGTCAATATTAATGAACTTGGATATCTATTGCATGTTGTTAAAATTATGTTTATCTTATGATCTTAACAACTTACTACTTCCTTTGCCTCTGATATAATTACAGATTGAAAACTTTGTTAAGCATAGCATGAATTTTCTCTAATATACATTAAATGCCTAATTTAAGACAAGTGGCATACTACATACAGTACAATAGGAATGAAAAGGGCATGTTCTCCATTCTCAAAGAGATTTCCATCTGGTGGGAAATGCATAAACAATCATCAGGTAAAAATATTAACAAAGAGATAAAAACAAGTACAATGAGAGCACTTAAGAGAAAGCATTGATTTTGACAGAGAGGATCATAAATAGCGTCATGAAGGAGGGACCTGAAAGTTGAAAATTTTTTAATATTTATGCTAGATGAGAGAAAAGGCATAAGAAAAAGGCAGAGTGTTATGGTGGTACAAGATCATTTATAAAGGAAGCAACAAGTGCTAGCCACAAATGAAATAAATCCACTCCTGGAAGTTTGAAGACATTATTAAACTCAATAATGTTATGATGATGTAAAGCCAACAGCATGTTTGCTGTTTGTTTCAGACATACTTCTTCTCTGTAAACCTAAATCTTTTAAGAAAAAATAATGTACCAGTTAAATTATATACTGATTTTACATCAATAAACTGAAGAAATCAGGATGAGCAAACAAAAGAATACAAAAGGCAGAAAAGGGTCACTTTCCTATTCTGGGTATATTGAAAAGAATCTTTAGGAATTCAGGGAGATTGTTAGATCCTTCTAGTAAGAAAGAGAAATGGTCAGAGTTAAGAGGAAAGGAGTATATAGAAAAGGTGAATGAGGCCAAGAACATGCATAGAACACCAGTAGTCTGGTGGTCAATGCCATTTCAGTTCAGTTCAGTTCAGTCACTCAATCATGTCCGACTCTTTGCGACCCCATGAACCACAGCACGCCAGGCCTCCCTGTCCATCACCAACTCCCGGAGTCCATGGAAACTCATGTCCATTTTGTCAATGTTGCCATCCAGCCATCTCATCCTGCACTGTCCCCTTCTCCTCCTGCCCTCAATCTTTCCCAGCATCAGGGTCTTTTCAAATGAATCAGCTCTTTGCATCAGGTGGCCAAAGTATTGGAGTTTCAGCTTCAACATCAGTCTCTCCAATGAACACCCAGGACTGATCTCCTTTAGGATGGTCTGGTTGGATCTCCTTGTGGTCCAAGGGATTCTCAAGAGTCTTCTCCAACACCACAGTTCAAAAGCATCAATTCTTTGGCACTCAGCTTTCTTCACAGTCCAACTCTCACATCCATACCTGACTACTGGAAAAACCATAACCTTGACTAGACAAATCTTTATTGGCAAAGTAATGTCTCTGCTTTTTAATATGCTGTTGGTCATAAATTTTCTTCCAAGTAGTGTCTTTTCATTTCATGGCTGCAATCACCACCTGCAGTGATTTTGGAGCCCAGAAAAATAAAGTCTGGCATTTGGGCATATTTATTTCCCATACAAATCAGCTCAGATCACCTAGCAGTGTACCACAGATGCCCCAGAAAAGCTTCCTCCTATGTTCTCACATGGCTTAGGGGATTTCTCCCCATTCCTCACACATGTATTTCCTTTCTTTGGCACATTTCACTGAAGTGTGTGGATCACATCTAGCCATCTGCCTCTATGGACTGCACATGATCCTACCCGTTCTGTTCCTTCAGTACACAGAGTACTCTGTTATCTTCAGCTCTGTGTCCAGTTACACTGTAAAAATCTAGCCCTGCATCTCAAATTCTTACCTTGTGCCAGAGCTTTGGGCTGCTACACACCTGGGACAGTAATTGTATCTTACTCTAAATATGGGGTTCAAATTGCTCTATACTTTTCCATAGTAAAACAGATTGACTTTGTCTGTGACCAGAGGAAAGAATTCAAGAAAGAAAAGGCTGTGCAAATGAGGAGGGATAGTTTGAATTCCTGTACAAAGTGTTATTGTAGTACCAAAATAAACTAATCTGTTCTGATAAATGGTATATTAATAGGCATCTCCAATAAGGAGGTAGGTAGAATAAAATGTCATTGCTATGGTGATTTTAGTCTCAGGAGAATTGAAAATAACCCAAGTGAGTGTACAGACCAGACCTTTGACTGCTAAATTTATTTAGTCAGAAAGCTCTTGGCTGTGGATGCCAGGAGCAGGATTTTGATATATTCAAGTCCAGATTACAAAATGGAGCTCAGTGGGGGAAAAGGGAAACATCTGTGGGTGAACAATATAATTTTTTAAAATATTATAAGTAAACAGGACAAACATAGAATCTGTCTGAAAAAGACACACTTTCCATTTCTCTTTGCCAAAATCATGTACTGACCTCCAACGGAGCCAGTACAGGTCAGTAAAATAATATGGCCATTGAGTCCTTGGGATCTTAACTACAACAACAAATTGAATGGAAAAGCTTTCCAGTGACAGGCATTTATGTTTAGCTTATTCTGTCATGTTTTTTGTTGTACTTGGTCAGAGATCAGGTTGGTGGAATTTTTAGTAGTATTTCTGACATTGAAAGGCACTTGAAATTTCTGTGAGCCATCAATTTTCTGATTAGGAAGATTAAGATTTGTCAAACCGCATTCCTTTCCAAAGCCACAGGCTGCTAGATATGATACTTAGTCTGAAAATTAAAACACCAACACAAACACACACACATATGTTCAAAAGGAAAGATATTTAAAGTCTCTGGAGGGTAACAGTAGGAGACTATTTTGTCGTGCTGTGGTTATATAGTAGAAGCAGATTGGAATTTCAAATTATTGCTTCTTCTCAAAGGAGCAGTTTGTGATCAGGTTAGGGACAAGCTGCGAAAAGCACTGTAGACTAGATTAAGTAAACTGGATCTTATTTAAAGGTACCAGGAAGTCACTTTGTAACTACAAAATTAATATTATCAGATTTGGTTTTGAAGAAATCAACTTGCGATAGAAAGGAAGCTGAGCTGTCTAAAGAGACCATTGGCAGAAAAATCTTATACTGCTGCTGCTGTTCCGTTGCTCTTTGGGACCCCATGGCCTGTGGCCTGCCAGGTTCCTCTGTCCATGGGATTTTCCAGGCAACAATACTGGAGTGGGTTGCCATTTCCTTCTCCAGGGGAATCTTCATGATCCAGAGATCAAAACCGCATCTCCTGCATTGGCAGGAGGATACTTTACCACTGACCCACCTAGGAAGCCCTAGAGAAACGCTACAGGAATCTGTAAATATGATAGGGACAGATAATAATAAGTTAGCTAAATATTCTATCATCCGACATTTATTTTTCTATTATAGTTCAACCTTCACGGATTTGAAACTATTTGACAATAATAAATGTAAAATATTAGAAAGTAGAGGTTAATTATATTAAATATTCTACAAATTTATGTTTTAGTAAGAATTTGTATTTGTCTAATCCTCCCCAGTTTGCCAAAATCTATTAATATACAAAGTTTTCACTGCTCCTATGAGAAAACTGTCTGAGGATATTTGAAAACTGCCCAAATTAATTGCTCATAAATCAATATTGACAATTAACAAAAGAGAGAAAATATATAATTAGACTAAACCAACAGGAGTACATTCCTCTTATACACCCATTTTTAGTTTAATTACAAAACCACATTGCTTTAACCTCACCAAGGATGGTTCTAATTCATGAACTATACTCCATAGGACATCTCTTGTAATGTCACCCTTTCCAAGTCATTGACAATTGCTGTCTAGAGGGACTTTTATGATAGAAATATATTTTTCCTCTTGTTATTCTTTATACTTTTACAAAGTTTTAACCAAAAACAAAGGTTTCTTCTTTATTTACAAGCCCGATAGTAACTTTAGCATAAACAAGAAAATAAATTGATTTTGCTATTTATTTCTTCCACTGAACTTCACATGAACAGAATCGGGTCATACTCTATAGTAGCAGCGAAGAGAAGAGAGGCTGTTTCATGCTACAGTTTTTCAACTTTTTATTTAACTATAACACATGCACAGAAAGTACACAAATGTTAAGTTACAACTTGATAATTTTTCACAGATGAACATATCATTTCCATCAGGATCAAGATCAAGAAAGAAAATATTATCAGTACTTCAAACTTTCCACTTATGCCTTCCTTTTGTACTTACCCAACCCCTCAAAATGGTAAGTACTATCCTGACTTCTAAAACCATAGATTAGTTATGCCTGTTTTTGATTTGATATATGTGGAATTATATTGCATGGTCTTTTCTGTATTTGGATTCTTTCATTCATCATGATCTTGGTGGATTCCTTAGCATATTGTTCCTTTCAGACATGATTTTTTTCCCACAGTTACTGGGCTTTTGGATAGCTTTCAGGTTAGTGCTATAAGAGACAGTGCGTCTATGACTACTCTTGTGCATATCTTTAGATGAATACATTATGTATTTCTATTAGGTATTTCCCTAGGAGTTGAATTGCTGGATTTTACCAGCATGTTGTGTTCAGCATAAGTGTGCTGACTGTTGCATCCTTATTTGAGCATAAGCAGAAGAGTTTTCTCACAAAGAATGTCTACATATGGGCTGTCTGCAAAATTTGCAGGGCACAGTACAAAATAAAAATATAATGTTCCCTTTTTAAGAAGCAGGAAAAGTGCAGTTAGAGCTGTAATTTTTTCCTCTTTCTTATGGTCTTCCTCTTGACTTGGTGTACAACTAGATTGCCAGTTGAAGAAAAATTTTAAAGTTAAAATTATTAGCAGGAATTTTGCCCTCTATATCTATGCCGTAGAATATCAGTTTTAAATGTGACTACAATAGCATTTGCTTCCCTTGTGGCTCAGCTGGTAAAGAATCCACCTGCAACGTGGGAGACCTGGGTTCGATCCCTGGAGTTGGAAGATCCCCTTTCAGGAGAAGGCAATGGCACCCCACTCCAGTACTCTTGCCTGGAAAATCCCATGGACGGAGGAGCCTGGTAGGCTGCAGTCCATGGGGTCGCACAGAGTCGGACACGACTGAAGCGACTTAGCATAATAGCATTTAGGCTTCCCTGGTAGCTCAGATTGTAAAGAATCCTCCTGCAAAGCAGGAGATCTGAGTTCAGTCTCTGGGTTGGGAAGATCCCCTGGAGGAGGGCATGGCAACCCACTCCAGTGTTCTTGCCTGGAGAATCCCCATTGACAGAGGAGCCTAGAGGGTCATATAGTAGGTGGTGTTGCAAAGAGTCAGACACAACTGAGTGACTAAGCACACACACATAATAGCATTCAGTTTATATGTGGAATCACCAAAGTTGAATAGTTCCCTCAGACTGGCCAGAACAGTCACAATCCAGACTCAACGAGGCTAGAAGAAGAAAGAGCAGTGTCCCTAGGCACATATTTGGCCAAAAAACTCTCTCAGTGGGGCATGGGATTCTCAGATGCCTGCAGACCCTCACAAGAAACCAGGAGCCCACCTATGAATAGGTCAGTTCAAAGGAATGCCAGTTTCCTCCTTCCACCAGCTGCTTGAGCGACATGCCAGGTCCCAGGGTGGGCTTTAGGGAAATTGAGGCAGGCATCTCCCCTTTTCATGAGCCCACCTGCCCCAATCTACAGTAAAACTATCCCTTCAGTTCAGTTCAGTTCAGTCGCTCAACTGTGTCCAACTCTTTGCGACCCCATGAATTGCAGCATGCTAGACCTCCCTGTCCATCACCATCTCCCGGAGTTTACCCAAATCCATGTCCATTGAGTCAGTGATGCCATCCAGCCATTTCATCCTCTGCCATCCCCTTCTCCTCCTGCTCCCAATCCCTCCCAGCATCAGGGTCTTTTCCAATGAGTCAACTCTTCGCATGACTTGGCCAAAGTATTGGAGTTTCAGCTTTAGCATCAGTCCTTCCAATGAACACCCAAGACTGATCTCCTTTAGGATGGACTGGTTGGATCTCCTTGCAGTCCAAGGGACTCTCAAGAGTCTTCTCCAACACCACAGTTCAAAACCATCAATCCCTAGGCGTGTATAAAAACTGGAAATGCTTGTGGTAAATCCCTTCTACCTCCTTATCCCTTTCTGCAATATTTGCAATTTTATTTGAAATACTAAAATCAGGAGCAAAAGCATCCTTGAGGTGAAAAAGGAGAAAATAATGTAAAAGACAATATCCAGAGAAAATTAAATGAGAGTGAAAAGAAAGGGAAAGTACCATGGCCTGATCAAAGAGAAACAGGACAAGAACCTATCTGAAAAGAAGAGAGCTGAAGAGTAGCCAAAACAAGCAAAGAGTCAAGTTCAGGAGGTCAGCTAAGGTAAAAAGGAAAAGGAAATTTCCAGAGCTCTTGGAAGTCAAGCATGTCTTAAGAGAAAAATCACACAAGACATGTTTGTAGATTAAAGTTCTACAAATTAGATCCAGCCAAGAGAAATAACCACAGTAAGAGTGGCAAGCTCTCAATGGAGGCCACTTGCAATATAATTATTTTTAGTGTTTAATGACTGAAGGAAAGTAAATTTAGACCTATAGATATTAGCAACAGAATTTTAAGACATTTAGGTGAAATCTGCCTTTTCCTGAGGGAGAAGTCCTGAAACCACATGAGGCTCACCTGAAACAAAATATATGTGAAGGAAACCATATCATAGGAGAGGAAGTAAATGGTATTATTACTGAGGTGGATCAATCCACCCTCAGGAAGATAGACTTGGGGAACAAGCTCTTGCAGGTCCTAGAATCAGATTCTAATTCACATGCGTATGGAATCCTGGCATTCCAAGCTCCTCAAATGTGGTCAAGAAGAGAGGCTTGTGGACTTCCCTGGTGTTCCAGTGGTTGAGAGTCTGCCAGCCAGTCCTGCAGACATGGGTTTCAATCCCTGGTATAGAAAGATCCCAATTGCCGTGGGGCGACTAAATCCATGCATCACAAGTACTGAGCCTGGGCGCCTGGAGCCTGTGCTCCACAACAGGAGAAGCCACGGAGACGAGAAGCCCACACACTGTAACTAGAGAGAAGCCCCCACTCATTACAACCAGAGAAAGCCCATACACAGGGATGACCCAGTGCAGCCAAAAGTAAATAAATAAAATTATAAAATAAGAACTGAGGTGTGTACAGGCGCTAAGAGGACATTGCCAGTTGCTTCTGTGGACGCCTCTATCTGTGAGCTGGGCATGGTCAGAGGAGGCTAGAGCAGGAACAAGGGGACAGGCCCCCAGCACCCAACTGTAAGGACGGTTGACTCCCCCTGACCCAACCACCACTGTTACCACTCTCACCAGTTGACTCACCCATCTGTCTTTACTTCCTAACCTACAATATTCTGATCTCTGATTTTCCTTACTCCCCGAGAATGGCTCTGGTTGTTACAACTTGTACAGCTTTTTATTTTTATGAATTATGACATATTAAAGGCCGACATAGCAAAGGATGGCCATTTTGCTTTTTTATTGTTTCAGCAATGTTAACAAAAAGCACACTGAGCAACAGAACATGTTCTTCTTAGGATAATTTGAAGACAAAATGCATTTGAAATAGACAGCTTCTGACTTCTAGGGATTTTAAAAATAATTTCATTAAACTCTGATGCCTAGCACCACTTGAGCAGCATAAATGATTTTGCCCACTTAGATCACTGCTTCTACAATTTAATCTGTTGTGTATCAAAGTAGTTATCAAATTTTCCATTTTTTCAAGAGCCATACATGCAGATAAAGTGCTTAAATTTTCAAATACATTAACAATGGTGACAGTCAGGGGTAGTTTCCAGATGTTTATTTTTCTCTAAATGTCTCACACCAATGAAAGTCAATTTCTCACAGAATAACTGAAAGTCAGGTGATTGCCCACATCTGGAAGATATATTTTAGGGTCTGATTATCCATAGAAGCTTGGAATGTAAAAACTAAACAGTGGGTCTGATGAAATCTATTACTCGCTTGGTCCTGTCTGACTCTGTGCAACCCCATGGACTGTACCCCATTCTCCAGGCAAGAATACTAGAGTGGGTTGCCGTTTCCTTCTCCGGGGCATCTTCCTGACCCAGGGATCGAACCTGAGTCTCCTGCATTGCAGGCGGATTCTTTACCGTCTGAGCCACCAAGGCAGCCCAAACAGTGGATAGGAAGTGAAAATATTCAACAGGGTCATATCAGAGAATAAGTTATTTTTCTTCCAAAATTTGGAATGCATTTCCACACATGTCACAAAGCAATCATTTCACTTGAAGTATTTCCGGTGTCAGCATGGGCTCCTTACGTAGACATTTTATGATCAGTCACAGCAGTCTGCTCTAGCTTCCAAATGTAAAACCACACTTGAGACCCTGCTCTGTTCTGCTGTGTGCATATAAACTTTACTGAACCTATAAGTTTATTTTTTAAGGCAACGAACCTGAACTATAACTAATTAATGTTGATAAGTTACTTGATGCTAATGTTCTACAACATAACCTGCACTAATAAGGTGAACTGGTAAATATATAATTTGTCATATACACAGTCACATGCCAAAAAAATGTGAAAAATATGCACATATACCTCCTTAAAATAGGGTTATGCATGTCAAAGCATTTATAATATCCACACATAAGGGTGTTATGTGATGGAGGCCTCCATGGGTCTCTAGCCCTCCTGCATGTCCTGCTAGGTGTGCTGAGATTTCAGGACGATGGCTGCTTTTTATCCAAACCATTTCTCAGGTTGTGTCTACAGTAAACAACTTTGAAGGATGAAGTAATAAAGTCTCTCTTTAGGACAAAGAGAAGGCTTGGCTACTATTTGCTATAAAAAGGTGGGTTCTTCTAGCACAGCGTTCCTTAGCTATAAGTCACTACATGGGCAGTGTCCATCTGAATCCATATTAAGATGCCCTGTGGTATTTGGGGTCACGGGTAGCAAATACACATGCTGATACTCACGCTACTTGCCGTGCCTTGAGTAATACAGTTTTTGCTTCTGACCTAGTAGTCTCATGTCTTCTGCCAGCATCTATGAAGCAGTAATAGGCTAATTTATTTGCTTGTAACTAGGGTTAAATCTGGAATTTCCCAGATGGCTCAGTGGTAAAGAATCTTCCTGCAATGCAAGAGACACGAAAGATGAGGGTTTGATCCCTGGGTGGGAAAGATCTCCTGGGGGAGGAAACGACAACCCACTGCAGGATTCTTGCCTCGGAAATGGACAGAGGAGCCTGGCAGGCTGTAATCCACATGGTTGCAAAGAGTCAGACATGACTGAGTGACTGAGCCCAGGGTTAATCTATTCCAAGACAAAGGGATACAAACATAAAATACTGAATGAGGGTTTGATCCCTGGGTGGGAAAGATCTCCTGGGGGAGGAAACGACAACCCACTGCAGGATTCTTGCCTCGGAAATGGACAGAGGAGCCTGGCAGGCTGTAATCCACATGGTTGCAAAGAGTCAGACATGACTGAGTGACTGAGCCCAGGGTTAATCTATTCCAAGACAAAGGGATACAAACATAAAATACTGAAACAAAATTAACATTACATTTCATTTACAAGGAAAATGGTAAGAAGGAAATAAACTAAGGAATAAAGAAAAGAAAGAAACTGTATCATAGATATTAAGACTAGGACATTTAACTTCCTGTAAACTAAAGCTCATCTCCTTAAAAAGTGTTAATTTTCCTTTTAATTATATGGGTGTTCTGCCCAATTGCCAGCTGGACTAAAGGAGTTGCCTACAAGAGTTGACTTGATACATGGCAGAAAGCATTTATTTTAGATAAGATTTCATAAACAAAACACAGCTGCTGCATTTATTTAAGCAGTAAACACATTTCATCTTGAGTCAAGAAAACCATTAGCCAATCAATCTGCTTTTAAAGTGAGAACTTTAAAATCATAAAGAAAATTAAGCCAGCAACTTAACATAGTGTATCTCAAATATATGATGCATATAAATAAAAATTCAGTATGAATAACACATTTCATTTGGGCTGGACCTTAGAGTTCCAATGAAACATTGTAACTACAAAGTAATAGTAGTTAAATTAGAACATCTGGGTAGGCAAAAAATGTGCCTTGACAACTAGTATCACAATTACACATGGAAAATTCACATCTATTTTACAGGTGAAAACTTATAAAACAAACAAACAAAAAAACAAACCAGAAAACTTCTAACTAACGGCCATAGTAGACAGGCATATTGAATTCAATTATGCTTCTATTTTACCTGTATTCTAAAAAATAATCAGTTAATTAACTGTTTAGATAGCCAACATTTATCAAAGATGGTAGCCTAATAGCATTTGCTAAGTCCAGACTTCTTTGGTGTGAAATGCATATTATGAAAATCAAGTATACTGATGGAATGCAAATATAAGTTTACTTTCTGATCACTCCACATCTGAATATATATGCTCTAACTGTTGCCATTCTGAACTTAAGTATAAATAAAATATACAGTTTACTAACTTGTCAATGAGTGTAAAATACACAAACAGAAGATATGCAAAGGTCTCATATTTTAACTCATGTGGGTATTTACTATTAGCCAGTCTTTTCATACACCCTCCAAAATGTAGTTAAATGCAAATGAAATGTATATATGTGAATACTGACAGTTCTATGAATAGCTCAATTACACTAAAATAAATATGGGCATTCCTATCTTTAAAGCATAGTACCATATTCCCATCCATATGTAAATTAATCAATTTCAGAATTTGTCTTGGTATTCATAGTACAGGAAGATGATAAGAGTATGGAAGTATTGTAAAACAAAAGGCCAAAATTACAGTCATTTTAAACAGGAAGTTTTATTGCAGTTTTTCTTGTTCTTATGAGTCTAGCTTTGAAAATAAAATTGTAAAACTATGAAATATTCAAAAGAAGATTTCAGTCATTTCTAAATGACTGGATTTCACATCTACATGGTTTATGTGGCTTTTATTATAATCATATATTATCTTCATCTGAATTTTACATGTATCCATTAATAGTAAAATCATTGCTATCAAATTAAAACTGCCCAAGGTAGTTTATTTCTTAAAAATAATTACATGGCACGTATTTTTAAATTATTTTAATTAAAGTAGAGTTTTGGTAGCAATGCTATTTCTATGACAACTCATTATTTCAGTGTAATTCTTTCAATGTAATGTTCAAAGTGAACAATTCTAATTGAGCACACATTTAATGAAATTTTAGGCTTTTAATTTCAAATGATTCTCCCCCTTAAAATGGTTGGTTTGCAATACTTTCAAGTCAAATTGAGTTATAAAAATTTGGAAAGAAACAAAGCTTACTAACAATTTTATGAGTTGTTTATATTCCAGGATAGGGACGTCCAAGTTGGATAACATCTCATATGTAAAGTTGCACAATTTGAAAACAGCTAAAGTTCAGTTTGATTGTAATAAAAGCTTTTAATCTACCCTGCTGAGTGTTGATATTAAGAAACAATTGAACCACACAAAAAATGTAAAGATATTTTACAAAATTGCTGGAATCCAGAGACAGAAGACTTTAGCAATAACTAAGAAATGCTTTGATAGTATAATAAGCTACAGAGCAAAAATCCAAAGAAATAAGAGATTACATGACCTTGGGGATATGCCTGTGTTAAATACCTTTTTGGATCCATTTAAAAATAAAAAATAATAATCTTGAGAATTGTATTATACTAATTAATAATTTATTAATTAATAATAACTTATTAACTCCAATAGAACTTTATCCTTGACTTCTTATGATCTAGTTATTTTATGATAAATATTATGATAAACATTTTATGAGAAAGAGAACAAGGAAGAAAATTTTTAAAGAGGGAGATGACACAAGGAAGACCAGAGAGAAGAGAGCTAGTTGTCTAAACAATTAGATGACATCAATATTTTCATCATCCCTAAAATCAGTTTATTCTTTAAATTATTTTAGTGTAATGAAGAAAAGTTATGACCAACCTAGACAGGATATTAAAAAACAGAGACATTACTTTGCCAACAAAGGTCCGTCTAGTTAAAGCTATGGTTGTTCCAGTAGTCATGTATGGATATGAGAGTCGGACGATAAAGAAACCTGAGTGCTGAAGAATTGATGATTTTGAACTGTGGTGTTGGACAAGACTCTTGGGAGTCCCTCGGGCAGCAAGGAGATCCAACCAGTCCATCCTAAAGGAAATCAACCCTGAATATTAATTGGAAGGATTGATAGTGAACCTGAAACTCCAATACTTTGGCCACCTGATGCAAAGAACTGACTCATTTGAAAAGACCCTGATGCTGGGAAAGATTGAAGGCAGGAGGAGAAGGGGACAACAGAGGATGAGGTAGTTGAATAGAATCACCAACTCAATGGACNAAGAATACAACAATAAACTGAGTTTTGTTTTTCCCTGTGGCCTAAATGTAAAAGCTATTTTGTCATAAAAATGTTTAATTTAAATCCTTATACAAAATTTTTTAAATTGTAATTTTATTTAAAGCTCCAGATATCCCTTTAATAGATAACTGGCCCTATCTCTCATTAATAACCCAACGGGAAGGGAGTGTACACAGACTCTGCTACAAAGAAAGCAATTTGCTAACGTCACCTATTAATCTAATTTAAAGTTGTAAATTCTGAAATTAATACTAAAGCCTTTGGAGACTGAAATGTTATAAATAATTTTGCTATCCTACTATATAACTCATCCATTCAGTGTCAATATTAATGAACTTGGATATCTATCGCATGTTGTTAAAATTATGTTTATCTTATGATCTTAACAACTTACTACTTCCTTTGCCTCTGATATAATTACAGATTGAAAACTTTGTTAAGCATAGCATGAATTTTCTCTAATATACATCAAATGCCTAATTTAAGACAAGTGGCATACTACATACAGTACAATAGGAATGAAAAGGGCATGTTCTCCATTCTCAAAGAGATTTCCATCTGGTGGGAAATGCATAAACAATCATCAGGTAAAAATATTAACAAAGAGATAAAAACAAGTACAATGAGAGCACTTAAGAGAAAGCATTGATTTTGACAGAGAGGATCATAAATAGCGTCATGAAGGAGGGACCTGAAAGTTGAAAATTTTTTAATATTTATGCTAGATGAGAGAAAAGGCATAAGAAAAAGGCAGAGTGTTATGGTGGTACAAGATCATTTATAAAGGAAGCAACAAGTGCTAGCCACAAATGAAATAAATCCACTCCTGGAAGTTTGAAGACATTATTAAACTCAATAATGTTATGATGATGTAAAGCCAACAGCATGTTTGCTGTTTGTTTCAGACATACTTCTTCTCTGTAAACCTAAATCTTTTAAGAAAAAATAATGTACCAGTTAAATTATATACTGATTTTACATCAATAAACTGAAGAAATCAGGATGAGCAAACAAAAGAATACAAAAGGCAGAAAAGGGTCACTTTCCTATTCTGGGTATATTGAAAAGAATCTTTAGGAATTCAGGGAGATTGTTAGATCCTTCTAGTAAGAAAGAGAAATGGTCAGAGTTAAGAGGAAAGGAGTATATAGAAAAGGTGAATGAGGCCAAGAACATGCATAGAACACCAGTAGTCTGGTGGTCAATGCCATTTCAGTTCAGTTCAGTTCAGTCACTCAATCATGTCCGACTCTTTGCGACCCCATGAACCACAGCACGCCAGGCCTCCCTGTCCATCACCAACTCCCGGAGTCCATGGAAACTCATGTCCATTTTGTCAATGTTGCCATCCAGCCATCTCATCCTGCACTGTCCCCTTCTCCTCCTGCCCTCAATCTTTCCCAGCATCAGGGTCTTTTCAAATGAATCAGCTCTTTGCATCAGGTGGCCAAAGTATTGGAGTTTCAGCTTCAACATCAGTCTCTCCAATGAACACCCAGGACTGATCTCCTTTAGGATGGTCTGGTTGGATCTCCTTGTGGTCCAAGGGATTCTCAAGAGTCTTCTCCAACACCACAGTTCAAAAGCATCAATTCTTTGGCACTCAGCTTTCTTCACAGTCCAACTCTCACATCCATACCTGACTACTGGAAAAACCATAACCTTGACTAGACAAATCTTTATTGGCAAAGTAATGTCTCTGCTTTTTAATATGCTGTTGGTCATAAATTTTCTTCCAAGTAGTGTCTTTTCATTTCATGGCTGCAATCACCACCTGCAGTGATTTTGGAGCCCAGAAAAATAAAGTCTGGCATTTGGGCATATTTATTTCCCATACAAATCAGCTCAGATCACCTAGCAGTGTACCACAGATGCCCCAGAAAAGCTTCCTCCTATGTTCTCACATGGCTTAGGGGATTTCTCCCCATTCCTCACACATGTATTTCCTTTCTTTGGCACATTTCACTGAAGTGTGTGGATCACATCTAGCCATCTGCCTCTATGGACTGCACATGATCCTACCCGTTCTGTTCCTTCAGTACACAGAGTACTCTGTTATCTTCAGCTCTGTGTCCAGTTACACTGTAAAAATCTAGCCCTGCATCTCAAATTCTTACCTTGTGCCAGAGCTTTGGGCTGCTACACACCTGGGACAGTAATTGTATCTTACTCTAAATATGGGGTTCAAATTGCTCTATACTTTTCCATAGTAAAACAGATTGACTTTGTCTGTGACCAGAGGAAAGAATTCAAGAAAGAAAAGGCTGTGCAAATGAGGAGGGATAGTTTGAATTCCTGTACAAAGTGTTATTGTAGTACCAAAATAAACTAATCTGTTCTGATAAATGGTATATTAATAGGCATCTCCAATAAGGAGGTAGGTAGAATAAAATGTCATTGCTATGGTGATTTTAGTCTCAGGAGAATTGAAAATAACCCAAGTGAGTGTACAGACCAGACCTTTGACTGCTAAATTTATTTAGTCAGAAAGCTCTTGGCTGTGGATGCCAGGAGCAGGATTTTGATATATTCAAGTCCAGATTACAAAATGGAGCTCAGTGGGGGAAAAGGGAAACATCTGTGGGTGAACAATATAATTTTTTAAAATATTATAAGTAAACAGGACAAACATAGAATCTGTCTGAAAAAGACACACTTTCCATTTCTCTTTGCCAAAATCATGTACTGACCTCCAACGGAGCCAGTACAGGTCAGTAAAATAATATGGCCATTGAGTCCTTGGGATCTTAACTACAACAACAAATTGAATGGAAAAGCTTTCCAGTGACAGGCATTTATGTTTAGCTTATTCTGTCATGTTTTTTGTTGTACTTGGTCAGAGATCAGGTTGGTGGAATTTTTAGTAGTATTTCTGACATTGAAAGGCACTTGAAATTTCTGTGAGCCATCAATTTTCTGATTAGGAAGATTAAGATTTGTCAAACCGCATTCCTTTCCAAAGCCACAGGCTGCTAGATATGATACTTAGTCTGAAAATTAAAACACCAACACAAACACACACACATATGTTCAAAAGGAAAGATATTTAAAGTCTCTGGAGGGTAACAGTAGGAGACTATTTTGTCGTGCTGTGGTTATATAGTAGAAGCAGATTGGAATTTCAAATTATTGCTTCTTCTCAAAGGAGCAGTTTGTGATCAGGTTAGGGACAAGCTGCGAAAAGCACTGTAGACTAGATTAAGTAAACTGGATCTTATTTAAAGGTACCAGGAAGTCACTTTGTAACTACAAAATTAATATTATCAGATTTGGTTTTGAAGAAATCAACTTGCGATAGAAAGGAAGCTGAGCTGTCTAAAGAGACCATTGGCAGAAAAATCTTACACTGCTGCTGCTGTTCCGTTGCTCTTTGGGACCCCATGGCCTGTGGCCTGCCAGGTTCCTCTGTCCATGGGATTTTCCAGGCAACAATACTGGAGTGGGTTGCCATTTCCTTCTCCAGGGGAATCTTCATGATCCAGAGATCAAAACCGCATCTCCTGCATTGGCAGGAGGATACTTTACCACTGACCCACCTAGGAAGCCCTAGAGAAACGCTACAGGAATCTGTAAATATGATAGGGACAGATAATAATAAGTTAGCTAAATATTCTATCATCCGACATTTATTTTTCTATTATAGTTCAACCTTCACGGATTTGAAACTATTTGACAATAATAAATGTAAAATATTAGAAAGTAGAGGTTAATTATATTAAATATTCTACAAATTTATGTTTTAGTAAGAATTTGTATTTGTCTAATCCTCCCCAGTTTGCCAAAATCTATTAATATACAAAGTTTTCACTGCTCCTATGAGAAAACTGTCTGAGGATATTTGAAAACTGCCCAAATTAATTGCTCATAAATCAATATTGACAATTAACAAAAGAGAGAAAATATATAATTAGACTAAACCAACAGGAGTACATTCCTCTTATACACCCATTTTTAGTTTAATTACAAAACCACATTGCTTTAACCTCACCAAGGATGGTTCTAATTCATGAACTATACTCCATAGGACATCTCTTGTAATGTCACCCTTTCCAAGTCATTGACAATTGCTGTCTAGAGGGACTTTTATGATAGAAATATATTTTTCCTCTTGTTATTCTTTATACTTTTACAAAGTTTTAACCAAAAACAAAGGTTTCTTCTTTATTTACAAGCCCGATAGTAACTTTAGCATAAACAAGAAAATAAATTGATTTTGCTATTTATTTCTTCCACTGAACTTCACATGAACAGAATCGGGTCATACTCTATAGTAGCAGCGAAGAGAAGAGAGGCTGTTTCATGCTACAGTTTTTCAACTTTTTATTTAACTATAACACATGCACAGAAAGTACACAAATGTTAAGTTACAACTTGATAATTTTTCACAGATGAACATATCATTTCCATCAGGATCAAGATCAAGAAAGAAAATATTATCAGTACTTCAAACTTTCCACTTATGCCTTCCTTTTGTACTTACCCAACCCCTCAAAATGGTAAGTACTATCCTGACTTCTAAAACCATAGATTAGTTATGCCTGTTTTTGATTTGATATATGTGGAATTATATTGCATGGTCTTTTCTGTATTTGGATTCTTTCATTCATCATGATCTTGGTGGATTCCTTAGCATATTGTTCCTTTCAGACATGATTTTTTTCCCACAGTTACTGGGCTTTTGGATAGCTTTCAGGTTAGTGCTATAAGAGACAGTGCGTCTATGACTACTCTTGTGCATATCTTTAGATGAATACATTATGTATTTCTATTAGGTATTTCCCTAGGAGTTGAATTGCTGGATTTTACCAGCATGTTGTGTTCAGCATAAGTGTGCTGACTGTTGCATCCTTATTTGAGCATAAGCAGAAGAGTTTTCTCACAAAGAATGTCTACATATGGGCTGTCTGCAAAATTTGCAGGGCACAGTACAAAATAAAAATATAATGTTCCCTTTTTAAAAAGCAGGAAAAGTGCAGTTAGAGCTGTAATTTTTTCCTCTTTCTTATGGTCTTCCTCTTGACTTGGTGTACAACTAGATTGCCAGTTGAAGAAAAATTTTAAAGTTAAAATTATTAGCAGGAATTTTGCCCTCTATATCTATGCCGTAGAATATCAGTTTTAAATGTGACTACAATAGCATTTGCTTCCCTTGTGGCTCAGCTGGTAAAGAATCCACCTGCAACGTGGGAGACCTGGGTTCGATCCCTGGAGTTGGAAGATCCCCTTTCAGGAGAAGGCAATGGCACCCCACTCCAGTACTCTTGCCTGGAAAATCCCATGGACGGAGGAGCCTGGTAGGCTGCAGTCCATGGGGTCGCACAGAGTCGGACACGACTGAAGCGACTTAGCATAATAGCATTTAGGCTTCCCTGGTAGCTCAGATTGTAAAGAATCCTCCTGCAAAGCAGGAGATCTGAGTTCAGTCTCTGGGTTGGGAAGATCCCCTGGAGGAGGGCATGGCAACCCACTCCAGTGTTCTTGCCTGGAGAATCCCCATTGACAGAGGAGCCTAGAGGGTCATATAGTAGGTGGTGTTGCAAAGAGTCAGACACAACTGAGTGACTAAGCACACACACATAATAGCATTCAGTTTATATGTGGAATCACCAAAGTTGAATAGTTCCCTCAGACTGGCCAGAACAGTCACAATCCAGACTCAACGAGGCTAGAAGAAGAAAGAGCAGTGTCCCTAGGCACATATTTGGCCAAAAAACTCTCTCAGTGGGGCATGGGATTCTCAGATGCCTGCAGACCCTCACAAGAAACCAGGAGCCCACCTATGAATAGGTCAGTTCAAAGGAATGCCAGTTTCCTCCTTCCACCAGCTGCTTGAGCGACATGCCAGGTCCCAGGGTGGGCTTTAGGGAAATTGAGGCAGGCATCTCCCCTTTTCATGAGCCCACCTGCCCCAATCTACAGTAAAACTATCCCTTCAGTTCAGTTCAGTTCAGTCGCTCAACTGTGTCCAACTCTTTGCGACCCCATGAATTGCAGCATGCTAGACCTCCCTGTCCATCACCATCTCCCGGAGTTTACCCAAATCCATGTCCATTGAGTCAGTGATGCCATCCAGCCATTTCATCCTCTGCCATCCCCTTCTCCTCCTGCTCCCAATCCCTCCCAGCATCAGGGTCTTTTCCAATGAGTCAACTCTTCGCATGACTTGGCCAAAGTATTGGAGTTTCAGCTTTAGCATCAGTCCTTCCAATGAACACCCAAGACTGATCTCCTTTAGGATGGACTGGTTGGATCTCCTTGCAGTCCAAGGGACTCTCAAGAGTCTTCTCCAACACCACAGTTCAAAACCATCAATCCCTAGGCGTGTATAAAAACTGGAAATGCTTGTGGTAAATCCCTTCTACCTCCTTATCCCTTTCTGCAATATTTGCAATTATATTTGAAATACTAAAATCAGGAGCAAAAGCATCCTTGAGGTGAAAAAGGAGAAAATAATGTAAAAGACAATATCCAGAGAAAATTAAATGAGAGTGAAAAGAAAGGGAAAGTACCATGGCCTGATCAAAGAGAAACAGGACAAGAACCTATCTGAAAAGAAGAGAGCTGAAGAGTAGCCAAAACAAGCAAAGAGTCAAGTTCAGGAGGTCAGCTAAGGTAAAAAGGAAAAGGAAATTTCCAGAGCTCTTGGAAGTCAAGCATGTCTTAAGAGAAAAATCACACAAGACATGTTTGTAGATTAAAGTTCTACAAATTAGATCCAGCCAAGAGAAATAACCACAGTAAGAGTGGCAAGCTCTCAATGGAGGCCACTTGCAATATAATTATTTTTAGTGTTTAATGACTGAAGGAAAGTAAATTTAGACCTATAGATATTAGCAACAGAATTTTAAGACATTTAGGTGAAATCTGCCTTTTCCTGAGGGAGAAGTCCTGAAACCACATGAGGCTCACCTGAAACAAAATATATGTGAAGGAAACCATATCATAGGAGAGGAAGTAAATGGTATTATTACTGAGGTGGATCAATCCACCCTCAGGAAGATAGACTTGGGGAACAAGCTCTTGCAGGTCCTAGAATCAGATTCTAATTCACATGCGTATGGAATCCTGGCATTCCAAGTTCCTCAAATGTGGTCAAGAAGAGAGGCTTGTGGACTTCCCTGGTGTTCCAGTGGTTGAGAGTCTGCCAGCCAGTCCTGCAGACATGGGTTTCAATCCCTGGTATAGAAAGATCCCAATTGCCGTGGGGCGACTAAATCCATGCATCACAAGTACTGAGCCTGGGCGCCTGGAGCCTGTGCTCCACAACAGGAGAAGCCACGGAGACGAGAAGCCCACACACTGTAACTAGAGAGAAGCCCCCACTCATTACAACCAGAGAAAGCCCATACACAGGGATGACCCAGTGCAGCCAAAAGTAAATAAATAAAATTATAAAATAAGAACTGAGGTGTGTACAGGCGCTAAGAGGACATTGCCAGTTGCTTCTGTGGACGCCTCTATCTGTGAGCTGGGCATGGTCAGAGGAGGCTAGAGCAGGAACAAGGGGACAGGCCCCCAGCACCCAACTGTAAGGACGGTTGACTCCCCCTGACCCAACCACCACTGTTACCACTCTCACCAGTTGACTCACCCATCTGTCTTTACTTCCTAACCTACAATATTCTGATCTCTGATTTTCCTTACTCCCCGAGAATGGCTCTGGTTGTTACAACTTGTACAGCTTTTTATTTTTATGAATTATGACATATTAAAGGCCGACATAGCAAAGGATGGCCATTTTGCTTTTTTATTGTTTCAGCAATGTTAACAAAAAGCACACTGAGCAACAGAACATGTTCTTCTTAGGATAATTTGAAGACAAAATGCATTTGAAATAGACAGCTTCTGACTTCTAGGGATTTTAAAAATAATTTCATTAAACTCTGATGCCTAGCACCACTTGAGCAGCATAAATGATTTTGCCCACTTAGATCACTGCTTCTACAATTTAATCTGTTGTGTATCAAAGTAGTTATCAAATTTTCCATTTTTTCAAGAGCCATACATGCAGATAAAGTGCTTAAATTTTCAAATACATTAACAATGGTGACAGTCAGGGGTAGTTTCCAGATGTTTATTTTTCTCTAAATGTCTCACACCAATGAAAGTCAATTTCTCACAGAATAACTGAAAGTCAGGTGATTGCCCACATCTGGAAGATATATTTTAGGGTCTGATTATCCATAGAAGCTTGGAATGTAAAAACTAAACAGTGGGTCTGATGAAATCTATTACTCGCTTGGTCCTGTCTG
>SJYX01023966.1:43840-78495 GCA_006410675.1 Oreotragus oreotragus
TCTAGTTAAAGCTATGGTTGTTCCAGTAGTCATGTATGGATATGAGAGTCGGACGATAAAGAAACCTGAGTGCTGAAGAATTGATGATTTTGAACTGTGGTGTTGGACAAGACTCTTGGGAGTCCCTCGGGCAGCAAGGAGATCCAACCAGTCCATCCTAAAGGAAATCAACCCTGAATATTAATTGGAAGGATTGATAGTGAACCTGAAACTCCAATACTTTGGCCACCTGATGCAAAGAACTGACTCATTTGAAAAGACCCTGATGCTGGGAAAGATTGAAGGCAGGAGGAGAAGGGGACAACAGAGGATGAGGTAGTTGAATAGAATCACCAACTCAATGGACATGAGTTTGAGTAAACTTCAGGAGTTGGTGATGGACAGGGTGGCCTGGTGTCCTGCAGTCCATGGGGTCGCAAAGAGTCAGACACAACTGAGTGACTGAACTGAGCTGAACTGATGTGAAATAAAATTTATATTTTATGGCAAGACAAGGAAATTTTAACCAAAAATTTTCTCTGTCTTTTGGCCTCCTCTCTCCATACACTGTGCATTGTTTATTTACATTATACATCAACCAAGCCTTCTGCATCAAAAGAAATACTTGCTCAGCCATAAAGACCAATATTCTCCTAGCAGCAACAATACAAGTCCTTAAAAAGATAACATTCCTTCACCATCATATAAACATTCCTTCTCCAAATGTCTCCATGATGACATTTAGATCTGGATTTTAAGCTGTCAATAACACATCATTTAATATACAGTCCTGTCTCAAAAAACTTAAACAATTGTGCTTCAACTGGTGGAATAGCTCTGAGTTTTCTGAGGTGCTCTTTCTGTGTTATAATCTTCAAATATGGCACAAATAAAATTTTCCATTTATTTCTTAGATTAATTATTTAACTGATTAATAATTTGTTGACGTGTATGCAGAAAAATCTGAAACAACATTAATTATCACAGATTCACTGGCCTTTCTTTAAAATAAGAAGTCAACCTACAATATTAAAAGACTAAGTTTTACTGAATGATACTACCAACAAGCTTCTGAGAGTTGCAGAAAATTTACTTATTTCTTTGGCTATTAGGATCATTATGATTTATATAAGAATATCACTACTTTATTAATATCAAATCTCAGCAGAAAAAAACTATTAATATTGCCCTCCTGAAAAGAATTACAAGAAATTTAAGTGTTTACACAAAATACCTCTCAATATTTTTGAAATTGACATACTCAAATACAATATTAAAAGACTAAGTTTTACTGAATGATACTACCAACAAGCTTCTGAGAGTTGCAGAAAATTTACTTATTTCTTTGGCTATTAGGATCATTATGATTTATATAAGAATATCACTACTTTATTAATATAAAATCTCAGCAGAAAAAAACTATTAATATTGCCCTCCTGAAAAGAATTACAAGAAATTTAAGTGTTTACACAAAATATCTCTCAATATTTTTGAAATTGACATACTCAGCTTTAAAAGACAAAAATACAAAATAATAATTCTTTCAAATTCACATTAAACATCCAATAACCACTCAAGACACTTTTTCCAAAGAAAAGCTGTAAGAGTCTTTAACTTGTTTCTATATTATCTGTGAGCTTTTCAAAAACACTTGGCATATAAAGAGATAACAAATACTTAGACCACAAAGTTTACTCTTTTCCATAGAGCCTCATAATAATGCTTTATTAAAAATCTAACCAATAATGTAACCCATAAGAGTAATAATACATAAGAGTAAGAATACAGTATTACTGTGTCCATATTTTATTTTAGTTATCAAATTGCTTTGGAGGTAATGTAAGTTTCCACGTTACTCATTTCCATACATCTCACCCTCTCCTCCCCTCTCCTCATGACAAAAAGAAAATTTTAAAAAAAATTGCTTTGGAGGGAGCCTGGAAAAAATTAGCTTTATAACTAACTCTGTTTTGCATAAGTAATGGAAGGTTCCAGACTTGAACTAAAACACAAAATTTAATAAAGCATTATTATGATGCTCTATGGAAAAGAGCAAACTTTGTGGTCTAAGTATTTATTATCTCTTTATATGCCAAGTGTTTTTGGAAAGTTCACAGATAATACAGAAAAATGTTTAAGACTCTTAGAGCTTTTCTTTGGAGAAAGTGTCTTGAATGGTTATTGGATGTTTAATGTGGATTTGAAAGATGTCACCCTGTTTATTTAACTTAAATGCAGAGGACATCATGCAAAATGCTGGGCTGGAAGAAGCATAAGCTGGAATCAAGATTGCTTGATCTGTCATCTGCTTATATGAAGATGACACCACCTTATGGCAGGAAGCGAAGAAGAATTAAAGACAGTCTTAATGAAGGTGAAAGAGGGAGAATGAAAAAGCTGGCTTAAAACTCAACATTCAAAGCTAAGATCATGGCATCTGGTCCCATCACCTCATGGCAAATAGATGGGGAAACAATGGTAACAGTGACAGACTTTATTTTCTTAGCCTCCAAAATCACTGCAGATGGTGATTGCAGCCATGAAATTAAAAGACACTTGGTCCTTGGAAGAAAAGCTATGACAAACCTACAGAGCATATTAAAAAGCAGAGAGATTACTTTGGCAACAAAGGTCGATATAGTCAAAGCTATGGTTTTTCCAATAGTCATGTATGGATGTGAGAGTTGGACCAGAAAGAAGGCTGAATACTGAGAAACTGATGCTTTTGAACTATGGTGAGAGAGTCTTTGAGAATCCCTTGGACTGTAAGGAGATCAAACCAATCAATCTTAAAGGAAATCAATCCTGAATATTCATTAGAAGGACTCATGTTGAATCTGAAGCTCCAACCCTTGGCCACCTGATGCGAAGAGCCGACTCATTTGAAAAGACCCTGATGACGGGAAAGATTGAAAGTGGGAGGAGAAGGTGGCAACAGAGGATGACATGGTTTGATGGCATCACCAACTCAATGGACATGAGTTTGAGCAAGCTCCGGGAGTTGGTGATGGACAGGGAAGCCTGGCATGCTGCAGTCCATAGTATCACAAGAGTTGGACACAGTTAAGCAACTGAATAACTGAATACCTTTGAATTTCAAAGGTAGCTCCACTGAGTTAAATACATGCCTCAAAAAATAAACTATTATCAGTAGATCATGAAAGAATTAGATTTCTAAGCATTTTGCTCCAAGGTAGCATTTGGTGCCACTGATGCTTAAACTTTAGATCAAGGGAGATGGAAGTAGGATGGGCAGTGGGCATCTCTTTCACTCTGAGAGCAGTGTTGCAGTTCTTACCTCTAGTGGATGGACACTTGTTGGTTGCCTTTCAACCATTTCTTCAGTTCAGTTCAGTCGCTCAGTCATGTCCCACTCTTTGCGACCCCATGAATCGCAGCACGCCAGGCCTCCCTATCCATCACCATCTCCCGGAGTTCACTCAGACTCACATCCGTCAAGTCCGTGATGCCATCCAGCCATCTCATCCTCAGTCGTCCCCTTCTCCTCCTGCCCCCAATCCCTCCCAGCATCAGAGTCTTTTCCAATGAGTCAACTCTTCACATGAGGTGGCCAAAGTACTGGACTTTCAGCTTTAGCATCATTCCTTCCAAAGAAATCCCAGGGTTGATCTCCTTCAGAATGGACTGGTTGGATCTCCTTGCAGTCCAAGGGACTCTCAAGAGTCTTCTCCAACACCACAGTTCAAAAGCATCGATTCTTCGGCGCTCAGCTTTCTTCACAGTCCAACTTTCACATCCATACATGACCACAGGAAAAACCATAGCCTTGACTAGGCGGACCTTAGTCGGCAAAGTAATGTCTCTGCTTTTGAATATACTATCCAGGTTGGTCATAACTTTTCTTCCAAGGAGTAAGCGTCTTCTAATTTCATGGCTACAGTAACCATCTGCAGTGATTTTGGAGCCCAAAAAAATAAAGTCTGACACTGTTTCCACTGTTTCCCCATCTATTTCTCATGAAGTGATAGGACCGGATGCCATGATCTTCGTTTTCTGAATGTTGAGCTTTAAGCCAACTTTTTCGCTCTCCTCCTTCACTTTCATCAAGAGGCTTTTTAGCTCCTCCTCACTTTCTGCCATAAGGGTGGTGTCATCAGCATGTCTGAGGTTATTGATATTTCTCCCAGCAATCTTGATTCCAGCTTGTGTTTCTTCCATTCCAGCATTTCTCATGATGTACTCTGCATATAGCCACCTTCTATTCTCTTCATAATTACTCTAGTTTCCAAGCTCCATTTTGAGTGTGTATAACTCCACTCTTCTAACACTCCTTTTTTTCAAGGACAGAGCCAGTGGTATCACCTTTTTAGGCAATTCCTGTAATGGCTTCATTCATAGTCCTCCTACGTTAATCAGAATTCCCAGACTGCCTGATTGTAACTTTCCTTTCCAGACTCATCTCCCTCTACTCAGCCACTCCCTCCCTCGAGGGACACCTTACAGCTTGACATTTCTTAAGTCAACTTACATTTTTATTTTGTTTGACTCACTAATTAGAATTGATCTCTCCTCCTTTGTGTAATCCAGTTATTTAGTCCCTAAGTCATGTCTGACTCTTCGCATTCCCATGGACTGCAGCATGCCAGGTTCCTCTGTCCTCCTCCATCTCCTGGAATTTGCTCACATTTATGTGCATTAAGTTGATGATGCTGTTTAACCCTCTTATCTTCTGCTGCCCCCTTCTCCTTTTGCCTTGCATCATTCCCAGGTTCAGGGTCTTTTCCAATGAGTTGGCTCTTTGCATCAGGTGGCCAGTGTATTGGAGCTTCAACAACGGTTCTTAAAATGAACATTCAGGGTTTATTTCCTTTAGGATTGACTGGTTCGATCTCCTTGCTGTCCAAGGGACTCTCAAAAGTCTTCTCTAGCACAATTCAAAAGCATTAATTCTTCAGCACACAACTTTCTTTATGGTTCAACTCTCACATCTGTACATCACTACTGGAAAAGCCATGGCTTTGACTATGCAGACCTTTGTCAGCAAAGTGATGTCTCTGATTTTTAATACATTGTCTAGTTTTATCAAAGCTTTCCTTCCAAGGAGTAAGCGTCTTTTAATTTTATGGCTGCAGTCATCATCTACAGTGATTTTAGAGCCCAAGAAAATAAAATCTGTCAGTTGTCACCTCCATTGCCTATTAATATTTTTTTTCCTCTAGAATTATCTCTGTGCCTCCCCTAGCACTTTGTTCAGATTTATATCATAGTATTTATAGTATTGTATTATATGATATATCTACAGCTAACAGCAAAAACAGATGTCCTTTTCATTATAGGAAACTGGAATGCAAAAGTAGGAAGTCAAGAAACACCTGGGGTAACAGGCACATTTGGCCTTGGAGTACAGAANTCTTTTAATTTTATGGCTGCAATCATCATCTACAGTGATTTTAGAGCCCAAGAAAATAAAATCTGTCAGTTGTCACCTCCATTGCCTATTAATATTTTTTTTCCTCTAGAATTATCTCTGTGCCTCCCCTAGCACTTTGTTCAGATTTATATCATAGTATTTATAGTATTGTATTATATGATATATCTACAGCTAACAGCAAAAACAGATGTCCTTTTCATTATAGGAAACTGGAATGCAAAAGTAGGAAGTCAAGAAACACCTGGGGTAACAGGCACATTTGGCCTTGGAGTACAGAATGAAGCAGGGCAAAGGCTAATAGAGTTTTGCCAAGTAAATGCACTGGTCATAGCAAACACCCTCTTCCAACAAAACAAGAGAAGACTCTACACATGGACATCACCAGATGGTCTCTTTGCTGCCAAAGATGGAGAAGCTCTATAGAGTCAGCAAAAACAAGACCAGGAGCTGACTGTGACTCAGATCATGAACTCCTTACTGCCAAATTCAGACTTAAATTGAAGAAAGTGGAGAAAACTACTATACCATTCAGGTATGACCTAAATCAAATCCCTGACAACTATACAGTGGAAGTGAGAAATAGATTTAAGGGACTAGATCTGATAGAGTGCCTGATGAACTATGGATGAGGTTCGTGACATTGTAAAGAAGACAGGGATCAAGACCATCCCTATGGAAAAGAAATGCAAAAAAGCAAAATGGCTGTCTGAGGAGGCCTTACAAATAGTTGAGAAAAGAAGTAGAAGGCAAAGGAGAAAAGGAAAGATATAGGCATCTGAATGCAAAGTTCCAAAGAATAGCAAGACATAAGAAAGCCTTCCTCAGCAATCAATGCAAAGAAATAGAGGAAAACAACAGAATAGGAAAAACTAGACATCTCTTCAAGAAAATTAGATACACCAAGGGAACATTTCATGCAAAGATGAAATGGTATGGACCTAACANTATTGTTACCCTGCTTCTTTAACTTCTATGCAGAGTACATCATGAGAAACACTGGACTGGAAGAAACACAAGCTGGAATCAAGACTGCCGGGAGAAATATCAATAACCTCAGATATGCAGATGACACCACCCTTATGGCAGAAAGTGAAGAAGAACTAAAGAGCCTCTTGATGAATGTGAAAGAGAAGAGTGAAAAAGTTGACTTAAAGCTCAACATTCAGAAAACTAAGATCATGGCATCCAGTCCCATCACTTCATGGGAAATAGATGGGGAAACAGTGGAAACAGTGGCTGCCTTTATTTTTCTGGGCTCCAAAATCATTGCAGATGGTGATTGCAGCCATAAAATTAAAAGACACTTACTCCTTGGAAGGAAAGTTATGACCAACCTAGATAGCATATTAAAAAGCAGAGACATTACTTTGCCAACAAAGGTCCATCTAGCCAAGGCTGTAGTTTTTCCAGTGGTCATATATAGATGTGAGAGTTGGACTATAAAGTAAGCTGAGCACTGAAGAACTGATGTTTTTGAACTGTGGTGTTGGAGAAGACTCTTGAGAATCCCTTGGACTGCAAGGAGATCCAACTAGTCCACCCTAAAAGATCAGTCCTGGTTGCTCATTGGAAAGACTGATGTTGAAGCTGAAACTCCAATACTTTGGCCACCTGATGCGAAGAACTGACTCATTGGAAAAGGCCCTGATGCTGGGAAAGATTGAGGGCGGGAGAAGGGGACGACAGAGGATGAGATGGTTGTATGGCATCACTGACTCAATGGACATGGGTTTGGGTGAACTCCGGGAATTGGTGGTGGCAAGGAAGGCCTGACGTTTTGTGGTTCATGGGGTTGCAAAGAGTCAGACACAAGTGAGAGATTGAACTGAACTGATGTGATATATCTGCATTTGTATTTTGCTGTTTTCCTGAGATATTATGAGTTTCTTGACAGCACAGATATTCAGTTAATGGCTAACATTTGTGGAGGGCTTACTCAATAGTGCCAGGCATGAATCTAAGCACTTAAAATGCAGAAACCGATTTGATCCTTATAACAACCATGTTACCATTTCAGTTTTACAGATGAGGAAACTAAGGCCGAGAGAATTAAGCTTCTCAAGGCCTTGTTTCTAATTCATTATTGGAAGAGATAATATTCAAATTCAAGCCATCAGACTCCATAACCCTCATTCTTAACTAATTCTTGACCCTGTCTTTTTCCTTCCTTTCTTCTTTTTTTTTGCTCTTTCTTTCACTTTTCATCGCCTATTCTAGTAGTTTGGAATGTTTCTTGAACAAATTAAGTAACATTATTTGAACACACATGAGTGCATCTTAGGTAAAGGTACACACAGTGTCTTCCCAAACAAACATTTAAAAAGTATGACAGGTCTAAGTAAATTATATATAAACAGTTTTGTTTCCTTAGTTTGTAATTGATGAAAACCAGAACCACTTGAAGCAAAATTTAAGTATATTTTTTCAGAGCACGCTAACTCATTTAATTGATTATTTTAAGGGAAAAACAAAAATTATTATGTTAGAGCTTATAATAAATAATGGTAGTAAACCCCTTCATTTCATACTTGAAGGGTTTCATTTTAGTGACTTTATCACGTAAAACCTCTTTTAGAGATGACAAATTTATAACCTTTCAGCCGACACCTCAATGATTAATGTAAACAACTTTTTCAGTTTGAGTTCAGTTGCTGGGTGTAGCAATTCAGATGCCTAAGTTTATATCTGAACTAATACATTTCCTCCAATTTGAAGCAGCATTTTGTGTATCAGAAAGATTATTGATGTCACTTTAATAAAATATTTTCTTTGCTGTTTGATGTCCATGTCAGCATAATAATTGAGTAGTTAAAATCTGTATAGGATTGTGTGTCATTGACACACTTTATGCTGCTGAGAATAAAGCTCCCACCAGTCAAGAAAAGTAACTGGGAAAAGGTTACAGAAGGCATTTTCCCATGAGCTTCTAGTCCCTGCATTCATAAACCCTCTTGTCTGGGGAGTCACGCCACCCCAAACACTACCCAGCAAAGAAGAGTAGGTTGACCCTGAGATTACACAGCAATGACTTGTTTATTTATCTCTGTTTCTTGAAGATAGTCCAATGGTTGTATACAGTTCAAATCCTCAGTTCCTAAATTCTATAGTCTTCAAAGTGGAACCCAAATACTGTAGTGCTCCTTGTCCTCATGGAAATTAGTACAGGACATATACAGGTTTAAAATGCATGACTCCAGGCTCCCTTTCTTTCCTGATTACACTGACTCCAGACACTGACTCTGACACTGTTTGGGAACTTTCAACATACATACCACTTCTGGAGAGCAGATGATGAGTTCCTACATTTCCTAGTGAGCATTTGTTTGTGATTAATCTTAGATTACATTATGTGACATAGGGAAGAATTGTTGAATTTTATGTTTTAAAATATTAACTTCCTTATCATGATCCTTTAAATTTGTATAATCCTGTCCATCATCCTCAGAGAGTGAGGGAATAGGATTTGGCTGATGTCCCAGTTTTTTCTAACTTAGTTTTGAAGCTAACCATAGCATATTTTGCAAGGCTCTGTGGGGGCAGCTGAAAGACCTCATTAGAACACTGAATTGCAAGACCAAACATCAGGAGAGAGAAATGCATTATTTTATTGCTTGTCTCAGTACAAAGCAAGTTTTTTCTAACTTAAGGTTCATTTAACCATTAGGCAGTGGCACCCCACTCCAGTACTCTTGCCTGGAGAATCCCATGGATGGAGGAGCCTGGTGGGCTGCAGTCCATGGGGTCACTACTAGTCGGACACGACTGAGCGACTTCACTTTGACTTTTCACTTTCATGCATTGGAGAAGGACATGGCAACCCACTCCAGGGTTCTTGCTTGGAGAATCCCAGGGACGGGGGAGCCTGGTGGGCTGCCGTCTATGGGGTCACACAGAGTCAGACACGACTGAAGCGACTTAGCAACCATTAGGTACAGTGAATACAGTGCCTAGAGTCCCTGATATATTTACAGACCCAAAAACATGGAGAAAGGTTAAACTGAATGAGGTGGACATTGCAATCACCATCATACACTGCCCATCCTGAGGATCAGAGAGCAGACTTGATTACCAATTACCCATAGTAGTGAGTGGTAGAGCACCAAAAATTGATGCTTTTGAACTGTGGTGTTGGAGAAGACTCTTGAGAGTCCCTTGGACTGCAAGGAGATTCAACCAGTCTATCCTAAAGGAGACCAGTCCTGGGTGTTCATTGGAAGGACTAATGCTGAGGCTGAAACTCCAGTACTTTGGCCACCTCATGCAAAGAGTTGACTCATTGGAAAAGACTCTGATGCTGAGAGGGACTGGGGGCAGGAGGAGAAGGGGACGACTGAGGATGAGATAGCTGGATGGCATCACTGACTCGATGGGTGTGAGTCTGAGTGAACTCCGGGAGTTGGTGATGGACAGGGAGGCCTGGCGTGCTGCGATTCATGGGGTCGCAAAGAGTCGGACATGGACTGAGCAACTGAACTAAACTGAAGACAGCAAACATGAATCCAGTCTCATTTNAATAATACCTGAATAAAAGCAATACCATCACTTCTCCTTAGAAGGAAAAAAAATGATTTTTAAAGATGTATTAACTGTCTTCAAACGTCTTGGACTGTCATTGTTTTGTAAACGCTGCCACAGTGCCCTCTGGTGTTTGTTTCTTTAATATTTTTCCATCTATTTTCTTTGAGAAAAGGGGCTTAGACGGTAAAGAGTCTGCCTGCAATGTGGGAGACTGGGGATCAATCCCTGGGTTGGGAAGATTCCCCGGAGTAGGAAATGGCAACCCACTCCAGTATACTTGCCTGGAGAATTCTGTGGACAGAAGAGCCTGGCAGGCTACAGTCCATGGGGTCACAGAGTTGTACACTACTGAACAACTAACACTTGCACACACTTCCTTTGAGAAAAAGAATTCAGGGAGACAACAGCTACTTGCACATATATCATAGCTGACATTTTAAAAAATACTTTCATGTGCATTATTTAATCTGATTCTTCAAAATGATCACTGGACCACAGCTTTTTGAGGGCAAGGCCATTTTTAATATTCTCTAGGTGCTTTGCAAAGAGGTCAAATTTTTCTTTATGGCTAAAACTAAAGTTTGCCTCCCTAGTTCTGTTCTCCCAGTTCAGTTCAGTCGCTCAGTTGTGTTTGACTCTTTGCGACCCCATGAATCGCAGCACGCCAGGTATCCCTATCCAACACCATTTCCAGGAGTTCACTCAAACTCATGTCCATCAAGTTGGTGATGCCATCCAGCCATCTCATCCTCTGTCGTCCCCTTTTCCTCCTGCCCCCAATCTTTCTCAGCAGCAGGGTCTTTACCAGTGAGTCAACTCTTCCCATGAGGTGGCCAAAGTACTGGAGTTTCTGTTTTAGCATCAGTCCTTCCAATGAACACCCAGGACTGATCTCCTTTAGGATGCACTGGTTGTATCTCCTTGCAGTCCAAGGGATTCTCAAGAGTCTTCTCCAACACCACATTTCAAAACCATCAATTCTTCGGCACTCAGCTTTCTTCACAGCCCAATTCTCACATCCATACATGAGCACTGGAAAATCATAGCCTTGACTAGATGGACCTTTGTTGGCAAAGTAATGTCTCTGCTTTTGAATATGCTATCTAGGTTGGTCATAACTTTTCTTCCAAGGAGTAAGTGTCTTTAATTTCATGGCTGCAATCACCATCTACAGTGATTTTGGAGCCCAAAATATAAAGTCTGACACTGTTTCCACTGTTCCCCATCTATTTCCCATGAAGTGATGGGACCAGATGCTATGATCTTCGTTTTCTGAATGTTGAGCTTTAAGCCAACTTTTTCACTCTCGTCTTTCACTTTCATCAAGAGGCTTTTTAGTTCCTCTTCACTTTCTGCCATATGGGTGGTGTCATCTGCATATCTGAAGTGATTGCTATTTCTCCTGGCAATCTTAATTCCAGCTTGTGCTTCTTCCAGCCCAGCGTTTCTCATGATGTACTCTGCATGTAAGTTAAATAAGTAGGGTGACAATATACAGCCTTGACGTACTCCTTTTCCTATTTAGCATCACAAAATTCAGTCCCTCTGCTAGCTGAAGCCGCCTAACACGCTTCTTTCTCCCTTACCACCATGTCCTCTTTATTCCTAATTACATATTGGTAAGTATTCTTAAACTCGATATTCCATACACAGTCTGAGAAACACCTATTCTGCATAATATACCATTAAATGCAGGTTATATTTGTATATTCTTTAGTCATTCATCTCCATTGTTGACAAATACTGAACTGTGTAAAAGCCCTAAATATTTCCTCTCTGGAATGCTATTACCCAGAATGCACTTATTCTATTACTTAAACCCAAGGATAGACCGTGTTTCTTCTCTGAAGTTTCAAGGTCTTTTCAGAAAGAATTTGTAAGTATATTAGGCATTTAATAATAAAAAAGGAGAGACTTTCTTGGTGGTACAGTAGTTAGGACTCCATGTATCCACTACAGGGTGACGTAAGTTCTATCCCTGGTCAGGGAATTAAGATCCTCCAGGCCACACAATATGGCCAAAAAGTAAAATAAAAACAGAAGGAAAACAATAGCCTCTTTATTTTACTGTTATTAAATAACATTTTTATCCCTTTCTCCAGTTCCATCAATAAAATTCTTTTTATAGGCCTGCTTATACTATAATAAAATTTCAAAACCTGACCTTAAAAATAAAAGTCTTCATGACCTAAATGGACATTTCTCCAAAGTAAAAAATACAGATGGTCAATAGGCACATGAAAAGATGCTCAACACTGCTAATTAGTAGAGAAATGCAAATCAAAACTACAAAGAGGTACCACCTCACACCATTCAGAATGGCTATCATTAAAAAACAGTACAGTATATTAACACACACATATATGGAATTTAGAAAGATGGTAATGACGACCCTATATACTAGACAGCAAAAGAGACACAGATATAAAGAACAGACTTTTGGACTCTGAGGGAGAAGGCAAGGGTGGGATAATTTGAAATAATAGCATTAAAACATGTACATTACCATATGTGAAATAGATGACCAGTCCGAGTTTGATGCGTGAAACAGGGCACTCAAAGCCAGTGCTCTGGGACAACCCAGAGGGAAGGGATGGGGAGGGAGGGGAGAGGGGGGTCAGGATGGGGGACACATGCACACCCATGCCTGATTCGTGTTAATGCATGGCAAAAACCACTACAATACTGTAATCAGCCTCCAATTAGAATACATTATTTTTTTAAGTCTACAAATAACAAATGCTAGAGAGTGTGTGTGTGGAGAAAAAGAACTCTCCTACATTGTTGGTGGGAATCTAACCTGGTGCAGCCACTGGGGAAAACAGTATGGGAGTTCCTCAGAAAACTAAAAATTGTACTGTGATTTCAAATGGTTTGCCCTGGAAACGAACAAACATCATTCTGTTATTGTTGACACTGCACCCAAATACTGCATTTCAGACTCTTTTGTTGATTATGAAGGATACCCCATTTCTTCTAAGGGATCCTTGCCCACAGTAGTAGATATAATTGTCATCCAAAAAAGTTATGACCAATCTAGATAGTATAATCAAAAGCAGAGACATTACTTTGGTGACTAAGGTCCATCTAGTCAAGGTTATGGTTTTTCCTGTGGTCACGTATGGATGTGAAAGTTGGACTGTGAAGAAAGCTGAGCACCGAAGGATTGACGCTTTTGAATTGTGGTGTTGGAGAAGACTCTTGAGAGTCCCTTGGACTGCAAGGAGATCCAACCAGTCCATTCTGAAAGAGATCAGCCCTGGGATTTGTTTGGAAGGAATGATGCTAAAGCTAAAACTCCAGTACTTTGGCCACCTCATGTGAAGGGTTAACTCATTGGAAAAGACTCTGATGCTGGGAGGGATTGGGGGCAGGAGGAGAAGGGGATGACAGAGGATGAGATGGCTGGATGGCATCACGGACTCGATGGACATGAGTCTGAGTGAACTTCGAGAGATGGTGATGAACAGGGAGGCCTGGCATGCTGCGACTCATGGGGTTGCAAAGAGTTGGACACGACTGAGCGACTGAACTGAACTGATTCTTGTCCATTTTAGTTCACTGATTCCTAAGATGCTGATGTTCAATCTTGCCATCTCCCGCTTGATCGCTTCCAATTTGCCTTGATTCGTGGACCTAATATTCCAGGTTCCTATGCAATGTTCTTNTCGGATACAACTGAGCGACTGAGCGACTGAACTAAACTGAAGCATCATTTAAATGTAAAGTATTTAATTGGAAATTATGACATTTTGCTTTTGTTAACACTTTTTCCCCCAAAACATTTTTGATCCAAATATGAGGGTTGTATATAAATGAAACTGTTTGTCATCCAGGTTTTAGTCAAAGTCATAAAACTATAGTATAAACTTAAACGAGGAAAATTACAGAAACTGTCAGATTTCCTTTACTCTATGCACACACACACACACACAGAGTTCAGAGATGTGTGTTTTATTTCAATCATGCACATGTGTATTTTATGAGGAACTTGCTGGTAAATTATGAAATTCAAATTAAGTTTTAAATGCTTCAAAAGACAGTTGGGTCCTTTAAAAATCAAATTAATCCAGCAGGAAACGAAGCCACTTTAGAAGAAAATGTTTTTGAGTCATACCAATTTTTCATGTGAAAATCTCAGTTGAAAAGGGTAGGTAAGGCTCTAACATAGAGAAGATAAGAAAAATAAAGTTTTTTCAACATTTTGTGGCCCAAGAAGGCTCCTGTTCTTTCCCAGGTGCCCAATTTTCCAGTTGAGGGGATAAAGTGGCTAAGCTATTTCCTGAGCAAAATGAACAGTTATAATTGCAGGTCAGAAGAAACCCACAGACTAGAACCCTAAGATGTTAGTGGTGAAAAGGATGTGGTTTAACATCTGTTCTCTTCACTCAAAGAAAGAAACAAGCCAAGGCTAGAGTAGTGAGATGATTTGAGCAGATTAGTGGCAGAATGTGTTTACTAGTCTGTCATTCCTTCATAATAACAGGAGAAGTATTAGTGAGAGGAACCTGCATTCATCCTGCAATGCAAGTCAGAAGCCAAAGAAATGACAGCTTAGAAATTCATCAGTTAAAGGAGGAAGCCCCTCAGGCCACTGAGGGGGTTAGCATACACAATTTTATTAAGAATTATTAGAAACATGGAGGTCAGCAGTGGCATAACCATCTCACACCAAGACAGAAATGGGTGATAAAAACATTAAACAAAAATAGGCAATAAGAAGAATAAAAGGTGACCTACTGTCCTGGTCTGCTAAAGGGTAAGAGGGTTCCCAAGACACAGGATTTTTAGTGCTAAAAACTATGTCCCTGGCAAACCATAATAAGACACCAAAGATGCTTGTCTAATTTTCAATTTTCTTTTTTTTATCTTCCTTTTATTTTCAAATTTATTTATTGAGAGTGCAGTTGCTGATATTTAATAAATATACAGATACATGCACATATATCCCTATACAGAACAGAAGGACAAAACCAAGATACAAATCCTTACCTCATGACATTTTGTCCTAATGGAGGAAGAGAGATAGAAAATAAACACAATAAATAAATGAAACTTGAAACATATTATGGAATTCTAAGCATCACTGAAAAACTAGAACAGAGGAGAGGGATTGATCCAAGGAAGCAACTTTAAGTAAGATGTTGAAGGAAGACGCTTACTAAGAAGATGACATTTGAACACAGACTTGAATGAGGTATTATTAAAAATAAGTCAGCAGCATGGATCACTGGAGAGTAGTGTGTTCCTGGCAAAGGGAACAACCCAGTCAGAGGCTCTAATCAGGGAGCAAGCTTTGTGTATCTGAGGGAAAGTGCCAGTGTGGGGCTGCGGATGGAGTGGTAAGAGACGAAGTCAGAAAGAAAATTCAGATACCCCTAGACTGTTCAGCTGCAGCATGTAACACTGACTAACAACAAGAAATCCATCATGGAGTGGTTTCATCAGGAAGAATTAGAAACGAATGCCTTTAGAAACTAACAGGCTATGGTCTCACTAAGGGATGTTTACCACAAATCATAGACACAAGGCTTGAAAGACTTAGAGCTCTGATGAGTAAGAGGTTTACAGATTGAGGAGAGACACAGTCAGTACCTATAGTGTTTAAAAATGAACATAAATGACTTTAGAAAATAACATCTATATAATACGAACAATGTCATTTTATGTTTATAATAATTTGCTTTGTATCTCAATAAGAGGCAACAGTGATATTAACTACAGTGATATTAATAAAGAAAACTAATTACATTTCACAAATATATGTGAACTTCAACAGTTTTAAATTTCATTACAGGGAGCTAAGCTTAGAGAAAACATTTCTGATACAACATGCGAAATGACTAAAAAGTCAACACACATCTTCTAAATTGAAGTGCAAGCCAAAAAATATTTCACAGATGTGTATGCTATTAGCCAGTATTTGGTCTGTAATGGTGCTGGTATGAAGAGCTAGAAATAGTACTGGGCTAATTAGAAGTCAGGAAATGTGATCTAATCCTCAGTAGCTCTCTAAATGTACATCCCAGGAGGCTCAGCTGTAAAGAATCTGTCTGCTAATGCAGGAGATGCAGCTTTAATCCCTGGGTCGTGAAGATCCTCTGGAGAAGGCAATGGCAACATACTCCAGTATTCTTGCCTGGAAAAACCCAAGGACAGATGACCCTGGTGGGCTACAGTCCATGGAGTTGGACATGACTTCTCAACTAAACAACAACAAGCTCTCTAAATATCTTGAGAATCTTCTCCACCCCTTGCTTTCTGGTTGGGTTGTTATCATGGATTATTAATCAGTTGAGCCTTTCTTCTTTTCATTCTTCTCTCCCATAGTTATCTTTCCAATTGTAAATATATTCACATGATAATATTATTCTCTTAAAGATACTCTTTTTCAGCTTTAGAGTGAGTTCTAATCTTTATTTCATAGCATAAAAGTTATTCATAACCAGATATGTCTTGGTCTCATATCCTGATAATTCCATATCTGGAATCTACATCTGTTTTCCCTTCATGCCCTCAGTAATGCCATTTCCTCTGTCTGCTAGTGTTTCTCCTATCCTTATTCTAATTATTTTCTCATCTCCTTGAATTCCTTGTTCAATATTCAATTCTTCTATGAAACTTTTCTTTACATTTCCCCCCACTCCACTCCTCCTCCATCTTTAAAACAGACCCCTTAAAAGTGCTATCATACTGGATTTTAATAGATTCTTTACTTCTCTAGGCTGTCACAGAGCACCAGATTGAGCTCCCTGTATTAAGCAGCGACTTCCCACTAGCTATCGATTTTACACAACGTATATGTTTCAATGTCACTCTCTCCTTCCCCTGCCATCTCCACAAGATGTTCTCCCTGTCTGCATCTCTACTCCTAACCAGCAAATAGGTTCATCAGTACCATTTTTCTAGGTTCCATATATCCATGTTTATATACAATATTTTTCTCTTTCTGACTTACTTGCAATCATGCATTTTAAAAGTTCATTTATAATTATGAAATAACTAATCAAATCTAAATATTAAATTATGAAGTAGTTAACCTTCTGTAGCACTGGCTTTCAGATTCTTTTATTAGCACCACTAAGCTGCCCAAGTTCTCATACAAAAATATACAAAATAGTAAAAGTACAAATTATAGCTACTCAGGTTGAAGCTGAAATAGAGATGTCCAGCCCTTCACGCTTATTTTCCTTACCTTCGTCTTGTGGGACTGCAGTATATATTTGCCATATTATTTAAGAATATTCAATTCTGCTTTGTAGAAGACAAAATGAAATGAATGAAATTCACAAGAAATATTAAGATGAGATAGTGAGCAAGCAAGTAGTTTTAGAGACTTAGGTAAAATTCACGTGTTATATACAGATAAAAAGTAAATTAGTAACTTGTAAGGTAAGGATATCTCTATTATAGACAGAGAGAGTAAATGGAATATATGATTTAAAGTGAATGGAATAAACAGGAGTATCATTTATAGATGGAAAGAGAAAGACCAAGTCACAAGGCATAAATCATGACACCTTCAGATTGAAAGGAACATCATCACTAAGTCAGCCACTCATTTGTGACACACATCATGGTTCATGCTGGTTCCATATATGTTCTGCCCCACATGTACAGAGAAAAGGCAAAGCTATTCACCAGATCATATGAAAGTGATAGCAAATGATTAGGTCCTCCTTCTAAGCAGAACAAGAATGTGTTGGTATCAAGCACCTACCCTCGCGAAGCCCCCTTGTTCAATGTAACATTTGATCACATCTTCAGTAAGAAAGTCAGATGTAGCAGAAAAAGAGGCAGAAAAAATACAAATTCTGCAATACAAAATTCGGATAGTATTCTATCCCAAGTATGTTAATCTCTCTTCTACTCTTTCCTTTGCTTCTTGCTGTGTGTTTTCTTTTGGTTCAATAAACCATTTGATTCAAGTATCTTTGCTTGGGTCTGTGAGTCTTTCTGTCCTTTCATTCCTGAGAATATCTGTCAGTTAATATGCTTACAGGCAACCATTGCCTCAGTATAATTTCCCAGATAAAAAGGGACCTGGAGACTGTTATCTGTTTGGAAAATACAATTATAATGCAGTCTTACAAATCAATAAATATTCATCTACTTTTTAAGCCTTTCACTAATCTTAACTGTTATCAATCATGATTTAATTTAACATGGCTTTTATAGCATTCCCAGACTACATTAGAACACTTTGTTTTTAACAAACGTACTCTGAATTCCTTTCTAGGAATCTTATCCCTTACAGGAAGTGCTAGTATAGCGCTCTGACATTTCATGACAACTTGGCATCAAAATACATTCAGCATTTCTCTTAAGCTTTCAGGGCTATCCCTCTGACTCATACATTTTATTATTCCGTTAAAGGCATAGCACGTAAAGGAATAGTTTAATTTTTATTATTTCTGATGAAGTTTTCATCAGAAAACATATTACTTCTGATAAGATTTCAAAATAAAACAATTTGTAGATTACTTTTCAAATAGACATAGATAATCTGTCTACATCTTTTCAGAGACTATAAACATAATACAGACTCCTAGAGTTTGACAGTCATTATATTAGGTTGAACCATATGAAAATAACATTTTTTCCAATTTAATAAATATTGGCATCTTTGTGTAATTCAAGTTAATAAACCTGCTGCTCTAACCATTATCTGGTTTGTGCTTAGCTGCTCAGTCGTGTCTGACTGTTTGTGACCCTATGGACTGTAACCCACCAGGCTCCTCTGTCCATGGGGATTCGCCAGGCAAGAGTACTGCAGAGGGTTGCCATGCCTTCCTCAGGGGATCTGGTTTAGGGCCCTTGATTAATCATTTTTCTGCATCTGATTGAGAACTACAAACATTTCAACTGGCTCTTAAAGCAATTCTTTCCATTATTGAACAATTTTTACTTATGGTAAATTCTTTCTAAATTTGAATTAATAAATCTGTATCACAATAATTTCAGTACATGAAAAGGGTGTTTATATTCTTTATCATGCATGCCAGAACACTTCCAAGAATGAAATAGGACATCCTTAGTAAACATGGGGAGATAGCAAGTATAAACTGAGATAGTGCCAGGCAAATAAGTAAATAGCATCCTACATATGGGTCATAATGAATTTATATGATTCCTCCTTTACAAACTATTCTTTCAAATAACTGATGATTTCCAAATACTCTCACTGTTTTCTCTCGTTAATTTCTCATGAGAAATTAATTTCTTCATGAAATTAAATACAACCATGTTGTTTTAGATCATCCCTCTGCTGGCATTACACATTTAACTCAGCTGAGTATAAATATATTAATTATGTATTACAAAGCAAGGAGAATCAAATTAAACTACATCTTCTAAACTAAAGCTTCTCAATCACAAAATGGACATAAAACTAATGGAAAAGCACATTCCTAAGTTAATTCTTGCCTGTGAATCACTGACTCCACATGTGCCCTATCTTTCCTTCTTCCTGTTTATACTATATTCTTCTCCTTAACTCCCCCGCCTCCTTACCAGTTTCTAGGGCCTGTAATAACAGAATTAATATTGTTTAGATTTGTGCTTTTTTTTCAATATTAAACATGTGCTGACTCACCCTAGAATCCTGGTTAAATATAATACAGAAACCCTCTTGCTAGTTCCCTTGCATAGAAAGGTATTCCTCATTTTTTATTGCCCTCAAGGAAACTGAACTCAAATTAGGAGATGAAGAGAGTTCAGAGTGCGTGGAATTTATTAACAGGGCTTTGCACCTGGTAAACACTCAATAAACCAGTGGTTCTCACCTCTGCTGTTTACTACATTCTTCCTAGGTGTGTAGCCAAATGTTGAAAGATGCTAAAGTGTGTGCAACATGCAGGAAATTTGCCTCCTAAGTACTAAAAGAGGTTCATGTGGCAATAAACAGTTATATTCAGTGACACACTGTTGAAAGGTGATGATATGAATTCTGTGCAGTTGTGATTACTTTTATAGGAGTAGACTCTGTGAGAAGTATCTGTACTGGAGTAGTTTTGAAAACTTAATTATTCCTTCTGTGTTTAGCTGTATTCTTTTTAAAATATTCTTTCAAGGGAGATTCCAAAACTTCTAGTGTTAAAGAGTTTGCTTCAAACATGAAAAGTATGAAATCCACTGTAATAAACATATGTAGAGAGGTGATTGACCAAAATATTAAAAGGATGAGAAAAAAGAAATAGAATGAGGGATGTATTCCTCTGAGTCTTTACAGGTGAAGTGACATTTCTGTGAATGCTGAATCTAAAATCACAGTAATCTATCACCTATGATTTGCCTATTTTTTTATCAGACAACTTTAAAAATTCTAAACTACCTCTATATAACATAATAGTATCTTTTCCCCCAATTAATTTAATAACCTATCATTCTGAAATTTTTTAAATGAATTAAGTGTTAACAGACTTTTTGCAGTACTACAATGATAGTGAGAAATACAGTGTGACATTGGAAGCTCATTTCACATTAAGAGATATTTCAAATATGAGAAGTCAATCTGTTTCCATAAAGCTTTATTTTTGGACATTATCTGTCCCTTTAATAGAACATCATTTCCTCAGACTCCATGGGTTACTATGGCATCCTGCTTGTGTTTGCTCCTGCTAATGTTCTTGAGTCCATTAATGTTCAATTGTAAAATTGTTTTGACTAGTAGACTTGGCAGTCGTGGCTAATGGGGGATGAAGAGAGCAGCTCCTTCAGCAATCAGAGAGGTACAGAAATAGACAGACTAAAGTGTCATTGTCACAAGCCCATGTTAAGTCATCACAGGCCTTTCTATTATGATAAGATAGCTGTAAACCTGAGAAAACACTACANCAGTCGTGGCTAATGGGGGATGAAGAGAGCAGCTCCTTCAGCAATCAGAGAGGTACAGAAATAGACAGACTAAAGTGTCATTGTCACAAGCCCATGTTAAGTCATCACAGGCCTTTCTATTATGATAAGATAGCTGTAAACCTGAGAAAACACTACAAACCGTAAAAGCAAGTTTCAAGTATTTGTTGACCATCTTTCTTCAAATTACTGTTGGCCACTATGGCAAAAAAACAGAGTACTTCTTTTGGTCAAGAATATTTAATAGTTCATAAAATTGGCAATTTAGAAAAATTAACAAGCCTGTTTTATTGATTATTTTGATTTGGAAAGCAGATGAAAGATGAAAAAAATGTATATGCCAAATGAGTGTGAATATTAAGGATCCTTGAGATGAAAGCCATCTCTTATTGACTTGTTATTAAACCTTTTAACTATTTTGACTCCTACAGTCAGGTGTAAAATCATTTGCTCCTTTGTTCTCAGGGCATGATATACATATTACACGATATAATTGGCAAATTTGCTCACCATGGTTTCTAGAATCCTTTTATCTTCCTCTATTTCTATTTCAAATATATATTAACATTTTAGAATCTGTATTAAACACTGGAAACAACACTCTTAATAAATTTTAAATTTTTGTGATGAGAAATTGTTTTCCTACCAAAATCAGTGAGGTAGAATTTAAGAATGTTCCTGCATTTCAGGTACTTAATTTCTTGATAGAACAGTCCTGACAAATATATTTAGCAAAATCAACTGTGTTGTGAATTGCATGTTGTGGAAACAGTGACATTGATAGATTAGGGTGAGTTTTAAAAATCCAACTATTCTTTGATATCTTAAAAATAATAGAATAAAACTATACTTTGCCTTACACAAATGATGTAAGAGACAATAATAATAAAATATCATATCTGACTTCATGATTTACTCTTACATCTAAAGTAAACTTTGAAATATCTCTCTACCATTCTTATTTCTTGTCTTTTTTTAAAAAAAACTTTTATTATGGGAAATTTAAAACACATACAAAAGAAGAACAGTTAGTATAATGAACTCCCATGCACACACAACTGAGCTTTAACAATTATCAGCATATGCTGATCTTTTCTCATCTGTCTCCACCTCACTTATATTTAAAACAAATCTCACACTCAGTATCACTTCCAGTATTTACCCTTTTGTATGTATCATTAGTAGGTAACACTTTCTGTATAACATTTCCTAATTTAATTATCACATTTTACAATATTACCAATGATTCCTCAATACCATCAAACAGTTAATGTTCAAATTTTATGGTTTTCTCACACATTTTTTTTCCTTCAGTTTGTTATTTAAATCAGGAACAGTCCCATCCCCCACCCCCAATATGTCTGTTAAGTCTCTTTTAATCTCCCCAAGCCTTTTTATTCATGCCAAGTATTTGTTGGGAAAAAAAGTCATGTCATTTGTCCAGTAAAATTCCCATACTTAGGATTTCATGAATTTTCTCTTTCTTATCATCTCTCTCTTTTTTTTTAAACAGAAGATTGTACTGGGGCTGAAAAAGATTAAAGGACTCATTGGTTGTTCCACAATTAAATTACAGAAGCATAGGACTGGAATTCAGATTCTCTGCTGTTGAATCTAGAGCCTTATACAAGTGAGGACCAGAAAGAGCAAAAGTCTGGAGATTGACACTTTGGGCTAGGTCCCCAGTTCTATTGACCTTAGACCTATTGCCTAAACTCTCTGAGCGTCATTTTCCACATTTGAAAAATAAGAATAATAAACTCCTTCTTTGCCCATAAAGTATTCATTGAATGGTAGCTGCTTTTAAATCAATACTTCAAGTTATATTATTTGCATCTGGAAAATACTATGTTGGTTTTAATCTAAAATATCAGCATATTTTGGTTGCTCTACAGGCTTAGTGGGGAAAGTCACTAAATTTTTTGAATATCAAATTAAACAGTGGTCATTGTTTCCTAGTGACTTTCCTGGTGGTCCAGTAACTAAGACTCCATTGTCCCAATGCAAACCTGCATACAGGACAAGAAGAGACAGTGAGAACTGGACATGGAAAAACGGGCTGCTTCAAAACTGGGAAAGCAACACATCAAGGCTGTATATCGCTACCCTGCTTATTTAATTTATATGCAGAGTACATTATGTGAAATGCTGAGCTGAATGAAGCATGCGCTGGGTTCAAGATGGCTGGGAGAAATATCAACACCCTCAGGTATGCAGATGATACCACGTTAATGGCAGAAAGCAAAGAGGAATTGAACAGCTTCTTGAAAAAGGTGAAAGAGGAGAGTGAAAAAATTGGCTTAAAGCTCAACATTAAAAAAACTAAAATCATGGCATCTGGTCCCATCACTTCATGGCAAATAAGTGGGGGGGAAATGGAAGCAGTGACAGATTTTATTTTCTTGGGCTCCAAAATCGCTGGCCACAGTGACTACAACCACAAAATTAAAAGACATTTGCTCCTTGGAAGAAAAGTTATGACAAACCTAGACAGTAAAACAGAGACATCACTTTGTCAACAAAGCTCCATCTAGCCAAAGCTATGGTTTTCCAGTAGTCATGTACAGATGTGAGAGTTGGAGCATAAAGAAGGCTGAGTGCTGAAGAACTGATGCTTTTGAACTGTGGTGTTGGAGAAGCCTCTTGAGAATCCCTAGGACAGCAAGAAAATCAAACCAGTCAATCCTAAAGGAAATCAATCTTGAATATTCATTGGAAGGACTGAGGCTAAAGCTGAAGCTCCAATATTTTGGCCATCTGATGCAAAGAGCCAACTAGTTGGAAGAAGATCCTGATGTTGGGAAAGATTGAGGGTAAGAGGAGAAGGGGGCAAGAGATGACAAAATGGTTGGATGACATCACTGACTCAATAGACATGAGTTTAAGCAAACTCCAGGAGATAGTGAAGGAGAGGGAAGCCTGGCATGGTGCAGTTCATGGGGTCACAAAGAGTTGGATATGACTTTGTGACTGAACAACAATTGTCTACTAACTTTGGTTCTATCCCCATCTTTCTAACCCAGATTTTATCCAGTTTAGCAAGCCTGATTTGGTAGGGTGTTTGTTTTTCCTCCTTAGCTCTGCATTCCATCTGTCTCTACATTAATCTGTACCCTGAAAAGTACCTATAAACTCAGTGACTCCATTTTCTCCTTTCACCACCTAGGACAATATATCGTTACTAAGTTAATCTTCTTGACACACTCTTTTAATACAACAGCTTCTCATCACACATGTCTTGTAATTATTTAATTTTGCTAAAATTTATTTATATTTGCATGATATAAAATTAAGGTCAGCTTACTTACAATAAAATTGTTTAATTGCTTAAAATATAGCTGCAATAATAAGTAAAGTGATCCTTTTCCAGTTTAATAAAAGTTTTATTGGAAAAAGGGAGGGATGCCTTGATATAGATACATCCTTACCAAGATTAGCTAAAGTGGATTTCAGGTCTCTGGAGTGTTTTAAAAATGAAGGAAGCAGAATATTTGGTTGGAGAAGTGATTAACAGGGATAAATCCTGCAGCATGGTCAAGGAAACTGAGAAAAAAAGGAGACTCAGAAACTGAAGATGGGCCTTCAGGTGATAACCTCAAGACGTTGGAGCAGTTTCATTGATACGATAAGAACTAAAGGCTTCCCTGGTGGCTCAGACAGTAAAGAACTCAACCTCAATGTGGGCAACCTGGGTTCGATCCCTGGGTTGGGAAGATCCACTGGAGGAGGTCATGGCAACCCACTCCAGTATTCTTGCCTGGAGAATCCCCATGGACAGAGGAGCCTGGTCGGCTACAGTCCATAGGATAGCAAAGGAGAGACTAAGCACAGCACACACAGAAAACTAAACTGCAGTGGCAAAGGGACTTCCCTGGTGGCTCAGGTGGCAAAGCGTCTGTCTACAATGCGGGAGACCTGGGTTCGATCCCCGGGGTCAGAAAGATCCCCTGGAGAACGGAATGGCAATCCACTCCAGTACTATTGCCTGAAGAATCCCATGGACAGAGGAGCCTGGTAGGCTACAGTCCATGAGGTCGCAAAGAGTCGGACACGACTGAGTGACTTCACTCTCTTCCTTTAAGGAATAAATTAGAAACTATGATTTTTTTTCTTTTCTTTTTTAAAAAATTAATTTATTTATTTTAATTGGAGGATAATTACTTTACAATATTGTGGTGGTTTTTGCCATACATTGACATGAATCAGCCACGGGTGTACATGTGCCCCCATTCCGAAGCCCCCCTCCCACCTCCCTCCCCATCCCATCCCTCTGGGTTGTCCCAGTGCACCAGCTTTGAGTGCCCTGTTTCAGGCATCAAACTTGGACTGGCCATCTATTTCACATATGGTAATATACATGAGAAACTATGAATTTAAATTAAGTTTGTTGGCAACAAAAAGACTATAGATGAATTCACAACTTCAAATGAAAGTAAGTATGAAGAAAGTCTTGAAAAGAAATTTCAGATTTTCCTTTTCAGATAAGAGGAGAAAAAGTGGCTAATNGGCATCAAACTTGGACTGGCCATCTATTTCACATATGGTAATATACATGAGAAACTATGAATTTAAATTAAGTTTGTTGGCAACAAAAAGACTATAGATGAATTCACAACTTCAAATGAAAGTAAGTATGAAGAAAGTCTTGAAAAGAAATTTCAGATTTTCCTTTTCAGATAAGAGGAGAAAAAGTGGCTAATTAATTAGATAAGCTTTGAGATGAAGATGGATGAAATTAACAGGGACTATACCTAATGGATTCCAGTTTTTTGAATATCTAATAAATGGATAGCTTGTTGAGTGTTGGGTTTTTGAGAAAACCCCTATGAGTTAGTAAGTAAATACGAATGACATCAATTAGAAATCAAGAATGACTGTGACTGGAAGTTTTCCTAAGAATGACTGGCAATGATGTTAGGCAGTCCATCCTGGGCACCATTTGGACCAGAAGCAGGCTGAGAGGAAGCTGATGATTGACTCTAGAAGGCAGGACCCAAAGAATGTGAGGAGACTGTTGTTACTGGTGTTAAAGAGATTAAAAAACTCTCCGATTAGGGCAGGGAGAGAAAGAAGGCCAAGAGTGGCAACAAACTGGAAGGAAGAATTATGAACAACTAGAGGATTTCAGATCTTCCCTGGTGGCTCAGACAGTAAAGCGTCTGCCTACAATGCAGGAGACCTGGATTCAATCCCTGGGTTGGGAAGATCTCCTGGAGAAGGAAATGGCAACCCACTCCAGTATTCTTGCCTGGAAAATCCCATGGGCGGAGGAACCTAGTTAGGCTACAGTCCATGGGGTCGCAAAGAGTCGGACACGACTGAGCGACTTCACTCACTCAGAGGATTTCAGAGTAGAAGGCAATGGCAATCCACTCCGGTGCTCTTGCCTGGAAAATCCCATATACGGAGGAGCCTGGTAGGCTGCAGTCCATGGGGTCTCTAGAAGTCGGACATGACTGAGCGACTTCACTTTCACTTTTCACTTTCACGCATTGGAGAAGGAAATAGCAACCCACTCCAGTATTTTTGCCTGGAGAATCCCAAGGATGGCAGAGCCTGGTGGGCTGCCGTCTATTGGGTTGCACAGAGTCAGGCACAACTGAAGCAACTTAGCAGCAACAGCAGCAGCAGCAGCAGCAGCAGCAGCAGAGGATTTCAGGCAAGGATAGGAAGAAAACTGTGGCCAGAAAGGAACTTTCAAAACTCAAGATCTCAAAAATAGGACTATGCGAGTGTGATGCTGAAATCATTTCCCCATTGGTGGGGAAATCACTGGATTAGAGAATTTATTAATAGTTTGTTAAATGGACTATTACTGAGAATACTGAAACTATGATCTTTTAGACACCTTCAGGGATCTTCCAACAAAGACCAAATAAAGAGGAAAGGAAAAAAGCTTCAGAGAGAAGCTTTATAACGTTTACCATGAGATGGAAAAGAAGAAAGGGAAAATGGATCAAATGGGATACATTAACATGTCTAAGAACTACAAAGAGAAAAAACTTTCCCAGAGGTACAGGCTAAGCACACAGTCTGCCTATCCAAAGTAGCAGCTGGCTAGAATCACAACTTAATGTCACACAATTCTAACATCACTGAAAAACACTAGAACAACAGTCCCAAAAAAGATCATGGAAAAAGTGGTTATAAAATATGTATTATAAACATTTATTAAATATAGATTTCTTCCATATTAAATTACTCTTTTAATACCTACAGGCATCAGTTTCTATTTAAGATCAAGATCCTGCCAACTTTTATTTTGTTAAGGAAAGAAAATCAGAAGAAACTTCCAAGCAATATCTTATTTGAAATGTTATTTTTAAATATGACTATCAGGTCTCCTGAGATGAAAACTTATTCTGATAAACATTTACTATTAACAGGATTGAGGGAGCTGAGTGAAGGGAAAGGACTGTACTGAGATAAGATACCAACAACTGTAAATAAAAGTAAGAGCAAACTCTCCCCACTGTATCTCAGCAGATACTGTGAATTGTTTGAAACAGTGAAAATGTGAAAATGGTAATGACAAAGAATTAAACAGATAGCAGTGTTAACACCACTATCATAGCAGTTCCTTAAGTACAAAGGAAGCACAACATTCTGAATTAGTGAGGAATCCAGGGCCAGGAAGGGTGAGACACATACTTCAATCCAGGCCTGGCTCTTCAGGGTGAGAATACACAGTGTCTAAGAAGGTGCAATGCCACAACTACTGCTTCAAATTCAAAATCCTTTCATTCTAAGTAACCAATCTGAGAATACTGGAAAACCACAGAATGTCAGAACCATGTTGAATGCTCAAGAGTAAGGCAGACAAGTGGTTATCACCTGGGAAGCATTCCCATAAGCAGAAAATGCTCAAACACCAACCTGAAGCATAAGGCAAGACTGTTTCCGGGATAGAGGAGAGACTGGACATGGCAACCCAGAAGCAGGGATGGCATAAGGACAGAGACTGAGGTTGGCAATATGCACAGGTGAGGTATCTACTCATTACTTGTGAAAGGGGACTAAGACAAAAGTCCAGCTGTCAAATTTCATTGGAATAAACACAAAATCTGTGTTTTGCTGTATGTCAATTATGCTTCAATCAATTAAACAGAATTGAAATTAAACCACATGATTTCTAGGAGTCCCTTTCTATTCTACAATTTTCATCAAAACTGTAACAATATTCCAAGTATTAGCTTCCATGAAAATAATTATTGAAGGGACTCCATAGATTATACTTAGAGCTATTTGCATGTTATTATTTTAGAAGTTTAACATCACATAGCTCTTTAATGAGTTTCAAATTGCAACTAATGAGCTGTGACTCAGATGTCTTTCACTGTATTATTCAAAGGCTCTCAATCTTCCCAACTTCTCATTTCATCTCCAGTCAGAATTATATTACTATTAAAATCCTGCTTTTTATTACAAATCTTTGCTATGACATCTTTTTATTATCCAATATTACCTTATTTTTAAGAGCCAATACTATTTTCACATAACTTTATCTGCAGCAAAACTGGGTGGTTTCTAATCTGATCATGGCATTTGCTTAGACTTCCAACATGAATGACAAAATTACATGCAATAAGTGGGAATTTATTTACTTATTTTAAAATTTCATTTTTATAAATATTAAGCTATTAAAAATGAGAACAGAAAAAACATTTTGGTTAACTCTCATTTATAACAACTATCAAAATTTAAAATAAACTCTATCCTTTTTTAATAGTATAAAGAATATTTTTTGAAACTTACTTTGTCTTTGAGATAAATCTCACATGCTACAGCAACACCAATTTTTCATAATTATCTTCCACTTAATGATCTAAGTTGAACATAGTGAATCTTAACCCCTTTCAAAAGAAATTATCCTAGAACCACTTTAATGCATACTTCACGCCAAGTGACTTCACAAGATAGAATAATGATATCATTACAATTTTCTAAAGTGAGTTTAATAAAGCAATCACAAGTGGCCTGAAATGTTAAAAGTCAGATATTAGATGCAATTTCTTTTTACTTTCTCGATCTTGGCACAAGTTAAGATGTTAGTCTTTTGTAAATGAAACTGTGTGAATGTAAAACTACTGAGAGAGATCATGAGGGTTCATGCCCTGCTGACATAAGCTCTACAGAGTCTTTCCTTCAAGCTCAGAAATGACACAATCCCAGCTGCTCAAATGTCTGACCAAAATGAGGGCTTGGAAGAGTTCCATCTGGCTGAACTTTAACAGCACAAACAGGAATAAAGCAATGCTCACAGGCAAGGATTTTGTAGGAGTAAATAATCCTGCAAATGGAGGAAATAAAAATGCACCATTCTGTAAAGTTTAGGTAGAAAGAAATGTACAGTAACATAATATAAAATAAATATTTAAGCATAAAGTGTTAACAGGGCTGTTCTTACTTCAAAGATAAACATGCATTATTCATAAAATTTCTTTTCAAAAGTGGATACTTGTCAGGATCATCTTTCTTTGGCCTAGAGAAGTCAGTGTGGATTCTGTCAAGATGAAATATTTTCTATTCATTCGTGATGGTCCAAGGACTTGAAAGAACACCTTACTTTGCAGCAAATCATAGGCTAACCTGAAGAATCTGGAACACCATCAATATGACACACTTCTAAGCATTATAGATCAGATCCACCAAAATCTTATTCTCTCCTTTTCTTTTGTCTTCTCTTCCTATACCTTCTCTTTAGGTTCTCCATTATAGTCCCCTGCTCTATCACGTACCTCTGCCTTTATTCCTGCTTGCCCTGATCCCCTCTCCAAAACTAGTTCATCTTAGAAAACCCAGCTGTTCTTTAAACTTTCCAAGTTTTCTTTCTCTCCTGTCTTGGTAGAATAGACTATTGCCTCTACCCGTTCATACCACCGTGATACATTTCCTTATTTATTTTGAGAACAACAGCATGTGTGCTGATTTTTTACCAAATTAAAAAGCTATTTACAAATTATCTCACACAGAACAAGTCTCAATAAATTCCAGAAGGTTTAAACTGTATCAAGCATCTTTTCCCAAAACAATGGTATGACACTAGAAAAGAATCATAAGAATAAAAAAGCATGAAAAACCACAAAATATAGAGATTAAAAAACATGCTACTAAACAACAAATGGGCCATCAAAGAAATCAAAGCTAAAAGCTTTTCTTCTAAGACTAGGAACAACATAAGGATGCTCAATCTCGTCATTTTTATTCAAGAGAGTATTGAAAAGTCTAGCCACAGCAATCAATCAAGAAACAGAAATAAAAGGCATACAAATTGGAAGGGAAATAGTAAAACTGTCACCATTTGCAGATGACATAATACTACATATTAAAATCTTAAAGACTCCACCAAAAGAGTGGTAAAGTTATTAAATGAATTCAGCAAAGTCACAGGATACAACATAAATATATAGAAATCAATGGCATTTCTAATAACAAACTAGCAGGAAAAAAAAATTAAGAACATCTCACTTACAATTTCATCAAAAAGAATAAAATAACTAGGAATTATTCTAACCAAGAAGGTAAAAGACTTGCACTCAGAAAACTTTAAGACACAAATGAGAGAAATTGAAGAGTACACACCAAAAAATGGAAAGATATCCAATGTTCACGGGTTGGAAGAATCAATACTGCTAAAGAATCTATATGCCACAAAACAGTCTATAATTTGATGTAATATCAATCAAATCCCAATGGCATATTTCATAGGACAAGAACAAGTTGTTCTAAAATTTGTAACAGAACCACAAAAGATCGAATAGCCAAAACAACCTTGAGAAAGAAGAACAAAGATGAAGGTATCATGCTCCCTGATTTCATACTACAAAGCTATCTATAGTAATCAAAACAGTAAGGTACAGGCATGAAAAAAAAAAAGCAGATAAACCAGTGGAACAGAATAAAGATCCGAGAAATAAACCCACACATATGTAGTCAACTGATCTTTGATATCAAGAATACACAATGAGAAAGAGATAGTCTTCTTAACAAATTGTGTTAGGAAAACTGAATATCTACATGCAAAACAAAGAAATTGGATCCTTATTTTACAACATACACAAAAATCGATATGAAAAGGCAATCTAAGAAATTGTTTGCAAATATTTGCAAACCATATATCCATCAGATAAATAAAGGGTTAACATCCAAACTCTTTAAAGAATCCATATATCTCAACAGCAAAAAGTAAATAATCCCATCTAAAAATAGGCAAAGGACCTAAACAAATGTTTTGCCACCCATCTTTCAAGACACAAAATCCTTCCTGAAATTTTTCTCCCGCTCTCAAGATCATCTTCTTTTGTGAATTCCTAAGCACTTCTTGTCTGCGCCAGTTGACATCATATTTATTCTGTCATCTCTAATGTCATCTAGAACTATTACTTAACTCATTTCTCTATATGGATCATAGATTCATTAAGGACAGAGATCATATCATAAACATAGGGAATGATGACTATATGAATTATTTGAATTTTCATAGTTATAAAGAAACTTTCTATCTAACATAACACAAATGCGCCAGTTGACATCATATTTATTCTGTCATCTCTAATGTCATCTAGAACTATTACTTAACTCATTTCTCTATATGGATCATAGATTCATTAAGGACAGAGATCATATCATAAACATAGGGAATGATGACTATATGAATTATTTGAATTTTCATAGTTATAAAGAAACTTTCTATCTAACATAACACAACCATCTATTTGCCATGAAGTGATGGGACCAGATGCCATGACCTTAGTTTTCTGAATGCTGAGTTTTAAGCCAACTTTTTCACTCTCCTCTTTCACTTTCATCAAGAGGCTCTTTAGTTCTTCTTCACTTTCTGCCATAAGGGTGGGGTCATCTGCATATCTGAGGTTATTGATATTTCTCCCGGCAATCTTGATTCCAGCTTGTGCTTCCTCCAGCCCAGCGTTTCTCATGATGTACTCTGCATGTAAGTTAAATAAGCAGGGTGACAATATACAGCCTTGACGTACTCCTTTCCCGATTTGGAACCAGTCTGTGGTTCCATGTCCAGTTCTAACTGTTGTTCCTGACCTGCATACAGATTTTTCAAGAGGCAGGTCAGGTGGTCTCATATTCCCATCTCTTTCAGAATTGTCCACAGTTTATTATGATCTACACAATCAAAGGTTTTGGCATAGTCAATAAAGCATAGATAGATGTTTTTCTGGAATTCTCTTGCTTTTTTGATGATCCAACATATGTTGGAGATTTGATTTCTGGTTCCTCTGCCTTTTCTATAACCAGCTTGAACATCTGGAAGTTCACGGTTTATGTACTGTTGAAGCCTGGCTTGGAGAATTTTGAGCATTACTGTTCTAGCATGTGAGATGAGTGCAACTGTGTGGTAGTTTGAGCACTCTTTGGCATTGCCTTTCTTTGGGATTGAAATGAAAACTGACCTTTTCCAGTCCTGTGGCCACTGCTAAGTTTTCCAAATTTGCTGGCATATTGAGTGCAGTGCTTTCACAGCATCATCTTTTAGGATTTGAAATAGCTCAACCGGAATTCCATCACCTCCACTAACTTTGTTCATAGTGATGCTTCCTAAGGACACTTGACTTCACATTCCAAGATGTCTGACTCTAGGTGAGTGTGAGCGATCACACCATTGTAATTATCTGGGTCATGAAGATCTTTTTTGTATAGTTCTGCGTATTGTTGCCACCTCTTGTTAATATCTTCTGCTTCTGTTAAGTCCCTACCATTTTTGTCCTTTATTGAGCCTATCTTTGCATGAAATGTTTCCTTGGTATCTCTAATTTTCTTAAGAGATCTCTAGTTTTTCCCATTCTATTCTTTTCCTCTATTTCTTTGCACTGATCATTGAGGAAGGCTTTCTTATCTCTCCTTGCTATTCTTTGGAATTCTGCATTCAAATGGGTATATCTTTCCTGTTCTCCTTTGCTTTTCACCTCTCTTCTTTTCACAGCTATTTGTAAGGCCTCCTCACACAGCCATTTTGCTTTTTTGCATTTATTTTTCTTGGGGATGGTCTTGATCCCTGTGTCCTGTACAATATCACGATCCTCGGTCCATAGTTCATCAGGCACTCTGTCTATCAGATCTAGTCCCTTAAATCTATTTCTCACTTCCACTGTATAGTCATAAGGGATTTGATTTAGCTCATAGCTGAATGGTCTAGTGATTTTCCCCACTTTCTTCAATTTAAGTCTGAATTTGGCTATAAGGAGTTCATGATCTGAGCCACAGTCCAAAATCACTGCAGATGGTGACTGCAGCCATGAAATGAAAAGATGTTTACTCCTTGGAAGAAAAGTTATGACCAACATAGACAGCATATTAAAAAGCAGAGACATTACTTTGCCAACAAAGGTCCATCTCGTTAAGGCCATTGTTTTTCCAATAGTCATGTATGGGTGTGACAGTTAGACTCTCAGAAAGCTGAGCACCAAAAAACTGATGCTTTTGAACTGTGGTGCTGGAAAAGACTCTTGAGAGTCCCTTGGACTGTAAGGAGATCTAACCAGTCCTTCCTAAAGGAAATCAGTCCTGAATATTCATTAGAAGGACTGATGCTGAAGCTGAAACTCCAATACTTCGGCCACTTGACGCAAAGAGCTGACTCATTTGAAAAGACTGATGCTGGGAAAGATTGAAGTCTGGAGAAGAAGGGGACGACAGAGGGTGAGATGGTTGGATGGCATCACTGACCCAATGGACATGAGTTTTAATAAGCCCTGGGAGCTGGTGATGGACAATGAGGCCTGGCATGCTGCAGTTCATGGGGCTGCAAGGAGCTGGACACGACTGAGAGACTAAACTTAAAGCATATAGTCATTTGAACAATCTATATTTCTTTATAATATAATTTGTGTAAACAACTTTTAAAATGTTTTTAAATGAACAAGTATCTAAAAGAAAGAACAAATACCTAAATTATTCAGTTGCACTGAATCTAAAACTTTGTGAGACACTATTAATTTCATATCAGTCAAAAAGAAACAAAAACTGTCAAATAAACTATAAAAGAATGATTTCACAATATTCCTGCATGATACTGATGGTCACTTTGGAATAGTTATCATCACTTTGGTATTTATTTCACCAATCCAGGTGATTCTGCAAACTGCTATTACTTTCCAGCTGTATTAGCTGGAGCGTAAAAACAATGTTTGTGCATATACCTATGGAAAGATATGTTGCTGCTGCTGCTGCTGCTGCTAAGTCACTTCAGTCATATCCAACTCTGTGCGACTCCATAGACGGCAACCCACTAGGCTCTCCCGTCCCTGGAATTCTCCAGGCAAGAACACTGGAGTGGGTTCCTATCTCCTTCTCCAATGCATGAAAGTGAAAAGTGAAAGTGAAATTGCTCAGTCGTGTCTGACTTTTTAGCAACCCCATGGACTGCAGCCCTCCAGGCTCCTCCATAAGGAAGGACATAGCACAGTTTTATCTACCTGTGTTTCTCATCTCTGAAATCTCTTCAAGCCTTTGGTTATTGATTTGCAAGAAAATAGATAATTGAGGTCATTGATAGAGGAAAACAACAGAATGGGAAAGACTAGAGATCTCTTCAAGAGAATTGGAGATTCCAAGGGAACATTTCATGAAAAGATGGGCTCGATTAAGGATAGAAATGGTATGGACCTAACAGAAGCAGAAGATATTAAGAAGAGGTGGCAAGAATACACAGAAGAACTGTACAGAAAAGATCTTCACGACCCAGATAATCATGAGGATGTGATCACTAATTTAGAGCCAGACATCTTGGAATGTGAAGTCAAGTGGGCCTTAGAAAGCATCACTAAGAACAAAGCTAGTGGAGGTGATGGAATTCCAGTTGAGCTGTTTCAAATCCTGGAAGATGATGCTGTGAAAGTGCTGCACTCAATATGCCAGCAAATTTGGAAAACTCAGCAGTGGC
>SJYX01023966.1:89221-166095 GCA_006410675.1 Oreotragus oreotragus
GAACTCCCAAACATGAACAGCCCTCCCACCTCCCACCCCACATCATCCCTCCAGATCATCCCCATACACCAGCCCCAAGCGTCCTGCATCCTGCATTGAACATAGACTGGCAATTCATTTCTTACATGATAGTATACAAATTTCAATGCTATTCTCCCAAATCATCCCACCCTCTCCCTCTCCCTCTCCTTCTCCCTCAGAGTCCATAAGTCCGCTCTACACATCTGTATCTCTTTTGCTGTCTTGCATACAGGGTCCTCATTACCATCTTTCTAAATTCCATATATATGTGTTAGTATACTGTATTGGTGTTTTTCTTTGTTCCCATTCTTTTTACCAATTCCATTCATACTAAGCTAATCAACATTATAGTATATGTACCCTTCTACAACTTTCTCCATGATCAATTTATAAATCATTTATTTATATATTTAAATGTATAGAGTCCTATACTTTTTTTTAGTGAAACCATTTGTTTGTACGATTTACAAGCTTACTTTTTCAATATTAATATATTTGGGGAATATGTCCAGATTATTTTGGGGCTTCCCAGGTGGCACAGTGGTGAATCTGCCTGCCAGTGCAGGAGACGTGGGTTTGATCCCTGGGTCAGGCAGATAGATCTTCTGGAGGAGGAAATGGCAACCCACTCCAGTATTCTTGCCTGGAAAATTCTATTGACAGAAAATCCTGGTTAATCTAGCCACACTAGATTAATATAGAACTCTATTTCATTCTTATCAATAGCTAGGGAGAAGCTTGATCATAACATGACTCACAATAATTAGTAGTAATTTATTTTAATTTTTAGTTTCTTGTTCATGTTATTGAACACATTTCTATCAAACTATTTGAGTTTTCACATGACTAAATGAAAAGTAAGTTTCCTTGATATACAGCACATACTGAGCAAACTACATTAAAATTTCCCACTTTCTTTTCCCAAGCATTGTCTCAAACTAGCAGCCTCTCTGACATGGTGGCAGTAGATTTTTACATTTTAAAATAAACTTCTACAAAGTGAGAAATGCTTGCTTCATCTGTTTTATAGTAACTTTAGATAAACCCTTTAGGAATAATGCTCCCAGACAATGTGCCTCTGTTTACAGCTGCAGGAAGAGCTTTCCAGCATGCATATCATAACTGTCCTAATGGCAACCCATTCCAGTACTCTCACCTAGAAAATTCCTTGGATGGAGGAGTCTGTTGGGCTACAGTCCATGGGGTCACAAAGAGTCGGACATGACTGAGCGACTTCACGATGACCTCTTTACAGCTTGATTTGCAGAAGTCTGTGAATGTCTCCTTAGATGCTGTAGCTCTAATTATCTTTGGGGAGAGATTCAAATTAAGCCACAAAAGGACTAAGCATAGCAGTGTTTTTATTCGGAGGAATCATTCTCTTATGGCCAGAAGAAAAGGTGAAATTATATATTTTGAGTCTAATACAATGAAGGGAAGGACAGGTTAGGGAAAAGCTTAGGAAAATGAGACTAAAACAGCAGGCAAGAGAAGGACCACTTGCTGGGATGAATAATGGGAGGCACTATCTTGGTTCACCTGCTCTAAACCTGCTCTAAATCTGTGGAGATTTTTTCCACTTAGTAGAAAATACCACCTTTGTCAAAAATATCAGCACTTTTGGCCTTCGAGTCCAGTGAAAAACATAAACAACTCCTACTAAAGGGGATTTTTTATTATTCCACTATGTTCACATTTTGCTATAAGTCCTTATTTATGAATCATAAGTGCACATGAAAAAACCATCTGTCTCCAAGGCTTTTCTTCATAGAATAAGGCAAAAGGCTTATTTTAGTCAGGGCTATCACATATCAATAAAAATAAACTTCTAAAAAGTTTATATTCTATTAGAAGAAAAGTATGCTTTGAAAATGGCTTCAGTGAATATGGAATAAGCCAAAAAGTTCATTGCTACAGACAGACTAGAAGTTCAAACAAGCCCCAAACCTGGTAGCTCCATCTTTTTCTCTCTTAGATATCTTTTGACTAATGGCCCAAGAGAAGAGCAGAAAGAAATTACTATGAGAAGTATGTAAAATTCTTTACATCCTATAGACCATGTTTCAAGAGAGATGACTCATACTTTGGCACACAAAAGAACATCCCAAGAAGACCCTTCTATACCAAAAAGTCCAACTTTTTCTTTCACCTGATAGTTGTGATTTTTACTAGCAGTTCACCTTTAGTCAATTTTTCAAGTCCTCCATATTTGGAAAAAAAAGGTCAAATAGAGAATGGAATATATCCATTTTATTGTTGTTTTTCAACTTTGTTGACTATAAGTCATTAGCCTTTTGAGAAAATCTTAATTAAATCATATTTTTACTAACTAATACTTAAAATTATAATTAATAATTAAGTAATATTTTGATAAAAAATGATGTCTTTATCATTTTCACCTTATATTCGATAATTTCAGACCAGAGACATGGGTGGGGAGATGGATGGGGAGATCAGAGATAGAGCACAGATTAGGAGATTCAAGTCAAGGAGCTAAACAAAAGGTGAGTGCATACTCAGTCACTAAATCGGGTCTAACTCTTGGTGATCCCACGGACTGTAACCCACCAGGCTCTTGTGTCCACAGGATTTTCCAGGCAAAAATGCCAGTGGGTCGCCATTGCCTCCTCCAGGGGATCTTCCCAACCTAGGGATTGAATTTGGGACTCCTGTGTCTCCCAAATTAGCAGGCAGATACTTTACCACTGAGCCACCTGGGAAGCCTGCTAAACAAAAACTAAGAGTTAGCTAATCTAGACGATATTAGAAGACAGCAGTAGAGCATTGAAAGGTGGATAATCCCATAGGAGTCAAAGAATAACCCAGCAGAACTGATCTCAAAAAAGTAATGAGGAAGAAACCAGGAGTGAGATGATAAAAAGCAAGCCTAACAGAGGTCAGAAACTACATGAAGAGCCAGAAAGACTGAAAGTAGAATCAGAACATCTTGAAACAATGGCAGTGTCAAGCCTCATCTGTGCGTAAGTCCCAGTTAACTTTACCAAGTGCAAATGAAAAGCTAAGGATTAGAGATAAAACCTAACACTCAACTGGGTAAGTGGGGTCCAGGAGGAACAGCAATAAAACCATCACTGGATTAGCATCTAAGTGAAGCACTAGAAAGTCACAGCCAGACAGAATGAAAACCACAATCACAGAACTAGCAAAACTGATCACATGGATCACAGCCTTGTCTAACTCAATAAAACTGTGAGCCATGCTGTGTAGGGCCACCCAAGATGGATGGGTCATGGTGGAATTCTGACAAAATCTGGTCCACTGGAGAAGAGTATGGCAAACCACTTCAGTATTCTTGCCTTGAGAACCCCATGAACAGTATGAAAAGGCAAAAAGATATGACACTGAAAGATGANGATGGGTCATGGTGGAATTCTGACAAAATCTGGTCCACTGGAGAAGAGTATGGCAAACCACTTCAGTATTCTTGCCTTGAGAACCCCATGAACAGTATGAAAAGGCAAAAAGATATGACACTGAAAGATGAATTCACCAAGTCAGTAGGTGGCCAATATGCTACTGGAGAAGAGCAGAGAAATAGCTCCAGAAGGAACAAAGAATCTGAGCCAAAGTGAAAACAACAGCCAGTTGTGTATGTGTCTGGTGGTGGAAGTAAAGTCAGGTGCTGTAAAGAACAATATTGCATAGGAACCTGGAATGTTAGGTCCATGAATCAAAGTAAGTTGGAAGTAGTCAAACAGGAGATGGCAAGAGTGAACATCTACCTTTTAGAGAACTAAAACGGACCAGAATGACCAAATTTAATTCAGATGATCACTGCTTGCCATACAATGTTATGAACCTCCATCCATAGATCTTCAGGCACTCTATCAGATCTAATTCCTTGAGTCTATTTATCTATTTGTGTAATCATAAGGGTATAATCATATCTACTACTGTAGGCAAGAATCCCTTAGAAAAATGGAGTAGCCCTCATAGTGAACAAAAGAGTCCCGAATGCAGTACTTATGTGCAGTCTCAAAAATGACAGAATGATATCAGTTTGCTTCCAAGGTGAACCATTCAACAGTAATGCCAGTTTGCGCCCCAACGACTGATGCTGAAGATGCTAAAGTTGAAAGGTTCTATGAAGACCTACAAGACCGTATAGAACTAACACCAAAAAAAGATGTCCTTTTCATCACAGGAGACTGGAATGCAAAAGTAGGAAGTCGTGAGATACCTGGAGTAAAAGGAAAGTTTGGTCTTGAAGTACAAAATGAAGCAGAGCAAAGGCTAACAGAGTTTTGCCAAGAGAACGCACTGGTCATAGCAAACACTCTCTTCCAACTTTTCTTCATAGAATAAGGCAAAAGGCTTATTTTAGTCAGGGCTATCACATATCAATAAAAATAAACTTCTAAAAAGTTTATATTCTATTAGAAGAAAAGTATGCTTTGAAAATGGCTTCAGTGAATATGGAATAAGCCAAAAAGTTCATTGCTACAGACAGACTAGAAGTTCAAACAAGCCCCAAACCTGGTAGCTCCATCTTTTTCTCTCTTAGATATCTTTTGACTAATGGCCCAAGAGAAGAGCAGAAAGAAATTACTATGAGAAGTATGTAAAATTCTTTACATCCTATAGACCATGTTTCAAGAGAGATGACTCATACTTTGGCACACAAAAGAACATCCCAAGAAGACCCTTCTATACCAAAAAGTCCAACTTTTTCTTTCACCTGATAGTTGTGATTTTTACTAGCAGTTCACCTTTAGTCAATTTTTCAAGTCCTCCATATTTGGAAAAAAAAGGTCAAATAGAGAATGGAATATATCCATTTTATTGTTGTTTTTCAACTTTGTTGACTATAAGTCATTAGCCTTTTGAGAAAATCTTAATTAAATCATATTTTTACTAACTAATACTTAAAATTATAATTAATAATTAAGTAATATTTTGATAAAAAATGATGTCTTTATCATTTTCACCTTATATTCGATAATTTCAGACCAGAGACATGGGTGGGGAGATGGATGGGGAGATCAGAGATAGAGCACAGATTAGGAGATTCAAGTCAAGGAGCTAAACAAAAGGTGAGTGCATACTCAGTCACTAAATCGGGTCTAACTCTTGGTGATCCCACGGACTGTAACCCACCAGGCTCTTGTGTCCACAGGATTTTCCAGGCAAAAATGCCAGTGGGTCGCCATTGCCTCCTCCAGGGGATCTTCCCAACCTAGGGATTGAATTTGGGACTCCTGTGTCTCCCAAATTAGCAGGCAGATACTTTACCACTGAGCCACCTGGGAAGCCTGCTAAACAAAAACTAAGAGTTAGCTAATCTAGACGATATTAGAAGACAGCAGTAGAGCATTGAAAGGTGGATAATCCCATAGGAGTCAAAGAATAACCCAGCAGAACTGATCTCAAAAAAGTAATGAGGAAGAAACCAGGAGTGAGATGATAAAAAGCAAGCCTAACAGAGGTCAGAAACTACATGAAGAGCCAGAAAGACTGAAAGTAGAATCAGAACATCTTGAAACAATGGCAGTGTCAAGCCTCATCTGTGCGTAAGTCCCAGTTAACTTTACCAAGTGCAAATGAAAAGCTAAGGATTAGAGATAAAACCTAACACTCAACTGGGTAAGTGGGGTCCAGGAGGAACAGCAATAAAACCATCACTGGATTAGCATCTAAGTGAAGCACTAGAAAGTCACAGCCAGACAGAATGAAAACCACAATCACAGAACTAGCAAAACTGATCACATGGATCACAGCCTTGTCTAACTCAATAAAACTGTGAGCCATGCTGTGTAGGGCCACCCAAGATGGATGGGTCATGGTGGAATTCTGACAAAATCTGGTCCACTGGAGAAGAGTATGGCAAACCACTTCAGTATTCTTGCCTTGAGAACCCCATGAACAGTATGAAAAGGCAAAAAGATATGACACTGAAAGATGAATTCACCAAGTCAGTAGGTGGCCAATATGCTACTGGAGAAGAGCAGAGAAATAGCTCCAGAAGGAACAAAGAATCTGAGCCAAAGTGAAAACAACAGCCAGTTGTGTATGTGTCTGGTGGTGGAAGTAAAGTCAGGTGCTGTAAAGAACAATATTGCATAGGAACCTGGAATGTTAGGTCCATGAATCAAAGTAAGTTGGAAGTAGTCAAACAGGAGATGGCAAGAGTGAACATCTACCTTTTAGAGAACTAAAACGGACCAGAATGACCAAATTTAATTCAGATGATCACTGCTTGCCATACAATGTTATGAACCTCCATCCATAGATCTTCAGGCACTCTATCAGATCTAATTCCTTGAGTCTATTTATCTATTTGTGTAATCATAAGGGTATAATCATATCTACTACTGTAGGCAAGAATCCCTTAGAAAAATGGAGTAGCCCTCATAGTGAACAAAAGAGTCCCGAATGCAGTACTTATGTGCAGTCTCAAAAATGACAGAATGATATCAGTTTGCTTCCAAGGTGAACCATTCAACAGTAATGCCAGTTTGCGCCCCAACGACTGATGCTGAAGATGCTAAAGTTGAAAGGTTCTATGAAGACCTACAAGACCGTATAGAACTAACACCAAAAAAAGATGTCCTTTTCATCACAGGAGACTGGAATGCAAAAGTAGGAAGTCGTGAGATACCTGGAGTAAAAGGAAAGTTTGGTCTTGAAGTACAAAATGAAGCAGAGCAAAGGCTAACAGAGTTTTGCCAAGAGAACGCACTGGTCATAGCAAACACTCTCTTCCAACCACACAAGAGATGACTCTACATATGGACAACAACAGATGGTCAATACCAAAATAAAAATGATTAGATTCTTGCAGATGAAGATGGAAAAGCTCTATACAGTCAGCAAAACAAGACTGGGAGCTGCCTATGGCTCAGATGATGAACTTCATATTATAAAATTCAGATTTAAATTGAAGAAAGTAGGGGAAACCACTAGGCCCTTCAGGTGGGCCAAATCCCTTGTGATTATACAAATAGATAAACGGAGTTAAGAAATTAGATCTGATAGAGTGCCTGAAGATCTATGGACAGAGGTTCATAACTCTATATGGCAGATGGTGATCAAAACCATCCCCAAGAAAGAAATGCAAAAAGTCAAACTGGTTGTCTGAGGAGGCCTTACCACTAGCTGAGAAAAGAAGAGAAATGAAAGATATAGGAGAAAAGGAAAGATATATTCATCTGAATGCAGAGGTCCAGAAATAGCAAGGAGAGATAAGAAAGTCTTCCTAAGTGAACAATACAAAGAATAGAGGAAAACAGTACAATGGGAAAGACTAGAGACCTCTTCAAGAAAATTAGTGATACCAAGGGAACATTTCATGCAAAGATGGGAACAATAAAATACAGAAACAGTATGGACCTAACAGAGCAGAAGATAATAAGAAAAGGTGGCAAGAATACACAAAACTATACCCAAAAAAGATCTTAATGACTCAGATAACCACAATGGTGTGATAACTCACCTAGAGCCAGACATATTGGAATATAAAGTCAAGTGGGCTTTAGTAAGTATCACTAAGAACAAGCTAGTGGAGGTGATGGAATTCCAGCTGAACTATTTCAAATCCTGAAAGATAATGCTGTGAAAGTGCTACACTCAATATGCCAGCAAATTTGGAAAATTCAGCAGTGGCTACAGGACTGGAAAAGGTCAGTTTTCATTCCAATCCCAAAGAAAGGCAATGCTAAAGAATGTTCCAAATACTGCACAGCTGCACTCATTTCACATGCTAGCAAAGTAATGCTCAAAATCCTCCAAGCAAGGCTCCAAGAGTACATGAACAGAGAACTTACAGATATTCAAGCTGGATTTAGAAAAAGCAGAGGACCAGAGATCAAATTGCCAGTATCTACTGGATCATTGAAAAAGCACGAGATTTCCAAAAAAACATCTACTTAGGCTTCATTGACTATACTAAAACCTTTGACTGTGTGAATCACAGAGATGGAAATACCAGACTACCTTACTCACCTCCTGAGAAATCTGCATGCAGGTCAAGAAGCAACAGTTAGAGCTAGATGATGCAACCAGTTAGAACCAGTTAGAACAAAGGACTGGTTCCAAATGGGAAAGGAATACGTCAAGGCTAAATATTGTCACCCTGCTTATTTAATTTATATGCAGAGTACATCATGAGAAATGCTGGGCTGGATGAAGCACAAGCTGGAATCAAGATTCCAGGAGAAATATCAGCTACCTCAGATATGCAGATGACACCATCATTATGGCAGAAAGTAAAGAGGAACTAAAGAGATTCTTGATGAAAGTGAAAGAGGAGAGTGGAAAACCAGGCTTGAAACTCAACATTCAAAAATCAAAGATCATGGTATCCAGTCCCATCACTTCATGGCAACTAGCTGAGGAAACAATGGAAACAGTGACAGACATTATTTTTTTGACTTCTAAAATCACTGCAGATGGTTTCAGCAGCCATGAAATAAAAGATGCTTGGTCCTTAGAAGAAATGCTTTGACCACCATAGATAACATATTAAAAAGCAGAGACATTACTTTGCCAACAAAGGTCCATCTAGTCAAAGGTATGGTTTTTTCCAGTAGTCATGTATGAATGTGAAAGTTGAACCATAAAAAAAGCTGAACACCAAAAAATTGACGCTTTTGAACTGTGGTATTGAAGAGTCTTGAGAGTCTGTGGGACTTCAAGGAGATCAAACCAGTCAATCTTAAAGGAAATCAGTTCTGAAAATTCAATGGAAGGACTGATGCTGAAGCTGCAATACTTTGGCCACTTGATAGGAAGAGCTGATTCATTAGAAAAGACCCTGGTACACGGGGATGATCCAGATGATATGGGATGGGAGATGGGAGGGGGGTTCAGTGTTGGGAGCTCGTATACACTCGTGGCAGATTCATGTCAATGTATGGCAAAACCAATACAGTATTGTAAAGTAAAATAAAATAAAAATAAAATTAAAAACAAAAAAGAAAAGACCCTGATGCTGAGAAAGATTGAAGGTGGGAGGAGAAGGGGATGACAAAGGATGAGATGGTTGGATGGCATCACCGATTCAATGGACATGAGTTTGAGCAAGCTCTGGGAGATGGTGAAAGACAGGGAAGCCTAGTGTGCTACAGTCCATGAGATTGCAGAGTCAGACACACTGAGCGACAGAACAACAACAAGGAAGTCACTCTGTGACTTAGCCAATCAATGAGATAGAAAAATACAAACCTGTAACAGATTTCTTAAAGCTACAGATATCTCTTGAGACTTCTTTGGAGGTTCAATTGTTAAGAATTTGCCTTGCAATGCAGGGAACACAGCTTCCATCCTGGTCAAGGAACTAAGATCCCCCCATACCACAGAGCAAATAAGCTCGCTCGCCACAACTATGGAGCCTGCGCACCACAGCTAGATAGTCCATGCACCACAATGAAAGATCCCACATGCCAGAGCTAGGACCTGACACAACCAAATAAATAACCATTTAAAAATAAAGCTGCAGATATCTCTCCAGCATCATAGAGCATCAGAGCTCCAAGCATCAGTCCAATGCTCAATGATTTTTAATTTGTCAATCTAATCTGTTTGGTTACAGAATAATATCTATAGGTAAGAAGAGCATTTTCCTGTCATCGGCTCTTTCGGCTTCTGGCTGTCAACACATTTTAGCTTTATTTCATCTTCCACGCTCGTGCTCAGTTGCCAAGTCATGTCCAGCTCTTTGCAGTCCCACAGACTGTAGCCTGTCTGACTCCTCTGCGCACAGGATTTCCCAGGCAAGATACCTGAGTGGGTTGCCATTTCCTTCTCTCCGGGCCATCTTCCCGACTCAGGGACTGAACTCACGTCTCGTGTCTCCTGCACCGGCAGGCAGATTCTTTACCACTGATCCACCATATATACTTTGCAGAGTAAAATCCTGCCCTCTACTTACCTCTATCTTCTCTTTGGGATAAATGGCTCAGCCCTCAGGTAGTTTATAGTAAAGGACTACATTATGTACCCACAGTTGGAGAAAAAAGAGAGAAAGGGTGAGTGTTCACTTTTGCTTTGGTTTCAGTTTCTTCCTCTGTGACTTAGGAGGTCAGAGTGGGGTGGTCTCTGAGCCCCTTCCCAGCCCTGGGCTGGAGCCAGCCCCTCCAGCTCTTGAGAGCTCACTGCGCTATGTCTTCCCAATTTGAAGTCCATGATGGAAATATTTACACCATAGAAACTGGCAAAGCTGCAAATAAGGGCTTTTATATTTCTTTTTTGGAGGTAATTTACCAGTAGATCACTATTTGCAGCTCTATTTAAGAAAAACATGAAGCTCAATAAGCTGCAAGCATGGGGATGTTTAATATCAGTGCACCACATAAGAAAGGAGTAAAATAAGAAGTGTGGGTCAGTAGGCAGGACCTGAAGTCAAGCAGTTTATTAACTGCTTAGTCTCACAATGATTATAAGTGAAAATAACAGAAGACTGCTTGTCAAGAATTAGATTTGGGCATAAATCTCTATTGATTGCTGCTTTACTGGTGGCCAACGTGTCCCTTACTCTCAAAATTACTGAAATACAACAATGATGAAAAATGACTCACACAAAATTGTTCTCTCGGAGTTGCTTGAGAGACTTCCATACTTGTGGAATTATTACTGTATCAGTAGTAACAATACAATCACTCCCTTAACATGATTATTTGTTCAACAGAAACTTGGTTTCAAAATAAAATTCAAATTCCTAGTTAGCTTTTATCATCTTATATTGTTCTTTCTCAATCCAATATTGTTTTGCTACAAACTGTATTTTCACCGCAAATTTCTATCATAAACTCTAAGGTGATCCTGATGGGAATTCACTACTTACTAAACATGTTACTCTTGACTCTGCACTTACGGTCTCCAACCCATAACCATCTCTTTTGTGATATATGTAGGAAGAATAATAAGTGCTGCCTCTTCCTCTGGGATTTGCATCAGATTTAAATCTAAAACAATAGAAGAATGCATATGAACTATAGAAATAGACTAGTTAACTTTATTGTTTCTTTATTGGCCTAAAGAAAAAAATGTGAGAGAGGATTATTGCTTTTCCCACAACAAGCAGGCAATAAAGAGAGTCTGCTATGGGTCAACAACATCCAAATGACAATAGAATGAGTCACATGAAGGCGTGTACCCTTAGAGGCAGTGAAGGTACCTCACAGCTATGTTGGTGGATGGCATAACTGCAAACAGAGTTTCAATAGTACAGAAATATATAAAATTCAGTGGCACAGTCCTATCTCAGGATAAAAAGAGAAGTACACAGGAAATTAAATGTATAAATGAACTGTCACTCTCCTACATTTCCAGTGTTATTTATACAAGGAAAACAAGAAGACAGAGTCGATACTGAAAGGGAGCCTACTGCTGCTCTACACTGCAAGATGCCACCAGGGTCGGTGGAAACTTGCATCTCATAAGCCTAAGTTCTAGAATTTTGTTGAATGGTTTGACATAATGTTAGCTTGCAGGCAACTATAAATATGTTTATCTCTCGCAAAAGATTTTAATTACTTGGTCTACTTTATATTTTTATTCCTTCTCATTTTCATCATTTTCTGACTTTCATTTAATTCTGATAAGAACTATAGTCATCAAGTCCTAGTGTTAAGATATGTTAAGGAAAAAAACATTGACTTACAAATATTTTCACCTCAGATGGAAAGGATTAGGGACTCATTTTAGGTCAGAGTAAATTAATCAAAAAAATTAAGTTTATATGTGATCATGATAGCTATAATCTATCAAATGCTTAGACTATTTCGAGCACTGTTAAATCCTGTCTCTGTATTATCTCATTTTACTCTCATTTCAGCCTTATATGCTGCTGCTGCTGCTAAGTCGCTTCAGTCATGTCCAACTCTGTGCGACCCCATAGATGGCACCCACCAGGCTCCCCCGTCCCTGGGATTCTCCAGGCAAGAACACTGGAGTGGGTTGCCATTTCCTTCTCCAATGCATGAAAGTGAAAAGTGAAAGTGAAGTCGCTCAGTCGTGTCCGACTCTTCGCAACCCCATGGACTGCAGCCTACCAGGCTCCTCCATCCATGGGTTTTTCCAGGCAAGAGTACTGGAGTGGGGAGCCATTGCCGTGACACTACTAATATTATTCTCACTTCACCAGATGAAGAAAACGAAAGGTCAAGCCAGGACCGAAATTCCAAAATCCTTTACAGATTATTTTTAAGGGATCAGGCTTTAAAAATTCTAAAGTTTACTGAATTTATTTAGTACTTTTCATCTTCAGCCATAAACCTAAAGAAGTAGTTTTGATAAGCAGTCAAATTATTTTTAGGAACTTGGCTTACAGTAAAAATGTAGATTTCCAGTAATGTTAGCAGACCAAACATGGCTTATTTTAAGCATCTGTTTATTATTTATTCGTCATTTTTCTTTTCATTCAATAAGTATGTATGATCAACTGCCATGCTCAGATCTCTGGTAGAAGCAAAGCAATAAAAAGCTGTTTTCCATAACCGTCTAAGATTTTAAAAACCAGCGGCACACCTAGCACATTGGATACCCAAAGTAGGTCATTTTTAATCCTCCTCTTATATATATGAAAAAGTTGTTCCCAGAAATAATCATGAAATGAGGCCAATAATAAAAATGGCCAGAAAGGAAATATAGAGTGTAAACATTTTCTCTGGATGAATTGTACCTGTATCAGCCCTGGGATTTCTTTGGAAGGAATGATGCTAAAGCTGAAACTCTAGTACTTCGACCACCTCATGCAAAGAGTTGACTCATTGGAAAAGACTCTGATGCTGGGAGGGATTGGGGGCAGGAGGAGAAGGGGACGACAGAGGATGAGATGGCTGGATGGCATCACGGACTCGATGGACGTGAGTCTGAGTGAACTCCGTGGGTTGGTGATGGACAGGGAGGCCTGGCGTGCTGTGATTCATGGGGTCACCAAGAGTCAGACATGACTGAGCAACTGAAATGAACTGAACCGATATACAGATATAAAATTTTTTTTCAAATGTATTAGAGATATTACAGAAAAATGTAAAAGGAACGGATTGATTTTTTAATGATGAAAGGTAGCTAAAGTATATCTACATAGGATTTTATTAAAGACATCAATAATATTCTAGTTTTTCCTTTGAGTCTTAACTTCTGGATATTTTTCAACAAAGTTGTCAAAACTGATCTTTACATAGTCATCTTCAGCAGAGACAGGGTAACCAGTTTAATTGATCTATCTTTGCTCAGGGTGATTCAAAAAGCATTTTATCTGAATTTTACTCTAAAAATATCTCTTTCACATGAAGTAACCAATATCAAGTTATAGGAAAAGTATTAAAGTTAAGTTTGGCAGCGATTTATGAAACTCCATCTCAATAATAAAATGTTGCTGCTGCTGCTAAGTCACTTCAGTCGTGTCCGACTCTGTGTGACCCCATAGACGGCAGCCCACCAGGCTCCCCCATCCCTGGGATTCTCCAGGCAAGAATATTGGAGTGGGTTGCCATTTCCTTCTCCAATGCATGAAAGAGAAAAGTGAAAGTGAAATCGCTCAGTCTGTCCGACTGTTAGCGACCCCATGGACTGCAGCCCACCAGGCTACTCCGTCCATTGGATTCTCCAGGCAAGAGTACTGGGGTGGGGTGCCATTGCCTTCCCCGAATAAAATGTTACTCATGTCTTTGTTTCTTCAGAATTGATTCTAATCGCTTCCAAACACCCCATTGGTCAAAATATTGCCACTAAAATATCTTTACTGGAAAAGATTGCATTAATTCGTATTACACTTGGTAAACTTTTCCAAAGTTTATAATTGCTCAGGATTGTTTGTGTCTGATTTAAGTACAGTTTTTACTTTCTTCAACACATTTTAAACAGTACGTTTGAAATAAATGATAGTCCAGTTGAAACAGAGCAGGACTCTATGGTCCCCACCACCAGCATGTCCTCAGGCTGCCTTCTGTCTGTAGAAAAACTTTAGCTGACAAATAAGGTTAATCAGAGAAGTGGGAAAATGTAGACGCAAAAAGGGTCAAAGGTGATCAAATAATTATAGTCTAGTTATTAAGCATAGTCGAGGACTTTTGGTCCTTCTCAAGGGCTCTAGATATTCTTCTGAGCCATATCCTGTCAGCTATCTTATAGACACTGAAACCCCCACCATGTACAAGAGGTTAACCACAGGATGACCAGACTGTAGCCAGGATAAAAACTGCAACAACTTCGAGAACTGGCCTCTGGAAATGGAAACAAGCCGACCCTGAAAGTAAAGATTAACAGTACTTAAGACAATCAAGATGACACTGATCAGACCACTGATGATCAGTTTCAAGATGACTTTAAGAGCTGACTGTGCTATTTCTGCATGTAGTCCCCTTCCTCGGCCTGTAAAAGCTCTTTCCCACTGATTGTCAGTGGGCAGGGGATGTGGCCTTTGGACAGGCATCTGCCCTACCCTCTCCCCACCCTGGTTGCCAGTATCCAACANTCAAGATGACTTTAAGAGCTGACTGTGCTATTTCTGCATGTAGTCCCCTTCCTCGGCCTGTAAAAGCTCTTTCCCACTGATTGTCAGTGGGCAGGGGATGTGGCCTTTGGACAGGCATCTGCCCTACCCTCTCCCCACCCTGGTTGCCAGTATCCAACATAGAGCAAGCATTCCTTTCCACCAACCTTGCCTCTTTAATGCCTTTTGAGTGGGAAGCAGCCAGACCCCAATTTCAGTTGCAATTTTTGGCAACCAACATGAGGCTGCTGTGGCTCCTGTGCTCTCGTGACATCGCACTCCCCTGGGTTTCCCAGAGTAGAGTCTCAGCCACAACAGCACATCAGGATGGTTGTAATGAGCTAGCTTCTTATGGCTAGCTGGCCCAGAGAAGGGGACTTGGGGGATGTTCCTAGCAGCTGCCAAAACCTTTCCTTTGGGGGATCCTCCCTATTTCTCCCCTGCTCGTCACTAGCCGCCAATTTGTGCTCTTCCTTGGTGGGATGGAAATGTGCATCTGGTTCAGCTGAAAAGCTCCAAGACCATGTAAGTTCACCAGTGGGCACCCAGGCAAACTTTTCTTTCGAGTACGAAGTGCTATTTGGGCATTTTTGTCAATTGGTTCTGATGTGCGTCTAATACTGAAAACCGTTCGTGAGCACTGAGGGTCATTGGGGCATTTTGCCAGTTGGTTCTGATGTTTGCCTACCATTAAGGACCATTTGTATCAAGAAGTGTTTGGGCCTCCTATCAGTCATGCAGGGGATGTGGCCTTTGGACAGGCATCTGCCCTACCCTCTCCCCACCCTGGTTGCCAGTATCCAACACAGAGCAAACATTCCTTTCCACCAACCTTGCCTCTTTAATGACTTTTGAGTGGGAAGCAGCCAGACCCCAATTTCAGTTGCAATTTTTGGCAACCAACATGAGGCTGCTGCGGCTCCTGTGCTCTCGTGACATCGCACTCTCCTGGGTTTCCCAGAGTAGAGTCTCAGCCACGACAGCACATCAGGATGGTTTTAATGAGCTAGCTTCTTATGACTAGCTGGCCCAGAGAAGGAGACTTGGGGGTTGTTCCTAGCAGCTGCCAAAACCATTCGTTTGGGGGATCCTCCCTATTTCTCTCCTGCTCGTCACTAGCCGCCAATTTGTGCTCTTCCTTGGTGGGATGGAAACGTGCATCTGGTTGAGCTGAAAAGCTCCAAGACCATGAGTTCACCAGTGGGCACCCAGGCAAACTTTTCTTTCGAGTACGAAGTGCAATTTGGGCATTTTTGTCAATTGGTTCTGATGTGCGTCTAATACTGAGAACCGTTCGTGAGCACTGAGGGTCATTGGGGCATTTTGCCAATTGGTTCTGATGTTTGCCTACCATTAAGGACCATTTGTATCAAGAAGTGTTTGGGCCTCCTATCAGTCATCCTCTTGCAGAATTGTGACAGTTCTGTCTTCTGGTGTGTGAATGTGTATTCTATTTATGTGATTGGTGTTCTTGTTGCCTTTTATAAAATAAGAAATTCAGGTTCATTTCATTAAGCTGTAAAACTATGACCAAAGAAGAAAGATTTTTTTTTTTTAACCAATATATGGCAACAGTATTCTTTAGACTCTGAAAAAAATTGCTTAAGATAAAACTATCGAAAATGCCAAAAGTTCTTTTTTGCACATGCAGTTAGAGAAAACTAGCTTGATAAAATACTTTTTTCAGAATTCTGATCCTGAGATAACAAAAACACACTAGGAGAAAACTTGAAGTTAACTCTAATCGTGTCCTTGAAATACAAACAGCCCACTTTGCCTGGGACCTCAGCTTTTGGTTAATTAGTAAAACTTAAAGCCAAGGGGGGGAAAAGAAGAAAGAAAAAGAAGCCTTTTAAAATTGAGTATATAACTTTGATAATTCTGACTGTTATTCACAAACTAATATGTTTAACTGCAATGCCTAATTCATGAAATGTAAAACAATGAAATAATGAGATCTCTGTTTGGATGGATGTATGTCTCAATATGTGTCTTTGGATAATATTGATGAGGTTAATTTATAAAGACCTCTACTTAATTGTCTTTAAAAAGTAAGTGCTTTATAAGTCAAATTTAAATTTACTTACTTTTGTCTTTTTACAAGACCAAGAGAGAAACTAAAGATGTTTGGGTTTATTAAATACACATGGTACCACATTAAAGGGAAATTGTGCTATGAAGGAATATGTTCTTAAGTCTGCCAAAAAGAAAATGCTGGTACAATATTCCAGTCACTTGTTTCTTGGTTTTGTTGAAGTTTTCAAGGGTTAAAAATCATAATAAGTACAAATGGTAAGGGAGATATTTTTGTGTGTGAAGCAAGTAGGATATATGTTATCAGAGAGAGAAATTATAAAGAATGGAGATATTTTTGTTGAGGAAAAATGATGATTAACTTTGTCCCACAATTGGTTGTTTCTGGGTGGGAAAAGGGGAAAAGTTTGTATGGATCCAGAAAATGATTAAAAAGTCTGTAAAAAAGAATTTTACATTTTCAGGATTAAGATTATGCTAAATTTAGTCAGGCAAAGAATTTTTTTAACAGTAAATTGATGCAAGACTGAATTTGCCCTTTTTTCTCTCTGTTTAGAAAACAAAGTTTTCCTGGAATATTGATCTGTCTTTTGATAACAGAGAATTCTAATGAGAAGGTATTATTTTGCTTCTAACCATAATTTTGGCTCTAATTTTCAGGATGGAAAAAATTGTTTAATTAAGTTGTCACAGAGTATAACTACTCATGATGTATATCACTGCTTGCTTTAAGTTTACTGCTAAAAGCACATGTACAATATTTGTGTGACAATTGGGTATAAATCATAAAGCAGCCAGACCACACTTTTGGTTACACAGTGACCAAAAAAACAAAAGTTGGCTGACTGCTTACTTTTGAAACAAATGAATATAGCTGAGTCTTCATGTGCTGGGAGACTAAGAGGAATTTCCCTCAAAGTATCTCCCATGTAGAACACAATTTTATTAAACAATGAGTAATATATGTATGTATGTATAAAATATATGTATAAACACAAACACATACTATATATATATATAAATACACATGATATATACATGTATAATGTGTATAGATATGTAAATAATTAAAACTGAGTACCATAGCAATTCTTTAGGAGTTAAACCAATTATTTAGGAGTTAGGAGGTGTTAGGACTGATTGCTTAGCATTGCTGGAACATGGTAATAATTAAAAGCAAGCTGACTTTTAGCACGTTATTATTGTTTTTAAATTTTCTATGGAAAATGTCAAGTCATGTGCCTGACTTCCCCTAAGGACAACTGCCCTGTCCCACACTTGCCAGTTTCCACTGGTTTGAGCCAAAGGGATTTAGTCAGTTAATTTATGAAAAAATAATAATATTTAAAGTACTAGTCAATTGAAAAACAGTGGCTACCTAATCTTCGGCCATATTGTATTCCCCACACTATTACTCCCAGCTATTGGAGACAATACAATGTGTTTAGACTTTGCATAGATTGTATAGTCTGGCAGATTGAGTTTGAGTTCTGACTCTGCTACTTTCTAGCTTTTTAACTGTGAGATTGTAAGCAAGTTAGCTACCCTTTCAATTTTAATTTTTCAGTTTTAAAAAATAGTTGCCAGCATGACAAAACTTACACTCATAACAAAAGAAAAGGCACTTTTACTGTTTAGGTGCTCATTCAGCATAATTATCATGATTACCCCTTAGTCGTGGCCATGCACCAGCCATCTCCTACCAACTCTTACATATTTCAAATTCCTTGGGCAGGAATGACTTGTGATAACATAGGGCTTATTTTATTTTCCTAAAGTGAAAGAAAGTGAAGTCGCTCAGTCGTGTCCAACTCTTTGCGACCCCATGGACTGTAGCCAACCAGCCTCCTCTGTCTATGGGATTTTCCAGGCAAGAATACTGGAGTGGGGCGCCATATCCTTCTCCACGAGATCTTCCCAACCCAGGGATTGAACTTGGTTCTCCAGCATTACAGGCAGATGCTTTACCATCTGCTCCACCAGGGAAGTTGTCAAGGAAGAAGTTATTTTCCTAAGATACATTTAAAATTAATCATGATACCTTTCTTGCTAAATATGTAGTTTCTTATAAACTGTTTATATAAATGGCCTATACTGATTACCCCTTCTTTAGTTCCACACATGGTTTCTTCCATTCTTCTAAAGGTCCCTGTCAACAAAGATCAACATTATGGCCTTTGCTCATTCTCTCAGAAAGGGTTCAACCAATTCAGGGGCTGCAAAATCTGCTTGAGGCCAATTCACTCACCTTTCAAAAGAAAACTGGAGCTCGGACGAGTGAAGCAATTTGTCTCACTAACTAGAGGCTGGGCAGAGACACAGATCTGTTCCAAAGCAAGCTCTTTTGCTGCATTTTCATTACTAGTCAGTTGCTGCTCTGTGGCACTCTGATGACTTCCTCCATTCCTAATTCTGCCTCTCCCCCTAACACCGGGCATTTCTCACGCTTCCCCATGATATCTCCTAATGAATCGTTTCTAAATTTATACTTAATAAGAAAAAACTTGTGAAAACTTTCAAAAGTGTATAATAAAATATCAATGAATTTGTCATTTTAAAATATACCCGCAGTTTGAAACTAAACATTTATTAAAGTGTAATTTATCTTCTATAAAGCCTATACCTTGATATGAATTGTTTCCAACTGTAAAGTAATGACTGGTAATCTAAATATGAATGTGGGAATATCTGGCTAATGAACATATAAAAAATCACAGTACAATTAATAGATAGCTCTGTAATAGAATAATATAGCTAGGAGCACATGATCTGTGTCATTATGTGTAAAGCATTTCCATTTCTCAAACTCTACTCCATGAGACTAGTTTAATCACTTGCATTAATGACATAAAATAATAAAGCTTGAAAGATGAATGGATAAACATAGAAAATTTAAAAATTAGATGTATTTCCATCAACTTCTAATTTGTCCACTACATTTATGAATAATTTCTCTGATAGGTTTCCATTAACAGGGCATAGAAGAGAAGTACTGTTCATTCTTTTCATGCCCACTCACACAGTCTAGAGTCATTTACAAAATATATCCCCATCAAAGCTTCTCCAGCACCACAATCCAATTTTCCCTGAAGCTTCATCTGCAGTCAGTTAATATGGAGTGTTTGGATCCATACACTGGATTTCCACAGAAAATGCTCTAGTTTTCTTCTAACTTCTTACTAAATTGTATCATTTACACTGAAAAACCATACAAATCATGTATTAGGTTGATGAATTTTTGAAAGTAAAATACACTATGTAAAAAGAACAGTATGAAAAGTATGAAAAGGCACAGTATTAAACAGTATGAAAAGGGAAAAAGGTATAACACTGAAAGATGAACTCCCCAGATGGGTAGGTGCCTAATATGCTACTAGAGAAGAGCAGAAAAATACCTCAGGAAAGAATGAAGAGGCAGAGCCAAAACAAAAACGAACCCATTTGTGGATGTGACTCATAATGAAAACAAAGTTCAATGCTGTAAAGAACAATATTGCATAGGAACCTGGAATGTTAGGTCCATGGATCAAGGTAAATTCAGTTCAGTTCAGTTCAGTCGCTCAGTCTTCTCCTACTCTTTGCAACCCCATGAACTGCAGCACGCTAGGCCTCCCTGTCCATCACCAACTCCCGGAGTTCACTCAAACTCACATCCATCGAGTTGGTGATGCCATCCAGCCATCTCATCCTCTGTCATCCCCTTCTCCTCTTGCCCGCAATCCCTCTCAGCATCAGAGTCTTTTCCAATGAGTCAACTATTCACAAGAGGTGGCCAAAGTACTGGAGTTTCAGCTTCAGCATCAGTCCTTCCAAAGAACACCCAGGACTGATCTCCTTTAGAATGGACTGGTTGGATCTCCTTGCAGTCCAAGGGACTCTCAAGAGCCTTCTCCAACACCACAGTTCAAAAGCATCAATTCTTCGAGGCTCAGCTTTCTTCACAGTTCAACTCTCACATCCTTACATGATCACTGGAAAAACCATAGCCTTGACTAGGCGGACCTTTGTTGGCAAAGTAATGTCTCTGCTTTTTAATATGCTATCTAGGTTGGTCATAACCTTTCTTCCAAGGAGTGAGCATCTTTTAATTTCATGGCTGCAGTCACCATCTGCTGTGATTTTGGAGCCCCCCAAAATAAAGTATGACACTGTTTCCACTATTTCCCCATCTATTTGCCATGAAGTGATGGGACCAGATGCCATGATCTTCGTTTTCTGAATGCTGAGCTTTAAGCCAACTTTTTCACTCTCCACTTTCACTTTCATCAAGAGGCTTTTTAGTTCCTCTTCACTTTCTGCCATAAGGGTGGTGTCATCTGCATATATGAGGTTATTGATATTTCTGCCAGCAATCTTGATTCCAGCTTGTGTTTCTTCCAGTCCAGTGTTTCTCATGATGTATTCTGTATCTAAGTTAAATAAGCAGGGTGACAATATACAGCCTTGACGTACTCCTTTTCCTATTTGGAACCAGTTTGTTGTTTCACGTCCAGGTCTAACAGTTGCTTCCTGACCTGCATACAGATTTCTCAAGAGGCAGGTCAGGTGGTCTGGTATTCCCATCTCTCTCAGAATTTTCCACAGTTTATTGTGATCCACACAATCAAAGGCTTTGGCATAGTCATTAAAGCAGGAATAGATGTTTTTCTGGAACTCTTGTTTTTCCCATGATCCAGTGGATGTTTAGTTTATTACAAATAGTGCTTTTAAGAACATGCTTGTATAGGTCTTTTATATATTATATGTATGTACCTGTCTTTGATGAATATATGATATGTATAAACTTGCTCAAGAAATTTAGTGTCTTTAATTTTTTTTATTTATTCATCTATGAAAAAAGAGTTTCACAAGATATGATATTCAACCTAATCATTTTATATTTCTATAACATGTCAAAGCTTCAGTCATCAACAAATTCATAGTAAGGGAAGATAGGATATATACTAAATAATAAATAATCATACCAATTTCTTGCAAATATACTCAGAAATACAGAGCTACAAGAAAAAATGGTGTACTACCATTATAGCTCAAGAGAAGAAAACCTTATTTTTTCTGGAAAAATCAGGGAACACTTCATGAAGACAGCAGCATTTGAAATACAACTTGAAGAGGATAAAGTTCAGTCAGGAGATGGAGGAGAAACAATGAAGTGGAATGGATATAATAAGCTCAAGAAGGGAAGTGTAAGACAGTCTTATGGGAAAATAAGAGTCATCAAACATGACTGTAGCGTGGTATTTGTGAATGGAGGAAGAAGATAAGGTAGTGGAGAGTAGGTAGAAGGTGCTTGGAATGCCAGAAGAATCAATAGTTATCTTAATTGAAAATGAAGGGTCATTGTAAATTATGGAAGAAGGTAGTGACATAACTATGGCAGAGATCTAAAGACTAACCTGATCACTCTAGAAACAAGGAATTGTGAAAGGGAGGGGCGTAGATTAAAAAATAAGTTTGAAAATAGCATAACATTTTAGATGGGGAGAAAGGGTTTTGAAGCAAAAAGTCACAAAGAAAAGAAAAGAGAAATATGTAATTTTCTAAGGACATAACTGAAAGAACTTGGTATTTATTTTGTTATGGAAGATAAGAAGTAAGGAGGCATCAAAAATAACTGTGATTTCAAGTCTAAATGGCAAGATAAGTAAAAGGATAGGGAAAAAATTTATGCTTTCCTTAATAGCTATCAACACAGTATCTAGACTTAAGCTGTTCATCTAAACAATATTTCTCAAAAAATATTATTGGAGACTTTAAATCTTTGTAGTTATTTGACACAAAGATTTCCACTATCAATTTAAGAAATACTAAATAGCATATCACCCTCCTAAATATTTACATTTTACATAAACATGATAAAATTCTAGGGAATAGTGTAGTAATACATGTGTGTGTATACATGTATGTGTCAGTTCAGTTCAGTTGCTCAGTCGTGTCCGACTCTTTGCGACCCCGTGAACTGCTGCACGCCAGGCCTCCCTGTCCATCACTAACTCCCGCAGTTCACTCAAACTCACATCCATCGAGTCCTTGATATACACATGTGTGTGTATAAAATTATCAATTCTCATGAGCACTTATGTTGCAAGAGACAAAGTCTGGCGAAACAGGCACACGTATGCTCCTGAACTTAAAAATGCATTCCAATATACAGTAGGTACAGACAAATAATGTTTGATTCCACTTATACAAGGTAATTAGAATAGTCAAATTAATGGAGTCAGAAAGTATATTGGTAGATGCCAGGGATGAGATGGGTGGGAGGAATTGGGACTTAGTGTTTCATGGAACAGAGTTTCCGTTTAGGAAAGTGAAAAATTCAGAACATGGATGATGCTAAGAATTGTACAGCAATGTTAATGTACTTAGTGCCAGCAAAATGCTTAAAAAAAGCATTGCCCTTAAATTCATGTTTAGTGAAATGTAGGCTGTTTAATCTACAAATAATAACATTTTGAATAATAATGGCTTATGCTTGTGTAGAATCTCATGTCAAGGCCTTAAAAAAAATTTTTTTATGTACGTTATACTATCTGTTAACACGATATCCTTATGAAATAGAATGAAAACTATTTTATAGGTGAAGAAAGAAATTGACACTCAAGGGGTCACAATAAGTCAAAGGAAGAAACAGTGAAGAATGCTAACATTAAGAACAAGCATTTCAGTGTGGCTTCCATTATAGCTTGCACCTTCATAACAAATAATGTTAGGAGAACTTAATGTGGATGTCGAGGCAGTAATACAATCATTCCTTGAGGTATAACGCTTTCTCACTTGACAGTGTAGTCATCCGAATCATTTTTAAAAATTAGCTACTCACAATTATTTAATGCACCTGATATACACGAACATTTTCTTTCTCAAGGGAAAAACAGAGCAAAAGTAAATTACTAAGTGTTTTCCGAGCCACACGATTTACTGTGAGAACTATACAGTTTTGACATGTCACATGTAAAGCCCTTACTAGGAATTTTAGGATATAAAATACTGTCTTTAGAAGAATTAAACAGGAGGGAATAGAAAGGTAAAGTTCAGATGGTTACTTTGAAAATGTTTCTAAACAGAAGAGATTTGTTTCTACCATAATATAAACTTCATTTTGCTAGGTAGCAGAAAGAACCTTGCAGATAATGAAGCACAAGATGTGGGTAAAATGCAGCCAAATTTGTGTGTATAGTGATACCTGGGTGTGATGATCCACACATAGTTCCCATCTGTTATTCCTTAATTTGCTCTCAGCTGTTTCAATAATGTGACGTTGTTCATCACTTCTCAACCTTTTCAAAATATTTCTTTTCCTTTTTTTAAACTCACATCATCACAGTTATGTAATAGAACATTAACTATTCACTCAACAAGGCAACATTTTTTTTGCCTAAGTTTCTCTGCTGCTGCTGAGTTGCTTCAGTCATGTCCGACTCTGTGCGACCCCAGAGATGGCAGCCCACCAGGCTCCCCCATCCCTGGGATTCTCCAGGCAAGAACACTGGAGTGGGTTGCCATTTCCTTCTCCAATGCACGAAAGTGAAGTTTCTCTAAGAGTAAATTAAAAATGTTAACTATGAAGATATTTCTTGGGGTCAGATTCTATTCTAAGCAACATGACTAAGAGAAGAAATAATTAAAGGAAGAAAACAAGACTACCTAAAAAATAAAATGAATTTCAGAAAAATAAAAGTCATTTTTTGAAAAAAATTTAGGGGAATAAAAATGTATAATTTGAAGCATTAATTTCTGGAGATTATTAATAAGCATCATATAGAAACAATATGATTTGGGTAATACTGGAGTAAAAAAACTTGTTTTACTGCAAGAATTCTAATATTCCTTATAAATCTCTAAGAGGAGAATAAGTACGACAGGCAGTGTTTTCCAAACTGAGTCAATGGTTTTGTTCAGAGTATCTCTGGGGAATAGTGCTCTACAGCAAAATAGCATTTAGGAAGCACTGAGCTCAGGAGTTTGATTCATCAGTTTTGTTAGTTTTAACAACAGACCAGGGGAATGACAGAACATCTTTGCAAAATAAATGTAGTATGGACTTTGACTCACTAGCCCTAACCAAGCTTTCAGCTACAAGCCTTTTCCACATGCAGAAGCTCAGTTCTATGCTAGCCTTTCAGAAATTCTCCCTATTGGCAAAGTATGCTGCAACACTTCCTGTACCTTTGAATGCCCATGCCTTTGCTTATGCTGTGCCATCTTTTTGATGTCCTTTCTTTCTTCCAACTGCCTGTCAAAAAGCTACTCCTGCTCAGTGTTCAATTGTTCCTCCCTCTCCTGTCACCGTCCTTCATGTATGCTTCTCTTAAAAGAAGTTCTCAAATATGACTGTATTCCTAATGCATCAGGAATAATTACAGAGGTTTTAAAACACTTGTTCCTAAGTCTCATCCAGCAATTTTGATATAATAGGTGGGGATTTTTAATTCCCAAGTGACTGTAAAACAGCCAAAGCTGAGGACCACTGCCTTGGAGTGCTCGGTAATTTGTCTCTGTATTTTATGGACCTACATCCTAAAAAAGGGCTTAAGGTTTTTTACAGGAGAAACTTAGCCCTCTCCATATTCATAGGTCCCCAGTACTCACAGAAGTTTTTGAATGAAAAAACAAAATACCATATGCCTTCACTTCTGCATTTCTAGAACAAAACAAAACAAGCCCAAAGACACGGAGCACAGATTGGTGGTTGCCAGAGGTGGGGAGGGAAAGGGACATATTGCTTTACATAAAATTAATTACCAGTTTATTTAATTAACAACATTCATTTCACCTGAAAAAAGTTATTTGGCTTACATTTCCAATGTTGATGCTAATCTTATTAAAAGGTTTCCCAAATCACTCTGCGTTTCCATCCCTATTGTATGTAAATTATATCATTAAGGAAAGTGGCTCCCAATCTAGCTATGAATTAGCAATAGACTGGGGAGGACATAAAAATAACCAAAGCTTTCTACTTCCAGACCTACAGAAGCAGACTCTCTGAGCTTAGGACTTCAGAAGTTTGTTTTGTTTTAGTTCAGTTCAGTTCAGTTCAGTTTAGTTTAGTTTTGTAAACAGTAATTCTAGTATCAATAGCAAACATTCATTCTGAGAATCACTGATTTAAAAGAGGGATTTTATAATGTGTTGCTTTTATGAAAACATTTACTTTTCATTGTACTGTTTTGGAGGGTCCAGTAACAGAAAACAATATAAATCTATCTCATAAAAAAGAGATCCTTTTTAAAAGAATATAATCATAAATCCCTAGAGAAGACACATTATTGATGAAGCTTTATTATTAAAAAGCAAAAGGAAGTATTCTTTTATTTTACTATTTACAAGGCCTTTTTTCTAAGTCATAGTTTTAGTGGAACTGGAATAGAATTGCCCAAAAACATGTAATAAATTTTATTCAGCTTTTATTAAGATAACTAATTTTATCCAAGTCTGTTAGCATGACAGTAAAAATCAATTCTCCAAAAGGAATTAGGAAAGTATAGGCCGTCATTATGGGTTTAACAGCTCATGTTTTAGGCAATTAAGTGAAACATTTTTAAGGTTATTTTAAAATTTTTTAAACTTTTTATACCAGTAATTTCAGGCATGCTATAACATGAAGTCAGGTGAGCCACATTTGGCCTATTAGCCACCTAATGGACAACTGGACCTCACTCTTCTGTTATATATATATATCCTATTCAGATAACTTTAATAGAATGAAAGGAAAATTCAAGTTATTGCTGTCTCTTCAATGGTTGAACGAAATATAGATGGACTAAAGGAAAGAAGAATCAGAAAGAGAATAAGTGCTTTCGGAGAGCATTAATTATATTAATCGACCCAGACATATGTGTTTCTTTGTATTAATGCCGTCCACCTGATTCTGGGGTTGTCACGTAACTTTGATTTTTCCAATGGGAAGTAGAAAGAATCAGAGCCTTGAAAAGTGTGAGTTTATGCTTCTTCTCATGGATTCCTGTTAGTACCATGAGAACATGTCCAGGCTAATCTGCTGAAGGAATAAAGGGACACATGGAGGAAACCCAAGTTGTATTGATACGACCAAGGCCCTCCTAGACCAGCCAGGTCACAGCAAACTCATCACCTGGCCATAGATGCATGAGAAAGCTCCACTGAAATCTATCGAGTTGGACACAGATTACCGAACCTCTTGGCGTAATCTGCAGATTCACGTCATTTTAAGTCGCTATGCTTTGTGGGTGCGCTTAGTTGAGTCTGACGCTGTGTGACTCTGTGGATTACAGCCCACTAGGCTCCTCTGTCCATGGAATTTTCCAGGCAAGAATACTGGAGTGGGTTGCCATTTCCTCCTCCAAGGGATCTTCCCAACTCAGGCATCGAACCTGCATCTCCTGCATTGACAGGCAGATTCTTTACCACTGTGCCACCTGAGAAGTCCATTAGGGAGATTTATAAACATTAAAAGCAGACACAATTGTCCAGTGTTTGAAAGGTTTTGTTATAGACAGCATGTGGATCCTTCGAGTGCCAGTTCTACTAAGAAAGAAAAAAAGATTATATTGATAGACAGAATTCCATTTGACAAAGTGCCTTCTAACAGGTTATAGTTGCTCAAGGATAGGACTATAGACATTGAATTCCCTAGGATGATTCAAGATGGGGCTAAAATGAATCTATTTTAGTCATTTAATCATTATATGTTTCTTCATCTATCCCTTTAGTGCTACAAAATTATGAACAGATTTTCAGTACAAGTGTGTTGTAGATTATAGTGGTTTTCTCATTCTTTAACTGGCATTAGAAACAAGAGCCATGTGCCCATTCTTGTAGTCATCCTCTTGGATATAGTTGCCAGAATTCTCAGTCAAGATTTACCCCCATAATTCACCCTGAAAATGGAGACATAACCATGTGGACCTAAGGAAACAAATTATTCTTTGTGCTATCATTCATTCATTTTAAAAGTCATCAGCTACCATACTGTAGTTGGATTTTGTCTAGTCAATCAGTGTTTTTTAAAAATATGAGTCCAAATGCTTTTTGCTTTTCATCTATCACAGTTCCAGGCACTTTCTATTTCAAACATTTATAATACTGACCTGGTTTTTTAGGTATTTAAGTTTAAAGACTGGGTAAGTTCTTATTTTTCATAGTGTTCATTGGGGTCTCAAGGCAAGAATACTGAAGTGGTTTGCCACTCCCTTCTCCAGGGGACCATGTTTTGTCAGAACTCTCCACCATGACCCATCTGCTTTGGGTGGCCCTACATGGCAGGCTCATAGTTTCATTGAGTTGGGAAAGGCTGTGGTCCATGTGATTAGTTTGGTTAGTTTTCTGTGACTGTGGTTTTCATTCTGTTGGCCCTCTGATGGATAAGGATAAGAAGCTTATGGAAGCTTCCTGATGGGAGAGACTGACTGAGGGGGAAACTGGGTCTTGTTCTGACAGGCAGTGCCTTGCTCAGTAAATCTTTAATCCAATTTTCTGTTGATGGGCAGGGTTGTGCTCACTTCTTGTTGTTTGAAGTGAGGCCAAACTATGGTGGAGGTAATGAAGATAATGGCAACCTCCTTCAAAAGGTCCCATGCATGCACTGCTGCAGAGTGCTCCTGACCCTGCAGCAGGCCACCTCTGGCACACACTTCTGCCAGAGACTTCTGAACACTCACAGGAAAGTCTGGGTCAGTCTCTTTTGGGGTCACTGCTCCCTTCTCCTGGGTCCTGGTGCACACAAGCCTTTTGTTTGTGCCCTTCAAGAGTCGGATTCCCCAGATCTGTGTAAGTTCTGGCAGCTCTATGGTGAAGTAACGGTGACCTCCTCCAAGAGGGCTTATGCCATAACTCACATCTGCTGCCCCCAGAGCCCCTGCCCACTGCTATCCCGTACCTCTGCAGGAGACACTCAAATACAGTTCTGGCTCAATCTCTGAACAGTATGAAAAGGCAAAAGATAGGACACTGAAAGATGAACTCCCCAGGTCAGTAGGTGCCTAATATGCTACTGGAGATCGGTGGAGAAGTAACTCAAGAAAGAATGAAGAGACTGAGCCAAGAAAAACACAACACCCAGTTGTGGATGGGACTGGTGATGAAAGTAAAGTCCCACGCTGTAAAGAGCAATATTGCATAGGAACCTGGAATGTTTGGTCCATGAGTCAAGGCAAATTGGAAGTGGTCAAACAGGAGAAGGCAAGAGTGAACGTAGATATTCTAGGAATCAGCGAACTAAAATAGACTATTTAACTCAGATGACCTTCTATCTGCTACTGTGGGCAAGAGTCCCTCAGAAGAAATGGAGTAGCCATCAGAGTCAATAAGAGAGTCCAAAATGCAGGACTTGGATGCAATCACGAAAACAACAGAATGATCTCTGTTCGTTTCCAAGGCAAACCATTCAAAATCACAGTAATCCAAGTCTAGCCCTGACCAGCAATGCTGAAGAAGCTGATGTTAAATGGTTCTATGAAGAACTACAAGACCTTCTAGAACTAACGCCCAAAAAGATGTCCTTTTCATTATGGGGGACTGGAATGCAAAAGTAGGAAGTTAAGAAACACCTGGAATAACAGGCAAGTTTGGCCTTGGAGTACAGAATGCAGCAGGGCAAACACTAACAGAGTTTTGCCAAGAGAACTCACTGGTCATAGCAAACACCCTCTTCCAACAAGACAAGAGACAACTTTACACATGGACATCACCAGATGGTCAATACCAAACACAGACTGATTATATTCTTTGCAGCCAAAGACGGAGAGGCTCTATACAATCAGCAAAAATAAGACTGGGAACTGACTGTGGCTTAGATCATGAACTCCTTGTTGCCAAATTAAGACTGAAATTGAAGAAAGTAGGGAAAACCACTAGACCATTCATGTATGACCTAAATCAAATCCCTTATGATTATACAGTGGAAGTGACAAATATATTCAAGGGTTTAGACCTGACAGAAAGCCTGAAGAACTATGGATGGAAGTTCATAAAACTGTACAAGAGGCAGTGATCAAGACCATCTCCAAGAAAAAAAAAATGCAAAAAGGCAAAATGGTTGTTGAGAAGGCCTTACAAATAGCTGAGAAAAGAAGAGAAGCTAAAGGCAAAGGAGGAAAGGAAAGATATACCTATTTGAATGCTGAGTTCTAAAGAATAGCAAGGAGAGATAAGAGAAAGCCTTCCTCAGTGATCAGTGCAATGAAATAGAGGAAAACAATAGAATGGGAAAGACTAGAGATCTCTTCAAAAAAAATTAGAGATACCAAGGGAATATTTCATGCAAAGATGGGAACAATAAAAGACAAAAGTAGTATGGACCTAACAGAAGCAGAAGATATTTAGAAGAGGTAGCAAGAATACACAGAAGAACTATACAAACAATATCTTCATGACCTGGATAACCACAATGGTGTGATCACTCACCTAAAGCCAAACATCTTGGAATACAAAGTCAAGTGGGCCTCAGGAAGCATTACTAAGAACAAATCTAGTGGACGTGATGGAATTCCAATTGAGCTATTTCAAATCCTAGAAGACAATGATGTGAAAGAGATGTACTCAGTATGCCAGCAAATTTGGAAAACTCAGCAGTGGCCACAGGACTGGAAAAAGTCAGTTTTCATTCCAATCCCAAAGAAAGGCAATGCCAGAGAATACTCAAACTACTGCACAATTGCACTCATTTCACACACTAGCAAAGTAATGTTCAAATTTCTGGTTTTAGTGTCTAATTAATATCAATAACCTCAGGTACACAGATGACACCACCCTTATGGCAGAAAGTGAAGAAGAACCAAAGAGTCTCTTGATGAAAGTAAAAGAGGAGATTGAAAAAGTTGGGTGAAAACTCAACATTCAGAAGACTAAGATCATGGCATTCAGTACCATTACTTTATGGCAAATAGATGGGGAAACAGTAGAAACAGTCAGACTTTATTTTCTTGGGCTACATAATCAGTGCAGATGGTGACTGTAGCCATGAAATTAAAAGACACTTGCTCCTTGGAAGATAAACTATGACCATCCTAGACAGCATATTAAAAAGCAGAGACATTACTTTGCCAACAAAAGTCCATCTAGTCAAAGGTATGGTTTTTCCAGTAGTCATGTATGGATGTGAGAGTTGACTATAAAATAAGCTGAGTGCCAAAGAATTGATGCTTTTCAACTGTCGTGTTGGAGAGTCCCTTGGACTGCAAGGAGACCCAACCAGTCCATCCTAAAGGAAATCAGTCCTGAATATTCACTGAGAGGACTGATGCTGAAGCTGAAACTCCAGTACTTTGGCGACCTGATAGTAAGAGTTGATTCATTAGAAAAGACCCTGATGCTGGAAAAGATTGAAGGCAGGAGGAGAAGGGGACGACAGAGGATGAGATGGATGGATGACATCACCGACTCAGTGGACGTGAGTTTGAGCAAGCTTCGGGAGTTGGTGATGGACAAGGAAGCCTGAGTCAGACACAATTGTGAGACTTAACTGAACTGAAGTTCTCACTTATGACTCACATTCTATCAGAAGTTCTCGGAAATACAGAGATTCAGTATGGATTCTACCCTCAGGAATCCTACAGTTTTGGAGAAGAGGTGATCTCCTTAGATAACTATAATAGATTGAAATAAAACACTCAGTGAAAGAGATACAGGGAAAATGAGATGGGTCACAGAATTAGAAACAACTGGATGCAGCTGGATTATGAAGCCAACACGTAATTAGTGGGCAGAGAAATTATAGACTTCTTTTTATGTTGTTTCTAGAAAACGTCACCACTGGAATTATTATAAGCATTTGAAATCTTCATTAGAGATTGCCAATAAACAGGTGGTCCAGATTGTCACATGTCCCTGCTTTCATCCAAATTTTAATTTAATGATACAATTTTAAAAGTTACTTGACCTATTAGAATTTTCTTTTCATTCCTTAATTAGGACTCAGAAAATCGCTGCATTAGTATGTTGAAGATACAATCCTATTGTTTTTTATTACCAGTGGTCTCTAAACAATTTGTTCTAAGCTCTTTGATCCTTAAAAGTGTCAAATTAAATATTCATATTTTTAAAGCTGAAGTGATGATTTTCGTAATAAAAGTCCATGATTTTCAATGCCTACCAAACACTTGGTTAATGAATATACAATTAATATTTAAATATCTGTTTTGGTTTAATAAACAATATGTCTAAAAATATCATCTTAAGATCCTAAAAGCTAGAGTCACCAAAATAACAAAACTGGACACAAATTTGACTCAGAATTAACACTTCTTCATAACAAAAATATGCCTCTAACAAAGCACACTTGGGATGTTTCAAAGATAACTCTGGAAGCTTTACCATCTTTTCCTTCAAAAGATTTGCCCCTACACCTGCAGCAGCTCCAATCCAGGAAATGCTGGATTTTGCTCAAAGATCATGTCCAAGTGGACTTAATCAAATATGTAAATAAACTGAAGTTTTCCCATGAGAACTATCAAAATTATGTCATGTCAAGTCACAGAACCAGAGACTAGGTTTATAAACAGTGCAGACTTCTTTAACCTTGTTCTCTGTAAACCAACAGGTCATTTTTAAGCTTACTATTATTTTTTCATTGCTATTATTATTTTTTTCATTGCTTTTTACCTGAACACTGTAAGTAATAAGCTGATTATTTCAAATAAAAATTTTTCAAGATGATATAAACCATAAAATTATCCCCACTAGATCATTTTACCCGCATAGTCTTGATTTTCCTCATTTCAAACATTACAAACATTTGAAAAGCAGTTTCTAAACAATACCAATATCCAAGATAAATGCAAACAGCACCAAGCATCTCTAGCTTAGAAAATAGGACTTGCATAGCTCCCTAGTGAGAGGTGCTGTCTTATGTTTTATCTATTCCTTGCTCCTGGATCCATGTGTGTGTGTATGTTAGTCACTCATTCATGTCCAACTTTGTCCTATGGACTATAGCCCTCCAGGCTCCTTTGTCCATGGAATTTTCCAGGCAAGAATACTGGAGTGGATTGCCATTCCCTTCTCCAGGGGATCTTCCCAACTCAGGGACTGAACCTGGGTATCCTCTATTACAGGCAGATTCTTTACCATCTAAGCTACCAGGGAAGTCCCATATCCAAAATTATTATTTATAAATTTAATACTTCCTCATGAAGTTGCCCTGAAGATTATATGCTTGCATCTTGTCTAAAAATATGCTAAGATTCTGATGAATGGTAGCTCTTGGTATTAATTTTAATATCTACTGCTGCTGTTGCCACTAGTTATAAGTTTATTGGAAATAATTTAAATTTTTGTAAATTGTGGATGAAGTAATACTATGGGAGTAGATTACTCATTGCCTGACTTCAAAATGTTTACCAAATTACAATTTATTTGTGATGACCACTTAAAAATTAGAGCTACTTATATCACAACTGGGAAAAAAAAAAGGCTCAACAATGTCTAAGATGTTTTCTTGATATATATTTCCTGCCTTACATTCAATTGTATTTGTTGTTTTACTCTGACCTTCGTAATTTATTTTGATGATCAATTTGTACTTATTTCTTCCTTAAAAGTCACACAATGACTTATGACTAGCTGCATCAGTATCTTGACAACAAAAATATTAATAAATGTCTGTTATAAAATATATTTGTTCTGTTAATTAGCATTGTGTCTGATAATGTCATAAACTTTAAATTCACATCACTATGTCTATGTTCCAAAAGTATTTTTCACTTTCATAGCAAGTAGAAATAAATTCAATTATTTTGTTCTATCAATTGTCACTTACTTTAAAATTATCGTTTATTAAAGAAAACCCTTGAACCTAAATTTCCAGTATATGACTATATAACCATTGCAAGTCAGTTCAATTTCCTTTTTCTCTCTTAAATAAATGAATTCATAATCACTTGTCTTAGAAACAAAAACTGGCAAAATATGTTCATATATATAATGTTGTCGGAGAAGGCAATGGCACCCCACTCCAGTACTCTTGCCTGGAAAATCCCATAGGAGGAGCCTGGTGGGCTGCAGTCCACGGGGTCGCTAAGAGTCAGACACAACTGAAGGGATTTAGCAGCAGTAGTAGCAGCATATAAAGTTGCATTAAGTTGTGGATTTGATTTACATAGAACTTTTTCTTAGGAGAAAATACATTTCATAAAAGAAAAGGTATTTAACATACTCTACTACTGCCACAGTTAATAAATTTTTTCTATGTAATTTTCACTCTGATGACTTTGTACTATATACATTTCCATCTGAATCACACATTTTTGGGTGGGTGTGTATGTGTGTGCATTTAATCGTGTTTGACTCTTCTCGACTCCATGGACTGTAGCCCACTAGGCTCCTCTGGCTATAGGATTTCCCAGGCAAGAATACTGGATTGGGTTGCCATTTCCTCCTCCAGGGGATCTTCCCAACCCAAGGACTGAACCTGCGTCTCCTGAGTCTCCTGCATTGGCAGGCAGATTCTTTACCATTGAGCTACCTGGGAAGCCCCAATATATTATACTACTTCACCTGTTAACTTTTTCTATGTAATTTTCACTGTGATGACTTTGTACTAAAATTTCTGGCTAAAGTACACATTTTTTGTTGAGAAAGTGTTAAAAAGAAATTGAAGCACAGAATATCATGAATACATATTTATGAGATGAAAATGCCAATATCAATAATGTATTAGCAATACAATTTCTTTAAATTCTGAAGTGAGTTTACATTTTATATTACTTGTTCCCATTTTCTATTATTCCCAAAACACTGAAGTAAATGGCTGTGAAACGCTGAGTAGAAAACTGCCTAGAAAACTATTGTAAATCGGCAAAGTGGTCAGGTGTTCCACCTTATTACTGTTTAAAAATGTTTTTAGAAAATCAGTAATATTACTGATTATTTATTCCTATCTGAAAGTCAGGAACGTGGTGTCACCTCTGCAACTTCTGAACTAGCTTTGACACTGATGTTACACTGAGCTTAAATGTGGGACTAAAAAAAAATGATTACATTCCAAAAGGTATACAATTTTAAATATATAATAGATATTTTATGCTATTTCTCTATAAAGCATAGATCACAACCTTGAAACAAGAATTCAGACCCAGCAATAGGGTACTAATCATCCCCATTAGGTACACAAACAAAATCAGGACCACTTTTCTTTTCCTAGGCATCTCACTGCTTTCCACATCTCCATGTGAAGAGAATATGCCTGCCAAAAACACACTCAGAATTCCTCTGCTAACAGCCACTTGTAAAAATAAAACTTTGAAAAGGCATAAAGAGAAGAAACAGCATGTTCTAAATGCTGTGAAGAACCCAACATGATTTTCATTGGTCTTGGGCCCTGGCAGCCATTCGACCTGTACTTTACGGTCTCAGCTCCTGGATGCATAGACCAGGTCTCAGTTCTAGGGCTGAGGAAGAACCATTTGCATGGTTTCATCTGTGGCTTTTTTGTGCTGCTTCTAATGAAAAGTCACCACAAAAATAACATCCACTTTTGAACCCTGAGAGAGGTTCAAAAGGTTGTTGTTTCCAAAGAATACTAAATAAGGCTTAACATGTAAGAAAAAAGTTTCAACTTATTTTTTAAATTCATTTTTTCCTACATACTTACAGAAAGACTTTGAAGCAACAAACAGGAAAAAAAGGTGCATATATAGTAAAATTTGATAAAAAAAAAATCAAATCAAGTGGGGGGAAATAATTATAACAAAAACTCAGACTTATATATCTCATAGCAGTGTAATTCAGGTAAGAATATTTTCACTGATGAGGTTTTATTAGGAGAAATAGATTTTTCTTGGTATCAAAGTTTAAGATTGAGTAATATTCTGGAAATATAGAAAGTTCACTAAGCAATATGAGTATGCAATAAGACAGAAGTATCTTCAGCAATTGTTTTACTGAAGTTAGACAAAGGTACTTCATCTGAAATGTGCTATAAATTGATGAATCTTTTTATATAAAGAGATTAATTGTAATTACTAGAGATCAAACTCTGCGGTAACACAGAAAAAGAAGTTTTTAAACGTCCAAAGAATGTGTGTATCAGAGAGCTCTAGTATCAAGTGCTGATTCAAATCTTAGATTTTTAAAGATCCATACAAATTCATTTTCTAAGTGCTGAGGAACAAACTCAGTGTTGTTGATGGAAAACACATTAATATATGTTTTGTAATAGTGTTTCCTTCCTGGAAGATTATAAAGCCTAAAGTGTTTCTCTTGAGTAAAGGGAGAGTGATTTCTCTGTACAAGTCTGAGCTGCAAGAACATCTGCAGAGTGAACCACAAAATGTGTCTGAGATGCAGCATTTCTATATGCTCCAGGCTGAACAGTTTCATTTATCCCAAAGCAACATGCAAAATGTATGAAATGTGTGCGTACAGACTCAGCCTTGACCATAAAAGAAGCCTTGCCTTTGTTCCTTGCTTCACAGATCTGACATGAAAATGTGTATCTAAATTTTCCATGGAAGACTTTTAAAACATGGATTTGATAACCTAACTGTGTGAAATGATTTGGGAATCAGCATTGTGGGAGACCAAGGTATTCTTAGAGACAGTTTCTAAATAGCATATAAGGCTCCTCCCAGCCTTCCCAATAGCATATCAGCCATGGAATTTCAATATTCATCATCTCCTCTAAAACCTCTCAACTAAGTCTTTACACTTGATGGATTATTTTTATTATTTGGAATTTAGAGAGATCATGCTGATGAAAAATTGATATTAATTCTGTCTCAAAAATTAAATTTAAAAGAAAATCTTTCTCTTAGCAGAAAGTAAGACAACATTGTAAAACAACTGTCCTCCAATAAAAACTAATTAGAAAATTAGAAAATGAAGGAAATATAACATTAAAAAATAATAATAATATTAAAAATATTGCTCTTATCTTTCTCAGTTCACTTACGGGCCAGAATTAGTCTTCACTGAAATTTGTCTTTTCCATTTCCTAGGATGTTGTTATTTTCTTTCTGGTACCCACCACCTGCCTGTGTCATGGTTACCTAGATATACACTAGATGATATGTTTTGTAAGGGCAGGTAAGGTTGTTTTTTTGTTATTGTGTCTGGCCTCTCCAATGGTGCATGCGTACTCAGTTGTGTCTGACTCTTTGTCACCCCACTGACTGTAATCCACTCTGTCCTTGGAATTTTCCAGGCAAGAATACTGGAGTTGGTTGCTGTTGACCACTCCAGGGCATATTCCTTACCCAAGGATCAAACCCACATCTCTTGCATTTTCTGAATTGGCAGGTAGATTCTTTACCACTGGCGGCCTCCCCAAAGCTTCCCCCTAGATATGGTCATGTCTAATTGAGCAGAGACTGACAGATGAATTGAATTAAAGCTATGGGTTCAATTGCAGAAGAAAGTAGCCTGTATATAGAAATTTGAATGGTGTCAATCTGTCAGATGTTTCTTAAAAAAAAAAAAAAAATCCNATATGGTCATGTCTAATTGAGCAGAGACTGACAGATGAATTGAATTAAAGCTATGGGTTCAATTGCAGAAGAAAGTAGCCTGTATATAGAAATTTGAATGGTGTCAATCTGTCAGATGTTTCTAAAAAAAAAAAAAAAAATCCTAGGCTTATCTCTTAAAGACTAAAATTTTAACTGAGTTTTTAATAAAAAATAGCAAAGATATTTCACAAAATTCCTATTAAACTTGTAACTAGCACATATGAAACAATCTAGCACAGATTTGCTTACAGATTGAAAACAGGTATGCAAATCTCTTAGGAAGTGGGATGCACACACACTGTACATATTGAGAAGGAAAAGTCTGTACCTGGGACTCTGACCAGAAAAGGAAGCCTAGAAAGATGTCTGAGTGTGAAAGGCTGGACAGCTCAGGGGAAGGCCAAGGGAACAGGGGCGCTGGGAAAGGAGGCTAACAAAGAAAATAAAGTGGGACATGGGATAAAGAGCCAAGGTGCCAAGAGAGAGAGTATCAGTCGTTCAGTCATGTCCAGCTCTTTGCGACCACCTGGACTGGGTCTGTAGCCCACCAAGCTCTCTATCCATGGAATTCTCCAGGCAAGAATACTGGAGCAAGGTTGCCATTCCTTTCTCCAGGGGATCTTCCTGACCCAGGGATAGAATCCAGGCTTCCTGCATTGCCGGCAGATTTTTTACTGCCACCAGATTAAAAAATGGTGGCTCTCTAGTCTGAGCCACCAGAGAAGCCCAAAGATGCTAAAGGAAAGCTTAATCCATTTCTCAGCTTGCCCAAAAGCACAACTGGCTATTAGAAAGCCCATGCCGCATTTCACTAGAGAACAGCCTAAAACTTTCTCTGAGAAAGTATGTCTAGTCGTTTGGATCTTTTAAGATACTCTCCACCCTCCTTTCCTTCATAACAGTCATATCTTGATAAAAGCAAAGCCAGCTGTCAATATGCCAGTAGACCCATGATCCCACATCTGGCCTTAATCTGTTTTCAGTCGGGAACCCATTTCAGCACTTGCTTTAAAGAATTGCCTGGGTAAACGTATATCCTCTTTGGTAGCTGTGTTTTCTCTTCTAGGTCATCAGTATCATGAAACAATCATTTGAATTTACCAAACTGTATTCTAATCATCTGGACAAAGAATCCCACCTTCCACAAAGGATCCTCTCTTTATATGAAAGAGAACATGCTTGAATTGCAATTCCCCTGAGAGTGGCACCTTAACATATAATTCATCAGGAGGGGACAAGGATTTGGCATTAAAGCAGTGAGCGACCACCTGCAGGAACAGTTCCACAATGGAATAACACACTTAAGCTGATGGCTGAGTGGATCTGATTTTATCCAATATGGCCCTGCCTTCCTGAACTTCTGTAGGTACCCTCTTTAAGTGATGTCTCAGTGGGGTTGAGTTTGGAATTGTCTGTGCAACTTTCATGCCTCCTTGAAGTCACACATGCACTTGGAAAGAAAACAGTAGTGAACTGCACAGGAACTGAAAGAACGTTTCCAGCTCCTGCCACAGGAAACACGGGAGGTGAATACACATTTTGGATTTTTGGTTAAATTTACAAATGAATATTTAAATAGACATATAATGTTAAATTTGTAATGTAGCTTTGAAAATATCTTCAAAAGATTTTAAAACAGATTTGAGCTAACATTTTAAGCATTATGAAAGTATATTGATATTACTAGCAATATTGTAGTAATGATTAATACATAAGAATGGAAACATTTTATATATAATTCTATTCTTTGAAGGCCCACTNAGAGAGTCTGAAATGCAGGACTTGGATGCAATCTCGAAAACAACAGAATGATCTCTGTTCGTTTCCAAGGCAAACCATTCAAAATCACAGTAATCCAAGTCTAGCCCTGACCAGCAATGCTGAAGAAGCTGATGTTAAATGGTTCTATGAAGAACTACAAGACCTTCTAGAACTAACGCCCAAAAAGATGTCCTTTTCATTATGGGGGACTGGAATGCAAAAGTAGGAAGTTAAGAAACACCTGGAATAACAGGCAAGTTTGGCCTTGGAGTACAGAATGCAGCAGGGCAAACACTAACAGAGTTTTGCCAAGAGAACTCACTGGTCATAGCAAACACCCTCTTCCAACAAGACAAGAGACAACTTTACACATGGACATCACCAGATGGTCAATACCAAACACAGACTGATTATATTCTTTGCAGCCAAAGACGGAGAGGCTCTATACAATCAGCAAAAATAAGACTGGGAACTGACTGTGGCTTAGATCATGAACTCCTTGTTGCCAAATTAAGACTGAAATTGAAGAAAGTAGGGAAAACCACTAGACCATTCATGTATGACCTAAATCAAATCCCTTATGATTATACAGTGGAAGTGACAAATATATTCAAGGGTTTAGACCTGACAGAAAGCCTGAAGAACTATGGATGGAAGTTCATAAAACTGTACAAGAGGCAGTGATCAAGACCATCTCCAAGAAAAAAAAAATTGCAAAAAGGCAAAATGGTTGTTGAGAAGGCCTTACAAATAGCTGAGAAAAGAAGAGAAGCTAAAGGCAAAGGAGGAAAGGAAAGATATACCTATTTGAATGCTGAGTTCTAAAGAATAGCAAGGAGAGATAAGAGAAAGCCTTCCTCAGTGATCAGTGCAATGAAATAGAGGAAAACAATAGAATGGGAAAGACTAGAGATCTCTTCAAAAAAAATTAGAGATACCAAGGGAATATTTCATGCAAAGATGGGAACAATAAAAGACAAAAGTAGTATGGACCTAACAGAAGCAGAAGATATTTAGAAGAGGTAGCAAGAATACACAGAAGAACTATACAAACAATATCTTCATGACCTGGATAACCACAATGGTGTGATCACTCACCTAAAGCCAAACATCTTGGAATACAAAGTCAAGTGGGCCTCAGGAAGCATTACTAAGAACAAATCTAGTGGACGTGATGGAATTCCAATTGAGCTATTTCAAATCCTAGAAGACAATGATGTGAAAGAGATGTACTCAGTATGCCAGCAAATTTGGAAAACTCAGCAGTGGCCACAGGACTGGAAAAAGTCAGTTTTCATTCCAATCCCAAAGAAAGGCAATGCCAGAGAATGCTCAAACTACTGCACAATTGCACTCATTTCACACACTAGCAAAGTAATGTTCAAATTTCTGGTTTTAGTGTCTAATTAATATCAATAACCTCAGGTACACAGATGACACCACCCTTATGGCAGAAAGTGAAGAAGAACCAAAGAGTCTCTTGATGAAAGTAAAAGAGGAGATTGAAAAAGTTGGGTGAAAACTCAACATTCAGAAGACTAAGATCATGGCATTCAGTACCATTACTTTATGGCAAATAGATGGGGAAATGTCTAATTAATATCAATAACCTCAGGTACACAGATGACACCACCCTTATGGCAGAAAGTGAAGAAGAACCAAAGAGTCTCTTGATGAAAGTAAAAGAGGAGATTGAAAAAGTTGGGTTAAAACTCAACATTCAGAAGACTAAGATCATGGCATTCAGTACCATTACTTTATGGCAAATAGATGGGGAAACAGTAGAAACAGTCAGACTTTATTTTCTTGGGCTACATAATCAGTGCAGATGGTGACTGTAGCCATGAAATTAAAAGACACTTGCTCCTTGGAAGATAAACTATGACCATCCTAGACAGCATATTAAAAAGCAGAGACATTACTTTGCCAACAAAAGTCCATCTAGTCAAAGGTATGGTTTTTCCAGTAGTCATGTATGGATGTGAGAGTTGACTATAAAATAAGCTGAGTGCCAAAGAATTGATGCTTTTNAACTATGACCATCCTAGACAGCATATTAAAAAGCAGAGACATTACTTTGCCAACAAAAGTCCATCTAGTCAAAGGTATGGTTTTTCCAGTAGTCATGTATGGATGTGAGAGTTGACTATAAAATAAGCTGAGTGCCAAAGAATTGATGCTTTTGAACTGTCGTGTTGGAGAGTCCTTTGGACTGCAAGGAGACCCAACCAGTCCATCCTAAAGGAAATCAGTCCTGAATATTCACTGAGAGGACTGATGCTGAAGCTGAAACTCCAGTACTTTGGCGACCTGATAGTAAGAGTTGATTCATTAGAAAAGACCCTGATGCTGGAAAAGATTGAAGGCAGGAGGAGAAGGGGACGACAGAGGATGAGATGGATGGATGACATCACCGACTCAGTGGACGTGAGTTTGAGCAAGCTTCGGGAGTTGGTGATGGACAAGGAAGCCTGAGTCAGACACAATTGTGAGACTTAACTGAACTGAAGTTCTCACTTATGACTCACATTCTATCAGAAGTTCTCGGAAATACAGAGATTCAGTATGGATTCTACCCTCAGGAATCCTACAGTTTTGGAGAAGAGGTGATCTCCTTAGATAACTATAATAGATTGAAATAAAACACTCAGTGAAAGAGATACAGAGAAAATGAGATGGGTCACAGAATTAGAAACAACTGGATGCAGCTGGATTATGAAGCCAACACGTAATTAGTGGGCAGAGAAATTATAGACTTCTTTTTATGTTGTTTCTAGAAAACGTCACCACTGGAATTATTATAAGCATTTGAAATCTTCATTAGAGATTGCCAATAAACAGGTGGTCCAGATTGTCACATGTCCCTGCTTTCATCCAAATTTTAATTTAATGATACAATTTTAAAAGTTACTTGACCTATTAGAATTTTCTTTTCATTCCTTAATTAGGACTCAGAAAATCGCTGCATTTGTATGTTGAAGATACAATCCTATTGTTTTTTATTACCAGTGGTCTCTAAACAATTTGTTCTAAGCTCTTTGATCCTTAAAAGTGTCAAATTAAATATTCTTATTTTTAAAGCTGAAGTGATGATTTTCGTAATAAAAGTCCATGATTTTCAATGCCTACCAAACACTTGGTTAATGAATATACAATTAATATTTAAATATCTGTTTTGGTTTAATAAACAATATGTCTAAAAATATCATCTTAAGATCCTAAAAGCTAGAGTCACCAAAATAACAAAACTGGACACAAATTTGACTCAGAATTAACACTTCTTCATAACAAAAATATGCCTCTAACAAAGCACACTTGGGATGTTTCAAAGATAACTCTGGAAGCTTTACCATCTTTTCCTTCAAAAGATTTGCCCCTACACCTGCAGCAGCTCCAATCCAGGAAATGCTGGATTTTGCTCAAAGATCATGTCCAAGTGGACTTAATCAAATATGTAAATAAACTGAAGTTTTCCCATGAGAACTATCAAAATTATGTCATGTCAAGTCACAGAACCAGAGACTAGGTTTATAAACAGTGCAGACTTCTTTAACCTTGTTCTCTGTAAACCAACAGGTCATTTTTAAGCTTACTATTATTTTTTCATTGCTATTATTATTTTTTTCATTGCTTTTTACCTGAACACTGTAAGTAATAAGCTGATTATTTCAAATAAAAATTTTTCAAGATGATATAAACCATAAAATTATCCCCACTAGATCATTTTACCCGCATAGTCTTGATTTTCCTCATTTCAAACATTACAAACATTTGAAAAGCAGTTTCTAAACAATACCAATATCCAAGATAAATGCAAACAGCACCAAGCATCTCTAGCTTAGAAAATAGGACTTGCATAGCTCCCTAGTGAGAGGTGCTGTCTTATGTTTTATCTATTCCTTGCTCCTGGATCCATGTGTGTGTGTATGTTAGTCACTCATTCATGTCCAACTTTGTCCTATGGACTATAGCCCTCCAGGCTCCTTTGTCCATGGAATTTTCCAGGCAAGAATACTGGAGTGGATTGCCATTCCCTTCTCTAGGGGATCTTCCCAACTCAGGGACTGAACCTGGGTATCCTCTATTACAGGCAGATTCTTTACCATCTAAGCTACCAGGGAAGTCCCATATCCAAAATTATTATTTATAAATTTAATACTTCCTCATGAAGTTGCCCTGAAGATTATATGCTTGCATCTTGTCTAAAAATATGCTAAGATTCTGATGAATGGTAGCTCTTGGTATTAATTTTAATATCTACTGCTGCTGTTGCCACTAGTTATAAGTTTATTGGAAATAATTTAAATTTTTGTAAATTGTGGATGAAGTAATACTATGGGAGTAGATTACTCATTGCCTGACTTCAAAATGTTTACCAAATTACAATTTATTTGTGATGACCACTTAAAAATTAGAGCTACTTATATCACAACTGGGAAAAAAAAAAGGCTCAACAATGTCTAAGATGTTTTCTTGATATATATTTCCTGCCTTACATTCAATTGTATTTGTTGTTTTACTCTGACCTTCGTAATTTATTTTGATGATCAATTTGTACTTATTTCTTCCTTAAAAGTCACACAATGACTTATGACTAGCTGCATCAGTATCTTGACAACAAAAATATTAATAAATGTCTGTTATAAAATATATTTGTTCTGTTAATTAGCATTGTGTCTGATAATGTCATAAACTTTAAATTCACATCACTATGTCTATGTTCCAAAAGTATTTTTCACTTTCATAGCAAGTAGAAATAAATTCAATTATTTTGTTCTATCAATTGTCACTTACTTTAAAATTATCGTTTATTAAAGAAAACCCTTGAACCTAAATTTCCAGTATATGACTATATAACCATTGCAAGTCAGTTCAATTTCCTTTTTCTCTCTTAAATAAATGAATTCATAATCACTTGTCTTAGAAACAAAAACTGGCAAAATATGTTCATATATATAATGTTGTCGGAGAAGGCAATGGCACCCCACTCCAGTACTCTTGCCTGGAAAATCCCATAGGAGGAGCCTGGTGGGCTGCAGTCCACGGGGTCGCTAAGAGTCAGACACAACTGAAGGGATTTAGCAGCAGTAGTAGCAGCATATAAAGTTGCATTAAGTTGTGGATTTGATTTACATAGAACTTTTTCTTAGGAGAAAATACATTTCATAAAAGAAAAGGTATTTAACATACTCTACTACTGCCACAGTTAATAAATTTTTTCTATGTAATTTTCACTCTGATGACTTTGTACTATATACATTTCCATCTGAATCACACATTTTTGGGTGGGTGTGTATGTGTGTGCATTTAATCGTGTTTGACTCTTCTCGACTCCATGGACTGTAGCCCACTAGGCTCCTCTGGCTATAGGATTTCCCAGGCAAGAATACTGGATTGGGTTGCCATTTCCTCCTCCAGGGGATCTTCCCAACCCAAGGACTGAACCTGCGTCTCCTGAGTCTCCTGCATTGGCAGGCAGATTCTTTACCATTGAGCTACCTGGGAAGCCCCAATATATTATACTACTTCACCTGTTAACTTTTTCTATGTAATTTTCACTGTGATGACTTTGTACTAAAATTTCTGGCTAAAGTACACATTTTTTGTTGAGAAAGTGTTAAAAAGAAATTGAAGCACAGAATATCATGAATACATATTTATGAGATGAAAATGCCAATATCAATAATGTATTAGCAATACAATTTCTTTAAATTCTGAAGTGAGTTTACATTTTATATTACTTGTTCCCATTTTCTATTATTCCCAAAACACTGAAGTAAATGGCTGTGAAACGTTGAGTAGAAAACTGCCTAGAAAACTATTGTAAATCGGCAAAGTGGTCAGGTGTTCCACCTTATTACTGTTTAAAAATGTTTTTAGAAAATCAGTAATATTACTGATTATTTATTCCTATCTGAAAGTCAGGAACGTGGTGTCACCTCTGCAACTTCTGAACTAGCTTTGACACTGATGTTACACTGAGCTTAAATGTGGGACTAAAAAAAAATGATTACATTCCAAAAGGTATACAATTTTAAATATGTAATAGATATTTTATGCTATTTCTCTATAAAGCATAGATCACAACCTTGAAACAAGAATTCAGACCCAGCAATAGGGTACTAATCATCCCCATTAGGTACACAAACAAAATCAGGACCACTTTTCTTTTCCTAGGCATCTCACTGCTTTCCACATCTCCATGTGAAGAGAATATGCCTGCCAAAAACACACTCAGAATTCCTCTGCTAACAGCCACTTGTAAAAATAAAACTTTGAAAAGGCATAAAGAGAAGAAACAGCATGTTCTAAATGCTGTGAAGAACCCAACATGATTTTCATTGGTCTTGGGCCCTGGCAGCCATTCGACCTGTACTTTACGGTCTCAGCTCCTGGATGCATAGACCAGGTCTCAGTTCTAGGGCTGAGGAAGAACCATTTGCATGGTTTCATCTGTGGCTTTTTTGTGCTGCTTCTAATGAAAAGTCACCACAAAAATAACATCCACTTTTGAACCCTGAGAGAGGTTCAAAAGGTTGTTGTTTCCAAAGAATACTAAATAAGGCTTAACATGTAAGAAAAAAGTTTCAACTTATTTTTTAAATTCATTTTTTCCTACATACTTACAGAAAGACTTTGAAGCAACAAACAGGAAAAAAAGGTGCATATATAGTAAAATTTGATAAAAAAAAAATCAAATCAAGTGGGGGGAAATAATTATAACAAAAACTCAGACTTATATATCTCATAGCAGTGTAATTCAGGTAAGAATATTTTCACTGATGAGGTTTTATTAGGAGAAATAGATTTTTCTTGGTATCAAAGTTTAAGATTGAGTAATATTCTGGAAATATAGAAAGTTCACTAAGCAATATGAGTATGCAATAAGACAGAAGTATCTTCAGCAATTGTTTTACTGAAGTTAGACAAAGGTACTTCATCTGAAATGTGCTATAAATTGATGAATCTTTTTATATAAAGAGATTAATTGTAATTACTAGAGATCAAACTCTGCGGTAACACAGAAAAAGAAGTTTTTAAACGTCCAAAGAATGTGTGTATCAGAGAGCTCTAGTATCAAGTGCTGATTCAAATCTTAGATTTTTAAAGATCCATACAAACTCATTTTCTAAGTGCTGAGGAACAAACTCAGTGTTGTTGATGGAAAACACATTAATATATGTTTTGTAATAGTGTTTCCTTCCTGGAAAATTATAAAGCCTGAAGTGTTTCTCTTGAGTAAAGGGAGAGTGATTTCTCTGTACAAGTCTGAGCTGCAAGAACATCTGCAGAGTGAACCACAAAATGTGTCTGAGATGCAGCATTTCTATATGCTCCAGGCTGAACAGTTTCATTTATCCCAAAGCAACATGCAAAATGTATGAAATGTGTGCGTACAGACTCAGCCTTGACCATAAAAGAAGCCTTGCCTTTGTTCCTTGCTTCACAGATCTGACATGAAAATGTGTATCTAAATTTTCCATGGAAGACTTTTAAAACATGGATTTGATAACCTAACTGTGTGAAATGATTTGGGAATCAGCATTGTGGGAGACCAAGGTATTCTTAGAGACAGTTTCTAAATAGCATATAAGGCTCCTCCCAGCCTTCCCAATAGCATATCAGCCATGGAATTTCAATATTCATCATCTCCTCTAAAACCTCTCAACTAAGTCTTTACACTTGATGGATTATTTTTATTATTTGGAATTTAGAGAGATCATGCTGATGAAAAATTGATATTAATTCTGTCTCAAAAATTAAATTTAAAAGAAAATCTTTCTCTTAGCAGAAAGTAAGACAACATTGTAAAACAACTGTCCTCCAATAAAAACTAATTAGAAAATTAGAAAATGAAGGAAATATAACATTAAAAAATAATAATAATATTAAAAATATTGCTCTTATCTTTCTCAGTTCACTTACGGGCCAGAATTAGTCTTCACTGAAATTTGTCTTTTCCATTTCCTAGGATGTTGTTATTTTCTTTCTGGTACCCACCACCTGCCTGTGTCATGGTTACCTAGATATACACTAGATGATATGTTTTGTAAGGGCAGGTAAGGTTGTTTTTTTGTTATTGTGTCTGGCCTCTCCAATGGTGCATGCGTACTCAGTTGTGTCTGACTCTTTGTCACCCCACTGACTGTAATCCACTCTGTCCTTGGAATTTTCCAGGCAAGAATACTGGAGTTGGTTGCTGTTGACCACTCCAGGGCATATTCCTTACCCAAGGATCAAACCCACATCTCTTGCATTTTCTGAATTGGCAGGTAGATTCTTTACCACTGGCGGCCTCCCCAAAGCTTCCCCCTAGATATGGTCATGTCTAATTGAGCAGAGACTGACAGATGAATTGAATTAAAGCTATGGGTTCAATTGCAGAAGAAAGTAGCCTGTATATAGAAATTTGAATGGTGTCAATCTGTCAGATGTTTCTAAAAAAAAAAAAAAAAATCCTAGGCTTATCTCTTAAAGACTAAAATTTTAACTGAGTTTTTAATAAAAAATAGCAAAGATATTTCACAAAATTCCTATTAAACTTGTAACTAGCACATATGAAACAATCTAGCACAGATTTGCTTACAGATTGAAAACAGGTATGCAAATCTCTTAGGAAGTGGGATGCACACACACTGTACATATTGAGAAGGAAAAGTCTGTACCTGGGACTCTGACCAGAAAAGGAAGCCTAGAAAGATGTCTGAGTGTGAAAGGCTGGACAGCTCAGGGGAAGGCCAAGGGAACAGGGGCGCTGGGAAAGGAGGCTAACAAAGAAAATAAAGTGGGACATGGGATAAAGAGCCAAGGTGCCAAGAGAGAGAGTATCAGTCGTTCAGTCATGTCCAGCTCTTTGCGACCACCTGGACTGGGTCTGTAGCCCACCAAGCTCTCTATCCATGGAATTCTCCAGGCAAGAATACTGGAGCAAGGTTGCCATTCCTTTCTCCAGGGGATCTTCCTGACCCAGGGATAGAATCCAGGCTTCCTGCATTGCCGGCAGATTTTTTACTGCCACCAGATTAAAAAATGGTGGCTCTCTAGTCTGAGCCACCAGAGAAGCCCAAAGATGCTAAAGGAAAGCTTAATCCATTTCTCAGCTTGCCCAAAAGCACAACTGGCTATTAGAAAGCCCATGCCGCATTTCACTAGAGAACAGCCTAAAACTTTCTCTGAGAAAGTATGTCTAGTCGTTTGGATCTTTTAAGATACTCTCCACCCTCCTTTCCTTCATAACAGTCATATCTTGATAAAAGCAAAGCCAGCTGTCAATATGCCAGTAGACCCATGATCCCACATCTGGCCTTAATCTGTTTTCAGTCGGGAACCCATTTCAGCACTTGCTTTAAAGAATTGCCTGGGTAAACGTATATCCTCTTTGGTAGCTGTGTTTTCTCTTCTAGGTCATCAGTATCATGAAACAATCATTTGAATTTACCAAACTGTATTCTAATCATCTGGACAAAGAATCCCACCTTCCACAAAGGATCCTCTCTTTATATGAAAGAGAACATGCTTGAATTGCAATTCCCCTGAGAGTGGCACCTTAACATATAATTCATCAGGAGGGGACAAGGATTTGGCATTAAAGCAGTGAGCGACCACCTGCAGGAACAGTTCCACAATGGAATAACACACTTTAGCTGATGGCTGAGTGGATCTGATTTTATCCAATATGGCCCTGCCTTCCTGAACTTCTGTAGGTACCCTCTTTAAGTGATGTCTCAGTGGGGTTGAGTTTGGAATTGTCTGTGCAACTTTCATGCCTCCTTGAAGTCACACATGCACTTGGAAAGAAAACAGTAGTGAACTGCACAGGAACTGAAAGAACGTTTCCAGCTCCTGCCACAGGAAACACGGGAGGTGAATACACATTTTGGATTTTTGGTTAAATTTACAAATGAATATTTAAATAGACATATAATGTTAAATTTGTAATGTAGCTTTGAAAATATCTTCAAAAGATTTTAAAACAGATTTGAGCTAACATTTTAAGCATTATGAAAGTATATTGATATTACTAGCAATATTGTAGTAATGATTAATACATAAGAATGGAAACATTTTATATATAATTCTATTCTTTGAAGGCCCACTCTTATTATTTAACAACCACACAATGTCAGGAATTTCATCCATAAACTTCTATAATCCTGTAGTTAATTCAAGATCAACAGCCAGGGACTACAACTTAACCTTAACATTTAGTATTGTTAACATGCGATATCTTTGCTATATTTAAGATATTATTTGGGGAGAGGCCCAAATTTGATATATGGTTAACTTTAATTCCAAATTCTGGATCCTAAGTTACATAACAGGTAACTAAAGTATCAAGACAGAAGAAATTGCTGTCTCTTAGTGAAAGAATCTCTGCCCCTTCCCAATCTGTTATGCGAGATCTACATTCTGCCTGGCCAAAGATTCCACCCCAGTGCAAAATATCTCCTATTGCCCTGCTGTTTCCTTAACTGCTATACAGATACTCCTAAATTAGCTGTAAAATGTACATAGTATAGTATAATAGCCATCAAGTTCAAATTCGTCTCCCCATACATTACTGCAAAGAAATGTAGCATTCACAGCACTAAAATACTACTTCTGAGAGAAATCAGTTGAAAGAACCACACATTTCTCATTTACAGGGCTATGCAACCACTAGAAACAGCGAGGGACTGCATAATGTTTCAGAAGTTTCTCTAGTGCTATGTCACTGAACTACATGAAAAGCTAATATGTTTTTAAAATACATTTTGAAAAACTGATAAGAGCTTGTGCATAGGGTTTCAGAAAATAAAAAAATAAAAGAACTCCTTCAATATGCATTAAGTTACACTTTAGGCATAGTCTTTATTGCTTTGTTATAACTTAGCACCAGAATTCACAAGTTAAGGATGAAAAAGAAATTATTTTTCCTGATAGCCCTGGAGCCATCTAGGATACAGCATGACTTACCTAAAGATGGGTCTTTGGAGATGTTTCCTCCTGATTGTGACATGGTCATCCATTTAAAGGTGAAAGTTTAGCTTGTTCCTGGAAACCACTCCAGAAATCCAGGGAGAGAATGTGGAAGCTTATCCTGATCTATTGCCCTGAAGGAGCCCAGAAGGCAAAAGTAGTTTCCTCTTTCTCTTTTTGGGTGCTGGGAGAAAACTTCCCTGCTCTCTGCCAGCTGAGCAATGTGTCCATAGAGGCCACATAAGACAGGCACGATGGGGCACTCCCCCACAGAGCAGGGTGTGCAAAAACACCAAGAGTCACGTTGACATGGGCAAGAGGAGTGCACGGGACCCTCGGAAACAGAACAAAACAAACAGAAACCTTCCTACCCCTGTGGCACCCAGGTAGGAGCTTCCTAAGTTATCGCAGCCATGAGAGCACTCCGTCCACATGCTGGTCAAGCTCGGAAAAGCTAAGTCCCTCCCTGCCTTTAAAACAGCCCGTTCAGAGGCTCAACTTTTTTTCTTCAAAATAAAAGTTGTGCAGCTGGTTCAGCAGTCCCATGTGAGTACCCTCAGAAAGTTTGTTCTGTTAAAAGAAGAACTGGATACAAATTAATGCAGAAAGATGGGCTGAAGCTGCATGGCTGACTTTGCTCTGAGAGATTATAATTATTTTATAATCTTGCTTTTATTCATGCTGGATGAAGTGTGGAGACAACTCATCATTTTTGGCACTCATAACCTAATAACCTACACTTGGCTAAAGTCAAAGATGCCATTTCAACTGATAGAAGCCCTGTGAAGCTGGCCAGAGCTACAAAAGTTAGAAGAACAAAAATTGCTCAATTCCATCAGTGACACTGTACCCAAATGCAGCTTTTCAACTAAGAAAGGACACTGCAAAAAGATATGGAAACACACACACATCACATTATTTTTTTAGTTCCCCAAACTCCCTAGGAACCTAAGGTTTTTATACTATAAAATAAAATTTTAATTTATGGAAGAAAAGTAAGTGTAAGAGAAAAGTTGTAAACAACTGAAAATAAACATTAAAAATTGTTTTACTTGGAAGACAGACTCACACTGCAGGGACTTTTGTTCAAGTTACAAATAAGGTGAATACTCATATTTTAATATAACATTCTGGAGACATTCCTGTATCTAAATCACTAACAAATTTCTTCTCAATCGGTAATGTCATGAGATTCCAGGCTAGAGGTTTGTTATGAAAAAAAAAAATAAGATGCCATTTCAACTGATAGAAGCCCTGTGAAGCTGGCCAGAGCTACAAAAGTTAGAAGAACAAAAATTGCTCAATTCCATCAGTGACACTGTACCCAAATGCAGCTTTTCAACTAAGAAAGGACACTGCAAAAAGATATGGAAACACACACACATCACATTATTTTTTTAGTTCCCCAAACTCCCTAGGAACCTAAGGTTTTTATACTATAAAATAAAATTTTAATTTATGGAAGAAAAGTAAGTGTAAGAGAAAAGTTGTAAACAACTGAAAATAAACATTAAAAATTGTTTTACTTGGAAGACAGACTCACACTGCAGGGACTTTTGTTCAAGTTACAAATAAGGTGAATACTCATATTTTAATATAACATTCTGGAGACATTCCTGTATCTAAATCACTAACAAATTTCTTCTCAATCGGTAATGTCATGAGATTCCAGGCTAGAGGTTTGTTATGAAAAAAAAAAATTCTCAAATCACATGTGTTAAAAGGAGGATAAACTGAGAAACACACATGCTTTCACTGAATGATCCATAAAAAATAAGATTTAAATGTCACAGAGGGGGATATGCTCTATACGATAGCAGTGTGTAGCTCTTAGCAGCCTCCAGATAAGTCCACAGAAGCAAGAACACCTTTTTATTTTCCTCCCACAGGAGAGACAAAGAAAAAGAGAATTAAAAATAAACCACTGATTACATTGAGCAGTCCTAATCCATGCTAGGAAATGGAAGCAGTCTGAGAAAGCACTGAACTAAAAATAAAATAAATGGTTTCTAGTCCTAGTTCTAGTATGAATATGCTGGGCCATTGTGAGAAAATTTCTTGGCTTATCTGAGCTCCAGTTTCTGTTTGTAAAATAAAGTTAAAACATTAGTTGAATTCTTTGTGCCTGTTCAGCTTTAGTCATTCCAGCAGACTCTAAGTATGATTAGTCTGCTTCTTGCAGAGATACCAGCATAGGCCTTATGGTACATGAGACTCCCCAAAATATATTTTCATTATGTGAAGTTATAAATACAGAGGAAGATAATTTTATATTATATATTTATGTAGCTATTGTACATTAATGTAATTATGTATAAATCACAATTTTCTTCACCATGAATAAGCATTCAATCATAATTTGACATGTGTGCAATACTGCAGTTATATCCAGAGACCATCTACATGCAAACTGATATGCAGTCCTTAGGGTAGTGGCTTCATTACAACCATATGCTTTTGCTTTCTTTGTATATGTAATAGCACACCACACAGATCTCCTGGAGAGATTTCTGCATTTATGGATGGCATTCGATTTCTGTACTCATGGTTTATCTATGTCACTATTAATTTAGCATAAATACCCCTGAGGAAAAACTCAAGAGAAAAATAAGCCTATCAACTTAAAAAAAATAACTTTCACTTTGTCTACTTTTGATTTAGGGAAGTGTGATGACTTCTTCATTAACGTGTTGGAAGGAAATCTACAAATACTAATAAACATCTAGCCAAGGTACAATTCAAATAACAAGCAAGCATACAATCTTACTTGAAGCTCAAGCGTTGATTATTAACCACAGAATCTCAAAGCTATTAAGCTAATTACAGAAAATCCATAAAATCATTGTTTGCATTAGGTTCATATTCTTTCTGCTGTGAAGTTAAAGTAGAAAACTTAGATTCTCACTTACATCAAGCACTAAGTTTAATTTAAAATCCAATCTTAAAAGTTAAGGAGCCATAAGAAGATAATAGTAAGTTAAATAGTCACTTGACGCAAAGAAAAATATATATTTCTTAAAAGTTTTCATTAACATTTTTTCAAAAAGCATTTAAACTTAATATTGGAAGGAAAAGTTTGCTTTATTAACTTAATTTAATGTAGTATTCAATAAGATGAAATAACCTCACTATTGTTACTTAAATTGCAAAAATATAGTCTTTAATATACCATACTGTGAAAAATGCTAAAACTTATCATACAGGCTATCTCCTATTAAAATATGCTAAGTATAGTATATTTTGAATAGTTTTTCCAGGGACTGGCTGTCAGAAATTGTTTTTGTATTTTTTCTTTTAAGGTGAACTCTCAGTGTGACTTAGCCTAACACTTTTATCACTACTCTCTGCACACACGCACACACCCATACATATACAGGCACACTTTCCCCAACTCAGCACTGTTAGACTATTATAATAGGTGCTCAACAAATATTTCTTAATTTATTAGAATTCTTAGCACAACACACAGAACATATTCGTCATAACCAACTCATTTTATATGATGAAAAACATGGGTTAACTTGTATGATTTTTCCAACCAAGTGGATACTAAGTATGTCACAGCATTTTGTGTGAAGCCTCATGGAAAATTATAAACTTTACTTTTTGTGTTTTTTGATGGTAATAATCTATTCTTTGGCCCTGTTTATAATATACAAAAGCTAAACAGCATGCAATAGTAGAAAAACCATATAGTATTGTGAATAAATCAGTCCAAGAACTGGAAAATGGATGCAACTGCTGGTTATCACTTTACCACAGAACTCTAGTCAAATATCAGTCTGAGACAAAGTGTGTGTGCTTTTTTTCCAATACAATTCAATAAAACACAGTGCTACAAGTTATATGTTTAAGTGAGTTTTTAAATTAAGTGGAGACGGAGGAAGGAAGTGCAAGAAAGAAATGATCACTTGGGATTACAGATTTTCTCATTGTGTACATAGAATACAATTTAAAATTCTTTACGGGTTTCACACTGATGATGAAGCTAGTTGATGGATGGTAGAGCTGGGATATGAACTTGGATGCCTTGTTCCTGAGTCCCTGCTTTTACCCCATAGGGGTAAAATGCAGGCATTGGGTCCTTTCTGGGCTATCTCTCAGATTCTAAAGAGAAACAAAAGAAACTAACCCCTCTGATAAGTGTCTGTTCTTCTCCTAATCCTCTTCCCTACTTAAACATCACTGCATGACCTGTTATGTTTCCAATACTTACAAGAGCCAGCCCAAGAAATGGTCTATTGATACTGAGGTGAAATAATCAATGAATATATTCTACAAAGATCTGAATGGAAACTCTTTTCCATTATAAACAGCCTTGAACTAATGTCAAGGAGCACATATTTAAATCCCAGTTTTAACAGTGATTTTGTCTTCAGTTCTTTGAATATCTGTTTCCTTACGAGCCAAACTAAGATGTCAGGCTAGATGACCTCTAAGATCCTTTGCAGTCCTAACTTTTTGTGACTCTGTGACTGACATATGGTAAGATGTCCAGTTATTCAAACTTAGCGTCCAAGCAAGAATAAACTCTAATCATTTTTAGTTTTTCTTGACCACAACAAGGTCATGCATACCACCGGAATACTTTTCATTACTACTGTTGTGAAATTAAAGCTAACATACTGCTATTGAATGTGCAACTACACATTCATTTTTCTAATTAGGCAGTTTTCTTTCTCTCTATAGCTTCAACTGGGAGCTAGTCTCACTTTAATGTGAGTTCCAGTAAGACAAGGGTTAGTGTCTGTTATATTCCCTGTGCACAATACATAAGAGGCATGAGTGTGTGCCCAGTCACTTCAGTCAGGTCTGACTCTGTGCAACCCTATGGATGGTAGCCCACCAGGCTCCTCTGTCCATGGGATTCTCCAGGCAAGAATACTGGGGTGGGTTACCATGCCGTCCTCTAAGGAACTTCCCAACTCAGGAGTCGAACCTCTCTCTGTCTCCTGCATTACAGGCAGATTCTTTACCAGTGAGCCACTAGGGAAGCCCATGAAAAAGACAGTCATGGTTATTTATTGAATGAATGAACCCAAAGTGCTAATTAGTGCGGCCTCATTATATTCTTGAATACTCTTTCTCTTAAAACTTGATCATATCTGATAAATGTTCAGTTTTATGTATTTCCTCCAACCCACTATTTTACTTCAAAGAGGTATCTGAGTTTATAGACAGGTGGGCTTCTTTGACCTTTTACCGGCAGAAAAAAGGTAACCTCAGACCCAAACCAGCAGGTTCCTGGTCTCCTTTGTGTTCTCTGGAATCTGCAAAAATGTCCTTTAACTGTCTGGTCACTTCACTCCCTGCCGACACCTCCTGCTGCAGTCTGTAGCTGGTCTGTTCAGTTGGCTCAGTTTGGGAATGGTGGTCATCTCCTTCTCATTGAGCCCAATCTCAGCCTTTACTGCAAGACTCTCAGTCTTTCAACTTAGCTGACATTAATCCCTCTCACCACACTGCATGAGGCAAATGGATGCCTGACCAACTGGGAGAAAGGAAAGATCATATACATCAAAAAGAAAGAAAGAAAATCACATTGTTCCCATTATGTTATGAAGCTTTCTTATGCATTCATTCCAGTGGGTACATAGTGAGTAACTATACTGCAATATTAACCATCTGCTCTATCCAGCCCTCACCCACCTATACTTTCATCTCTAAACCCTAACACTTAGGTTAATTCTTCTGTAGCCATATTGACATTTTGTTCCTCAAACACGCCACACTCTTCCCTGCCTTTTCCCCATGTACTTTTCCCTCTGCCTAAAACGTCCTTTCTCCTGCTCACTGCTCATATGTAGCTGCTATCTCCCTGCCTCACAGAGGTGACTCCTCTGACAAGCCCATATGAATTTTATATACCTTCAGTACTCTGTTTCCCGCAAAGCAAGTATCATAGTCTGCATTATATTCGTTTACAAATCCATCTGCTCAATGAATGAATATGTCCATTCTGCAGCATGCAACAAACTGAGGAAAAGATCAGAACATCTGTTCCTGACTACCTTAAAAATAAATCCAGGCAAGTTACTCTGAAAATGTGTTTGTCTTCATGTGTGTCTGTAATAACCTAAAAATAAACTCACTGATCTCTTGCAATGCTTCAAAACATTTTCTAACAATTACATATGTGTTTCATCTTAAAATATTTGTCATTATACTTCTTTAAATCAGAAAGTCTACTTATCTGAGAATAAATACACTAGGAATATTAAAATTGACAAGGCAACTAAAAATCACTTTGGAAATGGTTCTCAATTTGACTAAGAAATGTTTTTTGCCTTAGGGGCAAAAAGCACCTACCTAGCTAAGAGATTTCAATTAGATTTTCTTATCTTGTGTGTCAAACTTAACACTTATTGATCATTTAGTCATATAAAAAATATCAGAATTATTTTCTAAAATTAATTAAGAAGACCAGGTTTATAGCTTCAAGTGGCAAAGAAAAACTGTTCTTCAAATTGGCTAACCCTTTAGCCTGGTATAAGAATTGAGTGAGCCTTTTTGCTTCAAGTAGTAGGACAAATTCCTCTTTGTCATTGAACTATACAAACAGGTCAACTAAAGTTTGATTGGTTCCACTTAGCACTCACACAAGTTCTGACAGCCTTTAGTCCTGGCAGTTATTCAACTTCCTTTGAATGAATGTAACATTCTGTGAAAATATCATCATCATCAACAACAACAAAGAGAATCATTTAAAAAATATTCTCACAGCCAGTCTATGTTCGATGCAGGATGCAGGATGCTTGGGGCTGGTGCATGGGGATGATCCAGAGGGATGATGTGGGGTGGGAGGTGGGAGGGGGGTTCATGTTTGGGAGTTCATGTACACCCATGGCGGATTCATGTCAATGTATGCCCAAACCATTACAGTACTGTAAAGTAAAATAAAGTAAAAAAAAAATTAAAAAATAAAAATAAAAAATATTCTCACAGCCAAACACCAACACACCAATGTGTGTCAAGCAACATCAAATCTACTATAAAAGGAAATGGCTTTTGCATAGGGAGTAAACATAGTGAATAAACATTACAAAAAGAGATCTCCTTAATATAAAATGCCCTTTGAGTCAGAGGACTAAGAAAGAGATGGTTGGACAGAGGCTTGAAGGATGAATAGATGTTCAACAAGCAGGCCAAGAGGAAAGGCAAGCAGGGTATTTTCATCCCTAAGCATGAGGCAACAACATAGGATTTGGAGGGCACACGATGACTGCAGCAGTGTGGAGTAATTCCTATCACATTAGCCTGTAGAGTCACAGACTCCACCATCACAATAGAAGAGTGGTCGCAATTAGGAAAATAATGTGATATCACGGTTTAAAGGCATTTGAGTCAAAGCATTCCATTACTCTCCAAATACATCAAAAATGTTATCTGCAGTTTTTCAGTCAGTGGAAGTTGTCCAAAGGTAGTTAAACACCAAGGCTGGTTGAGTTTCCTTGTAGATCTGAAATTCATCACTACATCATTAACTTAGCATCAGTACTGAGTCATCATTACCAGCTTCCCTCCATATTTTAAGCTTGGTTTCAACATGACTTTAAATCCAATTAGCAGTTTTTAAAAAATCTGTCTTAAGCTTCCAGTAATGCCTATGAATAAATGTGTGGAGTTACCATCAAGAAATGAATTGAATCAATGTCAGTAAGTGGAAAATTCCTAAATGCTTACCTATCAACTCTCCAAGATTTTAGAATTAGACTGAAATGGAGATAATCGTGACTTTGAATAGAAACAGCCTCTCAGTTTGCCAAGCTTATAATAATATGTATGGTAGGTTCTACATTTTGATAAATAACTCAAATGTATTTGCTTACATCTTTTTAAAATAAAAACTCTTATTTTATAAGTCCTGGGTGTTCATTGGAAGGACTGATGCTGAAGGTGAAACCCCAATATTTTGGCCACCTCATGTGAAGAGTTGACTCATTGGAAAAGACCCTGATGCTGGGAGAGATTGGGGGCAGGAGGAGAAGGGGATGACAGAGGATGAGATGGCTGGATGGCATCACCGACTCAATGGACTTGAGTTTGAGTAAACTCGGGGAGTTTGTGATGGACAGGGAGGCCTGGCGTGCTGCAATTCATGGAGTTGCAAAGAGTCAGACACAACTCAGTAACTGAACTGAACTGAGCTGATAGGCCATACATACTTTGTACCTTTACATACATTCATTTCTCAAAAACCTCAGTCCAGCTTCAGCTTTTCTTTCTACTTCTGCTGACTTTCTTCTATTTCACATCCACTGAAGTGATCTATCCTTGCCAATCTCGTCTCTGGCTTAAATATCTTAATTTTCATATCAATACATCATTTCTCTCAATTATTTCATGACATATTATACTTATCATAATTTATTTTTACATTGATTTAATTAAAATCTAAATTTAAATTCACAGAGGATTTAAACTGATCATTGAATATTTTCCCAAGCCCAACACCAAACACATTTTCTACTGTATCATCTGACACAAGGCCCAATACCTATCAAAATATTGGAAATGAAAAATTAACCCATTAATTAGAATTCCCTACCCTCTTTCAAAACTGCATTATTAGATACTTAACTTTCATCAGAAAGTTGGATGGGTCATACACTTGTAAAGTTCAGAGTTGCGTTACCTACCCTCTATATTCTACTACAAGGATAATATTGACAGCTGCTGCTTCACTAAGTACATCCTATGAGCCAAGCACTTCTGAAGACTCTACAAAACTTATTACATTGAATTATCCTGACAGCAACCTGGGATAGGAATTGGATCTCTATTTTAGAGAAAGCTAATGTTGCACAACTGCACAAATCAAGCAAAGATTTAAGCCCAGGACTACTTTCCTCCATTGCCCGTGCATTTAATGACTCCCTTCATCAGGGCTATCTAATATGATTCACTGTGATTTTCTTTGCTCTGTTTCTCAGGGTCACTTTGTATCTTTTAATCTTCTCCCTCTCCTTTCATTCCTGCTTCATGAACAATTCCCTTTTCCAATGATGAGCTCCAAGATCATCAGTTATAACCTTTTTNAATGACTCCCTTCATCAGGGCTATCTAATATGATTCACTGTGATTTTCTTTGCTCTGTTTCTCAGGGTCACTTTGTATCTTTTAATCTTCTCCCTCTCCTTTCATTCCTGCTTCATGAACAATTCCCTTTTCCAATGATGAGCTCCAAGATCATCAGTTATAACCTTTTTAAAATTGTGGCTTCTTGTGAATTCACTCTCCTCAGTTGTTCAACAAATACAGAACACTGTTACTGTTTTAAATGTACACATTGTCTCTGTATAAGAGCTCACGGACTTTTATTTTTGGCCTTGAGGTAATGAGTTACTCGTTATAAATAGAATCATAGACTCCTGGAATCCAAAGGAACTTTTGCCATTAAGTTTTTCACCTTCCAGATCTTTGCAGAATCCCTCTTGCTTTTCCTCTCAGAAAGGGCTTACAATGCCTCTGAGCTGGAAGAAGTGAATCTGCTGTTTCTTTGGTCTCCATTCCCCAAGAACTTCTCCTAACATGAGAGTTTCATCTTGTTGAATGCTATTTCTGTTTCAAGATAGAGACTTTTGTATACTAACCTCTACACCTGGTACACAATCAAACAACAGTCTATTCCAGCAACAAAGGGAAAATTGGCTGTGTTGTCTCCATTCCCCAAGAACTTCTCCTAACATGAGAGTTTCATCTTGTTGAATGCTATTTCTGTTTCAAGATAGAGACTTTTGTATACTAACCTCTACACCTGGTACACAATCAAACAACAGTCTATTCCAGCAACAAAGGGAAAATTGGCTGTGTTGGGAGTACAGAAAAGTAGTATTTAGTCCCAATGTAGTTATTGTTTATGTACATTGAAAAGTAAATTTTTATTTTAGGTAAATTTTTTGCCTTTTAGACACTACCTTTAAAGATAGCACAGCTTAGTTTCACTAGCCAATGTGACAAAGGATGTACTAAAGGTTAAGAGAACAATGATTATTAAAACACAGGCTCTCTCCTCAGGGAGCTCAAGTTTAAAATGAAAGAAATAACCCACTTTTAAAAGCAACTTCAATCCAATTCAAAAAGTGATTTAATAAAATAAAAGGGGCAGAAGAAACTCAGAAGGGAGAGAAATANTTTCACTAGCCAATGTGACAAAGGATGTACTAAAGGTTAAGAGAACAATGATTATTAAAACACAGGCTCTCTCCTCAGGGAGCTCAAGTTTAAAATGAAAGAAATAACCCACTTTTAAAAGCAACTTCAATCCAATTCAAAAAGTGATTTAATAAAATAAAAGGGGCAGAAGAAACTCAGAAGGGAGAGAAATAAAGACTTGCAGAGGAATTTATTATATTTTAGCAAGTTTTATCCAGTAAGTAGAAGCTCAGCAAGGGAGAACTGTTTACTAGCGAGATAAAGTGAAGAAAGTTTAGGCAAAGGAAGATGAAAAACAACATGGAAGCATGAAATACCATAGTTTCACGAACCGGTAGGTATCTTGCCATGACTGAGGATATAGGTGTGAGGGAGAGGCAGGAAACAGAGCTGGAAAATCAACAAATGCCAAATTGTATGTGCCACATAGGGAGCTTAGATTGTATCCAACAAGCAATGGGTAGTCACTGGTGGGCTCTAGTCAGGGAAGGGGCACCTTCAGCTTTACAGTCTTGGAAATCTTACTGATAAAAATGTGGAAGACATTTTGAGAAGAGTAACTCCAGGTATGCTACTACTGCTAAGTTGCATCAATCGTGTCTGACTCTGTGTGACCCCATAGACGGCAGCCCACCAGGCTCTCCTGTCCCTGGGATTCTCCAGGCAAGAACACTGGAGTGGGTTGCCATTTCCTTCTCCAATGCATGAAAGTGAAAAGTGAAAGTGAAGTCGCTCAGTCGTGTCTGACTCTTAGCGACCCCATGGACTGCAGCCCACCAGGCTCCTCCGTCCATGGGATTTTCCAGGCAAGAGTACTGGAGTGGGGTGCTGCTGCCTTTTCCGAAGTCCAGGTATAGTGGTATCAATAAAAGGTCTGTTAGAGTAATCTTGGTAAGAGATGATTATGACCTAAAGTAAGGCAAAGACATAATCGGAAAAGAAAGAGCCTCTTCCAGATACTAAAGGTATAAAGCATTAAGTGACAGTGAAAGTGCCAGTCACTCAGTCATGTTTGACTCTTTGTGACCCCACGGACTGTGGCCCAACAGGCTCCTCTGTCCATGGAATTCTCCAGGCAAGAACACTGGCGTGGGTTGCCATTCTCTTCTCCAGGTGATATTGTTGACCCAGGGATCAAACCCCGTCTCCTGCATTGCAGGCAGTTTCTTTACCATCTGAGCCACCAGGGCAGCACATAAAGCAGAGGGCTTAGTGAATGATTTGGTATACTGAATGAGAAAGGAGAGGATTTAAAGACAATATTTTCATTTCTGGCTTATTATCTGAGTGGATGGTATCACCACCACCTGGGAAGAACCAAATAGTAAAAAGAGCAATAATGAAAGTGAAAGCATAAAATAATATAAATAATGAAAGTATAAAAAGAGAAAAAAGTATAATCAAAAGTTCATTGATGGGGAATAATGAATTTGCAATACCAAAGGATGGTTCAAATGGAGATGTTTCATGGACAAGTAGATATTTAAATTACAGGGACAGAGGAAAGAAATCAGTTATAGAGATAAAATATCCATGTTGGAAGGTGGAGGTGTTGCTACCTAAGTATAAAACTACAAGTGTGGATAATATTGCTCAGAGAGAACACGTCAGTTAGAGGATTGAAGACTCAAGAATGAAACCTGACATACAGAGGGAAGCAGATCCAGTGAAGATCTCAGAGAGACCAGAAAGTTGGAGGGTAAGTTCATCCTACAACAAATGGGGAGGGAAGGTCAAGGAAGAGAAAGGCGTCACTAGTACCAAATGTGCAGAGCGAGGGAGCGGGAGAGGGTGGGATGATTTGGGAGAATAGCATTGAAATATGTATACTATCACGTAAGAAACAAAAAAAAAATACAGTACATACATTCTCAAAAAAAAAAAAAAAAAGAATGAAGACCTGAAAAATAAATAAATAAATAAAATGCAAAAAAAAAAAAAGAGAACAAACTAAAACTTTAAAGAGAAGTGAAAAAAAATTCAGAAATGCCTCTATCAAAGTTATCAGTATAAAAGTGACTGGTGGCCTTAACAAAAGCAATTTCTAAGCTGGAACAATCATATGTTCTGTAAGACAAAAGTTCTCCTTCAGTTTATTTTCTCTCTTTTAGTTTAAAACACTGCTTTTGACAGACATTCCATTTTTATGTCTATTTGGCCCAGAGTCTCTTCCCTTCTGCAGATTTTTGTGCCCCAGTATCACACTGGCTCATTTAACAAAGTTCTCAGTATGCTTGAACACTGGCTAGTACCAGTCCTTCTCAGTCTTTCCCCCTTCCCACAACATTTTTTTCAGTACATGTACAAGTTATTCTTCTACAAAAATGTATTCTTCCATATCAATTTTTCTTCTTTCATCAAATATAAAAAGTTCAAGAGCCAGGAGCCAGTTTTTCATGATTGGAGAAGGGAACTCCACATATGGGAAAGTGAAAGACTAGAATATATCCTGTGATGTTGCAAAGAAGTTAGAGATCGTGGTATGAGTTATAGGTAATAAAAATAAGTCTAGTTATGGTCATTGAGGAGGCTGAGAAGCAATGAGACACCATGAACAATTAACACAACAATCACCCAAATTTTGATTTCTATATACCATTCACTACTAAAAGAAATCAGAATTCCTTAAGAAACAGGCTGAATCTAGGGCTGGGGAAGGAAAGTGCAAGATAAACCTATAAAGAAACATTCAAAGAATGAAGAGGACATAAAAAAATTGGAAACAGCTTAAAGAGGCTACATTGATCAAATATGGGAAATTTGAGCACCAAAACAAATAATGGTTATAATCTATTGTTACCCATTGAATAAAATAATAATTATATATAGATATATATTTAGAGAGAGAGAAAGTGATAAATGGGGCAAAATATAAACAATTGCTCCTGGAGTTCCTTGTACTATTCCTGCAATTTTTCCTTAACTTTAAAATCTGAATTTATAATTCAGCATTATCTTTAAATTTTGTATCTTACAATACAATTTGCAGATCAAAACATAGTATCACTTTTCAGAAGCAAGGTTAACTTTAGGAGAATGACACCTGTGTGTTATTTATGTTCCTAATTATTTTGTAAAGGCAAATGATCAGTAATAAATGAGTAATCTACTACCCTGGCTGAGTCATAAGCCCAACCAAATATTCTCCCTTCATAAAGGTTTCCCTTAGCTCTTCAAGTAGGAATAATATTCTAACTCTTAGCTTATATACCACTGTTTCTTTAACTTTTCTGGAATATATAAAACCTTCTGTCTTGGATAATAGTAATTTATATACATATTATCTCTGACAATGAGCTAAATAAAGCTCTTTAAATTTAGGTAGAATTCCAATTTGCTTAAAATCTTTCAATGATTCCCAGATGCCCACAAGGTGTAAACTCTTTAACATCATATTATATAAAATGATACATTCAGTTCAGCTCAGTCGCTCAGTCGTGTCCGACTCTTTGCGACCCCATGAATCGCAGCACGCCAGGCCTCCCTGTTCAGCACCATCTCGCGGAGTTCACTCAGACTCACATCCATCAGGTCCGTGATGCCATCCAGCCATCTCATCCTCAGTCGTCCCCTTCTCCTCCTGCCCCCAATCCTTCCTAGCATCAGGGTCTTTTCCAATGAGTCAACTCTTCTCATGAGGTGGACAAAGTACTAAAGTTTCACCTTTAGCATCATTCCTTCCAAAGAATATGTTTCATATATAATACATATTATATATTCCAGCTATATCTTTCAAAATCTGCCACCCACTACTCATTACATAGATATACAACCATACTGAATTACTTTCATTTTACTTAGATCATTATGTTCTCTATAGAAATTTACAGTTTCTGAGTTCTTCAGTCTAGAATACACTTCCTTCAAATTCTTCCCCCAGCCATTTCTTGCTTACTGGTCAACTCTCAATGTGGATATCCCTTGCTTTGAGAGCCTTCCCTGAGTACCAGCTCTGATATGGATGTTCCTTCTCTGCTCACTGAGCATCCTTACTTCCACTTCTTACTTCTAAGGAATCTACAGCATAGTTGCAATCTTTTTTTTTTTTTTTACTTCTTTTGGTCCACCATTAACTGTAACTTTCCTTTCTGATGTTGAAGAAAAAACAGACATCTTTCACTGCCTTGCATAAAATACACTAGCAATGACTAAATGCCTATCTGTACTGTACTTTTGCAAAATGCTACCTATGAATTTTGATTTTGGGGAGAAATCTCTCTTATTTCCTTGTTCTACCAACTGTTAGGTCTGCAAGCACTGACAGTTCAGTAGAAATGCGCACATCCCGGAGCCAGATCTTGGCTTCTATATACCGTCCTCCAATAAAAGAAACATATCTATCTACCTAGATATTTATCATCTACTCACACATACATGGATGCATATATAATTATATTTTCCTAGAGATTGGCTTCAGTATTTAATTTAGTACTCTTATTCTTCTTTAGAAGAACAAGGGGGAAAGAGTGGAAAAGATAGCTAACCCTTTGGGGTTTAATATGCTAAATCAGTACTGTGTTACAAAAGTTAAACTTGGCATACCTTGGACCTGATCCAAAAACTTGTTTTTATTGGCTGTGGAAAATGGAATTTTAGACTACACTGGGTCATACTATAATTGTGTTTGGAAATGTATAACATGATATGTGAGCATTCAGTGCAACTAAATAATTTAGGTATATGCTGAAAAGTGAATGACTGTATATTTCTCAACACTTGAGGCTAGTGCAGATAAAAGGCAATGGAGTTTAACCTAAGACTATTTATTGAAGACATAGAAATACAAATATCTGCAAAAGACAATGAGGAAATATAAAGGAATTTCTAAATATAAAGACTTCAACAGAGTTGATAGAATGGTCTGAAATCAACGTTTTTGGTATAAAAACAACAGTTAAACAAATCAGAGTAAATAGTTTATGCCTTGAGCTATCTCCTCAAAATAAACATTCCATTTCCCATCTGACAGAGAATCAAATGGCACTGTTTTGCTTCTAAACAAGGTTATTTTTCCTAGGGTCCATGAATGTTGGTGATTCCCTTCAGGAGAATTGAAATCTATAAATATTGTTTTAGCTGATCTGGGAGTTTAAAGGAAAATATCTTATGCCAATAAACATCAAATTAGCTTCAATATGAAAGCTATACAAAAGAGGAAAGTCTATATTCTGGCAATATTAAGAGACAAAATCCTGTACTTTAATACCATTACTTACATCAGTTTCTGCTTAGGGCAATAAGAGTTTAAACATTTCCTGTTTCATTCCTGCCCAGTATTGTTGTTTTTTCCATTATTGCAGCTCAAAAATACTTGGGCTGTTTTAAAGATTAGCGTGCTGGCATAAAATCACTCATGCCTCTTAAGAGTATTTTCTTTAACCCTCATCCTGACTTAATATTTTAAAATGTTTGATATGGTCAAAGGCCTTTACCATCAAAACAAAATTTCATCAAACCTTATTAGGCAATTAGTTATGATAGAAATGATAACATGCTGGGACATGAATATTCAATATTTATCACTAATTAAAATGCTAATATGCAGGATAAAAGTACAAGTGTCATCCTAATTAAAATGCTAATATGCAAGATAAAAGTACAAATAAGCTTTTTTTCATTTCAGCTTAAATGATAGTCTTGGCATCATGTTTATATCATCTCAACTTTTATTATTAATTTAGTAGAATAAACTAATTAAAAAGTAAAATGGTTAGCAATGGTTTCTCGGGAATATTTTTTGTATTTACTAGATGAAAAGCATGCACTGATACCAAACCTCCTGCCTGGAAAAGATTGTGGACCACTCCACTCTGTTAGAACAGCACACCAGTGACGTGAATATTCTCACAAGGTTCAGTTAACATAGGACAAAGATAAATTTATCTTAGCCACTGATCATATAAAGGCATGTTGTTTACTACAAATAAAATCAGGTCAAAGGGTGGAAAGAAATATTATTGACATTAAACATTTGCTAAATTAAGTACAGTCTCCCGTTTTGGTCGCGAGTGCTTACTACAACATACCTTGTCTGAGATCAACAATTCTCTGTTTGAAATGTCAGATTTAAGAACTGACAATCAATGTCCATTTACTGCGAAGCAAAGAGTAATTATTCAGATGGACAAATTGCTTTCTGCCTGGAAATGGAAGGATAAAAGTATAATTGATAATTGCAGTGGTTTTGTTGTTTGCTTGCTAACTGACCCACATAACACATGGGAAATGTCAAGTTCAAATAATTAAATGTTTGCACAAATACTCTTATGCACCTTTGGATACCTTCTTTGATATACAGAGCATCAGATCTCTGAAAAGGCCTTCACTGGTTAGAATCCCAGCCCCTTCTCTAACAAGGTGCGTGGTGTTCGGAAAGTTATTTTCTTAATTTGAGTTTCAATTTCCTCATCTGCAAAGAAGGAGTCACAGTTGTGACCATGAGATAATATATATACTTGGTAAATGCACATGTTTTGTTTTTCATCTTAATCTACACACAAAAGTCTAGAATTACAATTTGATTAGATTCAGAAGGACAACCACGGGAAAATATTTACCTTGAGGACTTTTTTCTTTGCCTCACCATTCTTAAAAGCTGAATGAACCACAATTTTCACATATTTGTATGTGCATGTGCACCTATTAAGACAGTATATAAGATCTCAACTCTCAATGCTTTTCTGAATTTCAGCTCTTTTTTCCTGTTATGCCCTCCTGCAAGTAATATTAAAAATTAATAAGTTTATGTATATTTTCTCCTATTGATCTACCTGTTGTCCAGCTATCAGAACTAGGAAGGTAGCTAATTAAACTCAAAAGCTTTTGCACAACAAAGGAAACTACAAGCAAGGTGAAAAGACAGTTTCAGAAAAGGAGGAAAAAATAGCAAATGAAGCAACTGATAAAGAGTTATCTCCAAAGTAAGCAGCTCATGCAGCTCAATACCAGAAAAATGAACAACCAAACCAAAAAGTGGGTCAAAGAACTAAACATATTTCTCCAAAGAAGACATACAGATGGCTAATAAACACATGAAAAGATATTCAATATCACTCTTATTAGAGAAATCCAAGTCAAAACCACAATGAGGTACTGTCTCAGGCCAGTCAGAATGGCTGCCATCAAAACGTCTACAAACAATAAATGCTGGAGAGGGTGTGGAGAAAAGGGAACCCTCTTACACTGTTGGTGGGGATGCAAACTAGTACAGCCACTATGGAGAACAGTGTGGAGATTCCTTCAAAAACTAGAAATAGAACTGCCATATGACCCAGCAATCCCACCGCTGGGCATACACACCGACGAAACCAGAATAGAAAGAGACACATGTACCCCAATGTTCATTGCAGCACTGTTTACAAAAGCCAGGACATGGAAGCAACCTAGATGTCCATCAGCAGATGAATGGATAAGGGAGTTATGGTACATATACACAATGGAAAATTACTCGGTGATAAAAAAGAATGCATTTGAGTCAGTTCTCATGAGGTGGATGAAACTGGAGCCTATTATACAGAGTGAAGTAAGTCAGAAAGAGAAACACCAATACAGTATATTAACGCATATATATGGAATTTAAAAAGACAGTAACAACGATCCTATATGCAAGGCAGCAAGAGACACAGATGTAAAGAACATACAGTTGGACTATGTGGGAGAAGGTGAGGGTGGGATGATACGAGAGAATAGCATTGAAACAGGTATATTACCTACCATATGTAAAGCAGATGAGTGCAAGCTCGATGCATGAAGCTGGGCATTCAAAGCCAGTGCTCTGCGACAACCCAGAGGGATGGGATGGGAAGGGAGGTGGGAGGGGGGCTCAGGATGAGGGACACATGTGCACCTGTGGCTGATTCACGTCAGTGTTTGGCAAAAATCACCACGATATTGAAAAGAAATTATCCTCCAATTAAAATAAATAAATATATTTTTAAAAGAAAGAAAAAACCAGGAAGGTGGAAGGAAAGTCTCTCCACTCTTATGATACATATACATGTGTACTCTGTTCATATTTTACATTACTCTCTTTATTACAAGGAACCCCTTCCCATAAATTTTAGCATTTCTCAATTACCAAACATTCCTAGATAAAGTTGCATTTAGTTTTGATGTTCTAATAGCTCATGTCATCTATGAGTAATAATTTCCCAGTAGGTAAAAGAGAGATGGCCATCCAAAGAAACCATAAAAGAATCAGCTGCGGTCTTTACAGATTACAGATATACCCCGACCCCCTTCCCCAACTTCTCCCACTTACAATCGAATTCTAACCTCCCTCACCAACCCTCCCTACTTCAGTTCATAAAGATACCTCTTTGCTGATGGGAGTAAATATCACAAGTAGGAAAAGAAGATAGATGCTGGAGATCCACCACCAAATCAGTCTTTACACTTCCCACCTGGGCTTCCCAGGTGGTGCTAGTGGTATAGAACCCAGGCTTCCCTCGTAGCTCAGAGGTTAAAGTGTCTGCTTGCAATGCAGGAAACCTGGGTTCAATCCCTGGGTCGGGAAGATCCCCTGGAGAAGGAAATGGCAACCCACTCCAGTATTCGTGCCTGGAGAATCCCATGGACAGAGGAGCCTGGTGGGCTACGGTCCACGGGGTCGCAAGGAGTTGGACACGACTGAGCGACTTCACTTCACTAATGCAGGAGACATAAGACATGGGTTTGTCCCCTGGGTCCAGAAGATCCCCTGGAGGAGGAAATGGCAACCCACTCCAGTATTCTTGCCTGGAGAATCCCGTGGACAGAGGAGCCTGGCAGGCTACGGTACACGGGGTCGCGGAGAGTCAGACACGACCTAAGCGACTTGGCAAGCAGGTACACTTCCCAGTAAGGATCCTAACTTAGGAAGTCTTGGATACTAAAGAAACCTCTCCATGAGACGTCCACCCCTACCCTGTGAGGTTCAGCTCAAAGCCTATCTGTTCAGTGATCTTTTCCCTGGTGGTCCCCACTCTGTGGAAACTCACGAAACTGACATATACCTTTTAATGACATGAGTCACTTTCTACTCCTTATGGCCATGACGTCTTCCATCCTAGGCTTCTGTGCACTGTAGATAGCAACTTGATGAATGGATGGATGGGTGAATGAACAAATAAATATCGACTAGCCCCCTTTGAACTTTTTCTAGTTTGGACAGTCTTGTGCTTCATAGCTCTGTCCATATTCTGTTACAAGGGTATTTCTGATGAGTATTGACATTGGAAAACTTTTTTTACATTATGAAGCTAGAACACAAGCTTTTCTTGGAGCCCTGGCGTTATCTCCTTGGAAGCTCTTATTCCACGTCCCTGAATGTCAAGGCTGTTCTCACAGATTCCAGGCACTCCATATGACCTGAAGCTGCATTTTAGCATTTTAGCACTCCATTATGAAGTCAATGACTCTTCTATTTATGCAAATCCTTGGCTTTACTAACATTTCAAGCTCCTGACACTCATGCTTGGCACATTGGGTATGCTCAGTAACTTTTTATTTTCTTCTTTCCTTCCTTATTTTAAACCATTTGAACCATGTTGGAGCATATGTTTCAAATTTTAAAAAAACCTTAAACCCATGTGATTTGCTTAATCTTATCAGTTTGATTGTTTTCACTTTTTTCATATTAAAAGCAACCTTTAAAGACATGGAATTTAGAATTACCTTTGAATTACTCTTTTCAACTTACAAGTTTTTCTTATTGAAGTCTGATTTACAAGTACCCTGAAATTCCATGACTGTAAAGCATATGTGACTTTTTAAGACCCAGGAAAAATTATAGAGTATTGTGCTGTGAAAAAATGTAAAGAATCTCAGATATTTAGAACTGAAAGAAAAACTTCAAAAGCATTCCAAAATTGCTCCCTGTTCTTTCCACATTACATTCAAAAAAACTTATCACCCACTGCTAATGACTGTGCATGCCAACCAGGGTTCATCTATAAACAAATGTATTCATTTACAGTCCTTTTCCACAGAGTTTTAATTTATAAAAAAGGAAAAGAAAAATAACTCCTTCCCCTCATTACCTCTACCCTACTCCTTTAGCAAGAAAGAGAGTATTTGAGATCTAAATATTGGCAAGAGCAATTCAAATTGAAAGGAGAAAGTATATCTAATTTTTATTTCATTCAGGTTTGTTTTCCACAGTCACTGAGAGGGACTCAACAATTTTTGGCATGTTCATCTGTACTTCTGTTACTGAAAAGCATCATGAAGTATAAATATTCATAAAAAACCATTATAAAAAAGACCTGGGTTTGAATACTGGCCTTCACCACCTACTAGTTATTTGAACTCGGATAACTTTCTCATCTCTTTGCCTCAGTTTCCACATTTGTAAAGTAGACTTGAGAATAATAAATCCTATATAGTTAAATGTAATCACAATAGATTTCTATACTTTTATAATGTGTATAGCACTTAAATTTTTGAAAATGTTTAGACTTCAGCCTAAATGTTTATAACACATCAAATTAAATCAACTTAGATAATTCATTTAAAACCTTTATAATATTGATTATCACATAAAACATGTTAGTTAAAATTATTGTTACCTCATAATGTTGTTGTCAAGATTAAATAAGATAGTACAAACATACATTTCTGAGTGCAGTGCCTGGTACACAGCAAAAGCTCAGTAAGTATTGGCCTTTTCATTATCATCATCATTACTCTCATTGGTATTATTCTTAATTATTCCTATGCCAACTGCCTGGAATTCCCAGGTGGCACTAGTGGTAAAGAACTCTCCTGCCAGTGGAGATGTGGATGCGATCCCTGGGTTGGGAAGATTCCCTGGAGGAGGGCATGGCAACCCACTCCAGTATTCTTGCTGGGAGAATCCCATGGACAGAGGACCCTGGCGGGCTACAGTCCGTGGGGTCATGAAGAGTTGACACGACTGAAGTGACTTAGCATGCAAGTATGCATGCCGACTGCCTTCTCTCTTTTTTTCCCCATCAAAGGAAATAAAAGGATCCTCAGGCAAATATCGTGTCTTCAAAAGACGATGGCACTCATGAAAATTTACTAACTAGAGAGAAGGATGGAATGGATGAAAGAAAAATAGAAGAAATGAGGACATAAAGTGCCAAATTGAGCCAGATAGTTTCCAGTTGGAGAAAAAAACTATAAAATCCTCCTTGAGCAGAATTCAGGACTCGCCAGTTTATGACTCCACCTCAGTTCATGTGCCGAGCGTCCAAAAGCTAAGTATTTACCCATGAAAGTGAATTTATTGGCTTATGGAAGGAAACAATATACTAATGACATCAAGCTAGCTCTCAAAAATATTTTTTTAATAAAATAAACAACATTACTAAGGAAATGAAAATCCCCTGCAGTTTGATTAAATCAAGAACTGGTTAAGATCAAATCAGCCTCATTCCTTTTAATGCCTTTGTTTTGTTTTTCAAATTTCCAAGGAGTCATGCTTCGGAAATTATAATTTATTCATCAGAGATGTTACATTAGCAGTACAGTATGTGAACTGCTGGCTTTTCACTATATGTAAAAAAGATGAGAAGCACACACAAAAATAAGAATTGGTTACATTTGTAAATAGTTAATGTATCTTGACTACAAAGCAGGGAAAATAGATAACTACAGCTGGCAGTATTTGGTGTACCAGTTTCTAAAAATAGCAGAGAAAGGCAAAAATACATGAATCACCCCAAGCAAGTGCCTTCCTCCAACAAATTTAATTTACAAAGAATGCATGCCTGTATTCTGTAACTGCCACTGAAGCTAGAGGCTGGGTTCCTAATTATATTTCAATGATCAATACTGTAGAAATATGTACTTGAACGGTATTTCTCTTCTTGTAAAAATATTTTAAATGTATCATAATATACTTGCATATATAAAAAGAGAAATGCAGAAATACATACTGTCCCCAAATGTATTTTTGTTGGCAACTGTCATATCTTATTTAATTGTTTAAGTAACTGAAGCTGGATTCTTTCAGCCTTTTTTAAATGTTTAACAATTTTTTCTAAAAATCTCTGCAATGTATTAAACACTCCTCACCTTATGTAAGAAACCATGAATTAGAGGGGATACTGCTAATCTTTCAAGCCAGGGTCAGAGACGTGAGGCCACAGGGACTTGAGGTCAGTGTGAAGCCACACAGGACACAGCTTATCTTCTGGCTGCTTAAAATCTGGATGGTACAAGGAATGTGCAAAGAGAACAAGAGCAACCTGTGGGAGCTCAGTGCTGTGCAGTGATGCTGTCTCCAGTGCCAGCCCAGAGCTGCCTTGCACTAAGAATATTTACTCTCTTCTGCCCTCTCTACTGTTTTGCTTCCTTACTACTTCCACTCTGTACTGCCTTTTGCAAGCATCTCTCCTTCCTCATTCAAATCCGTGCCAACTCAGAGCTAGAATTTCTGTTGCACGCTGGTTATACAGCAGTAACAAGACCGACACATGCTGCCCTTACAAAGATTAAATTCCTGCTTCTCACTTATGCCCTTGAAGTCTTTTTTCCCCAAGAGTGTCCTGTTGAATTTATAGCAACTATGATTCTAAAAATGTACTAACTTCTATATAAAAATTTATTTATGATGTGTTAGGAAAAGTAAAATTTTGGCTCTGTCATGTTTGAGCCAAAATTCCCATATATTTCTCTACCAGTAAAGGAAACAGTCATGTATAAGATACCAATATTAGCAAATAAAAACAATATAGGGATATTTACTTAAAAATAAAAAACAGTAGCTATCGCAAATAGTTTGCATAAAAACTTCAGGAAGATGCAGTCTATCTCATCTTGACATAATGTGGGAAAATAGTAGTACAGTAGAAAACAAACAGACAAGATCATTCATCAAATATGAAAAAACTTCCTTGAATCAAAGATTTTGGGCCTAACCCCAATCCAAAACAAAGTTTCCAAGAAAGGCTTTCATAGCTCAGAGTAGCAATATTTATTTTCACTTGTTAGCCAACCAAATTTTATTCAGAACCTGCTCTGTGTCAGGAACCACTTCATTCTTTTGGAATAAAGCAGTGAACAAAACTCATAAAGTCCCTGTACTCATGGAGTTTCCATTCTAGCTCAGGTAGAGAATAATTTGGTAAGCAAACACAGCAGGGATAGGAGGAATTGTAAGAATAACAATCAGTGTGTGGGGATGGAGAGTGATGGGGTGATATTCTCTGTCATTACTTTAATCTTCACAAAAGCACTCTGAAGGAAATAAAGTGGGTTCAGTTGAGTCTTATATTAAGATGAGAAAACTATGACCCAGAGAGAATAAAAGGAAGAAGCAGACCCAGGACTAAGTCTTAGATTCCCAGCTCAGCCTTGTACTCATATTATTATACCAGCTAAATTTGATCAGGAGAAATTATTCTGGTTTGAAGAGATTTCCTTATCAGAGTAAAATGAGAGAGAAGCCAGGACTGATGTGTAGGCAACTACTTTTTAAAAACACTAGGGAGCAAAAACAACATTATAAATTTACACTAATTAAAATGATGTTAAGTGCTTTCTTTGCACAGATAACTATGCCAGATAAACAGAATATCACAGATATTCAATTTATTAGTGGTCCAAATTTTGAGTTATCATATTCTAAAGATGACTCTTTAAGCTTAATATCTTTCCTCTTTTCCATTTTTATTCTTATACAATATAGTTAAAAAACATATAAACACAATAAATTCATTTGCAATCTGTTTCCTGAACACATAAACACTTTAAATGCATTTAATTTATAACAATTTTCATTCATCCCTTAAATGTAAAATACATACACTTATTATTTGCTATTAAATTATTTGTTCAGCTTTACTGAGGTATAATTGATAAAGTTCTAAGATATTTTAATGTACAATATGTTGATTTGACAGATGTATACACTGTGAAAGAATTCCTGTCATTAAATTAATTAATATGTCTATCACCTCACACATATACCTTTTTGTGTATGAGAACGTTTAAGTTCTCCTCTCTTAGAAAGCTTCAGTTATACAGAATTCACTATAGTAACCACCTTACTCCTTGGAAGAAAAGTTATGACCAACCTGGATAGTATATTCAAAAGCAGAGACATTACTTTGCCGACTAAGGTCTGACAATATACAGCCTTGACGTACTTCTTTCCCTATTCAGCGATTTCATATTCAAAATCTTGGGATTGAGAGCTCAAGTGGGCTTAAGCCTGACCGTAGAAAGTGACAGTTGACAGGGCCTGCCCGCAGTAGGCTTCATCTGCTCAAGGTGTGCATTAGGAAGTAGGAGGGGGAAACTGGGCATGGCTTCTGCCTCTTAGCTTGCAACTCTTCTGCCCAATTTTCCCAGACATTGACTAGTCACATTACCAGTATCTCCACCTTTGCAGGGAGCAAGAAGAAAAAGAAATAGGCAAAGAGCTGGCAAGGCAGTAGTGGAGTGGAGAGTGGGGACAAACATCCCACCCACCACCCTCAATAATAAATTCTTGTATTATTTTTCTCTGTTTATTTTTTAAATTAAAAATAAAATATCAACACTGAATTATTTTTCTTTGTTGAAATTTTAAAGAGAAAATAAGAGATTATGGGTTTTTTAAATGAAGATGTTATTTTTTAGATCAATTTAAGGTTCAAAGCAAAATTGAGAAGGCACAAAGATTTCCAATATACTCTCTCCCTAACACATACATAGCCTCCCCCATTACCAATATTCCCCACCATAGTGGGTCATGTGTTACAACTGATGAACCTATATTGACACATTATAATCATCCAAAGTCCGTAGTTCACATTATGGTTGACTCTTGATGTTGTCCACCCTATAGATTTGGGAAAATGTTAATGACCTGTATCCAACATTATGGTTTCATACAGAGTATTTTCACTGCCCTAAAAATCCTCTCAAGAGGCAGGTTAGGTGGTCTGGTATTCCCATCTCTTTCAGAATTTCCCACAGTTTATTGTGATCCACACAGTCAAAGGCTTTGGCATAGTCAATAAAGCAGAAATAGATGTTTTTCTGGAACTCTCTTGCTTTTTCCATGATCCAGCGGATGTTGGCAATTTGATCTCTGGTTCCTCTGTTGCCATCTATGGGGTCGCACAGAGTCGGACACGACTGAAGCGACTTAGCAGCAGCAGCAGCAGCATGTGGCATTGGCTTTTCGCTGTCTGGCTTATTCCATTTATATCTGCCATTAAACTAACCCTAACAAACATGTAGATGTTCCCAGTGTAAGCTGTGAATATGCAGTTAAGGAAAGCTTGATATACCGATTCCAAAGACAGAAGTCCTTACACAATTCTGAAATCTTAATATCTTAAGAAAAGAGTTCAGGGCTCCTCTGCAAGCTAAGCTCTCAGAGGAGGGAATGTTATTATCAACATCCCCCTTGAGAAGGGTCTTCCTAATGCATGCTAGAAGGAAGTTGGGCCAAGAGAATTTCCTTCAGTACTTACTGATGGCATGCTTTAACAGTCTCTCCCTTTCCTAGTCTATGAAATCATGCTTTGTGTTCTATCCTGTAATGCCTGTGTTTATATATTTCTGATCAAACTTGGCCACAAAAGGAATTTGCTGGAAAGCCATTGTGTAGCTGGACTCTCACCCTAACTATCTCTAACCACCCAATGTATTTGTATCAATAACTCCAAATTCTGAGCTTGGGCAAGAACATCCCTTTGGCTGATCTTGGGTCCCCTAAAGGAATGATAACTTTCAGAGAGAAGGGAGAGGACTTATCTGGCCATCTTTGGCCTCTGTAATGGTAGATAAGGGCTGAATGTGAGCAAACAAAAATTAATAATTTTAAACCCTAGAAAATATCCACTGTAGCATGTTTTCTCAAAACTCTTGAGCTTCTAGAGAATAGTAATCTTCCCTATTGTGCCCAGCACCATATCTAGCACCAAAAGGGCCCAATAAATATTCCGTTCATCTAGGCACACTGTTCAACTTTAAACTCTTTAAGGTCAAAGAGTCTATTTCTTAGGCACCTCATTCTCCATTCACTGACAACTGCCAAGCCAATCTTTGTCCCTGCTTTTTCCTCACTCTTGTTTTTTAGCTGGTGACCACATCCATTGACACAATCCTCCTTTAATATATTTCCTGCTCATTCCAATTCATCTTCCTATGTACCATGAGTGATTTTTCTACAATGTAAATCTGCCTAAAAATCCATCAGTAATTAGCTGCTGACTACTATACAAGGGCTACCTGTGTCAAAGGCAAAAGGGAGAATATCTCACACCTTGATGTCCTAATTAACAGCTTCTCTTCATCACAGAGCCTCCAGCCTCTTCTGTAACAGGTGCACATTCATTTCCTGGGACAGTTTGAGCCTCGCTTCATCAATGAGACTTTCTCATCCCTAGTTCCTCCTTCCAAGCGCAGTAAAAAATCCCTGATTGCATAGAATTTGGAAACCTGTAGTTGTCAACCAAAGTGTTGGTTAAAGCAGGAAAGCCTTAAATTATGATTAACAACTTGTATTTTAACTTGAAATTTGTGAAAATGCTTTTATTTGCCAATCATTTGCTTAGAAGCAAAGCTTTGTCTTTGCATCAGAATATCAATTCAATTTTTAGTATAAACTGCAATCAAACTGCCGCTCTGTGAATCTTAGTTTCAGTTTTGTTTTTTTGTTTTTTTGTTTTTTTAAAGTGGAATGAGAACTTAAGGTATCTGCAAAGCAAACTAAGGTCAAGATCATATGAGTTTTGTTTAATTCTTCTTCCAAACACTTGTGCTTATCTTTTTCTTTTTAAATTAGATACATTTTTAGTATGACTTAATTTGCATGACCAGGAGCTGACTGTGGCTTAGATCATGAACTCCTTATTACCAAATTCAGACTTAAATTGAAGAAAGTAGGGAAAACCGCTAGACCATTCAGGTATGACCTACATCAAATCCCTTATGATTATACAGTGGAAGTGAGAAATAGATTTAAGGGCCTAGATCTGATAGAGTGCCTGATGAACTATGGAATGAGGTTCGTGACATTGTACAGGAGACAGGGATCAAGACCATCCCCATGGAAAAGAAATGCAAAAAAGCAAAATGGCTGTCTGGGGAGGCCTTACAAATAGCTGTGAAAAGAAGAGAAG
>SJYX01023966.1:170463-182085 GCA_006410675.1 Oreotragus oreotragus
TGGAAAAGACTCTGGTGCTGGGAGGGATTGGGGGCAAGAGGAGAAGGGGACGACCGAGGATGAGATGGCTGGATGGCATCACGGACTCGATGGACGTGAGTCTGAGTGAACTCCGGGAGATGGTGATGGACAGGGAGGCCTGGCGTGCTGTGATTCATGGGGTCGCAAAGAGTCGGACACGACTGAGTGACTGAACTGAACTGAAAAATCCTCTGCACTCTACCTACTGATCCTTCCTCCTCCTCCTCAACCCCTGGTAACCACTGATCTTGAATCAAAAGTCGAGTCTCTCAGTCATTTCCGACTCTTTGAGACCCCATGGACTGTAGCCTACCAGGCTCCTCCCTCCATGGGATTCTCCAGACAAGAATACTGGAGTGGGTTGCCATTGCCTTCTCCAGGGGATCTTCCCGACCTAGGGATAGAACCCGGGTCTCCTGAATTCCAGGCAGATGCTTCAACCTCTGAGCCACCAGGGAAGTCTGATCTTACTGTTACTATAGTTTTGTGTTTTCCAGAATGTCATACAGTTGGAATCATACAGTATATATCTTTTTCAGATAAGGTTCTTTCACTTAGTAATATGTATTTAAGTTTCTTTCATGTCTTCTCATTTTTTTTTTTTTAGCACTGAATAATATTCTACTGGATTTGCTACAGTTTATCAACCCAACGATTATGTTTTTTCACAATATGCTTTATATTTATGAGCTTCAAATCAAATTTAAATATATTTTTCTACAACTGATCTTCTGCATTTTAATAAAATGACCCTAAATCTAAGGATCTCAATGTATCTAAAAATATTAGTTTACTTAAAAAATAAATTATTACAAAGCTAACTTATGTCTCATCCCCAGGAATCTTACAGCATCCACATCACAAAGAATATACTGTGCTCAGTTTATCCTTTAGCCTTTAACTTTTAGATATAGGAATTAAATTCACTCTGATTCAGCTGCTTTATGCAAAAGAAGAGAATATTTATACTGCACTGGATTGGACTGGAAAGGGGGCCACTTGCTGGCATTTTAATAACCTCAAATAACACTGGCTACCATAAGAAAATCGTTATGGAAGATATATTTTATAATCTACTGGCAGAGATAAGTAGCAACAATTCAAGAATCTTCCGTCACACATACTGCTCTATATAAGGAAGAAAAAGCACATTTCAAGAGGCAAAAATTTTGTCTTATTATGATAATTAATTTTTATCATTATATATTGTTTCCCAGTTGTTTATTAATATAATGAGTGGCAGAGCGGAGGCAAATACAATTACATGGAAACACAGTTATATGAAGAAAGAGAAATAGAATTACAAAAAAAAAATTAACAAATACATAAAAGATAATGTCCAAGTCCTTATAGAGTTCAGATAATATGCAAAATATGAACAAATAATTAAAAATTCATAGTTTTTCAAAAATCACAGGCAACACAAGCATTAGAAAAGCAGAAGCATGAAATCACACTCTAGATTCACTCAGAGCTGCCAAGGAACACTTCTGGGAGCCCTTAGTAACTGAGTTATCTCATGTCAGGGAAACTTCTGCAACAGGACTAAGCTGGTAATGATGTGGACAGAACTGTTTCTATGTCAGCCCCATCTCTCACTTTCTCTGTTTGAGAAGTGAATAGGAGTTGAGAGCCATGGTAATGACTATGCTGACTCTACCACATCTCCCTTCTGCATCCTGTCTGGTCATTTACATCACACAACACCAAGGATCCAGAACCCCAAAAAAAAAAAAAAAAACACAACAACAACCTCCTTGTGTTTTCTTTGGGCTACTGGTATCATGGAGACTAGAAGAATTTCTCACCCCTTAAAACTCTGAGTGGATATTCCAAAACCATCAGTTTTATATTTGATTCTACAGAGAAAGGCTCTTGTGCCAGAAATGGGCTGTTAAAGGAGAACATAACATTTTCTTCTTAAAAGATTTTTTTTTAATAGAAGAGAATGTACATCTATCTAGAACAAATTAAGAACTATTCTACCTAAGAGTGAAAATCAGTCTTCTGACTAAAGACTGAAAATCACCCTTCTTTAAACACAGTGAATCTAAGAAATCTTGGGGAGAAAGGGAGAGAGAAAGAGAAATAATATTTGTGTGTTGGGGACTGAAGAGAGAGTTATTGATAAGTAATTTGAGTATTATAAAAACGATTTCAGTTTTGTCAACCCATTAAGCATTTCAGGATGCTTTTTGAGTGCATTCAACTTTGCTTTTAATTAAATAACAAAAATGCTTATCAAAGTGATTATTCTTATTTTCAACTGATATAACTTCTCTCTATTCATAGTTACCATAGAAACAGAAAATTTCCACTCAACTTAAAAGATGTAGTATGGTCAGAACAACTGGGTGGTATAGGAAACAAAAGGAGTCAATTATTTTTAAAGCCCCCCAATCAAAAAATTTAATGATACATAGACACCATATTCAGAATCATTCTTCAAATCCAGAGGATAACTTTTTAGTTGTAAAAATAACACTTTTGAAAGGAAAACAATGTAAAGACCAAACTTTATCATTACCTCTGGAAACACNATTATTTTTAAAGCCCCCCAATCAAAAAATTTAATGATACATAGACACCATATTCAGAATCATTCTTCAAATCCAGAGGATAACTTTTTAGTTGTAAAAATAACACTTTTGAAAGGAAAACAATGTAAAGACCAAACTTTATCATTACCTCCAGAAACACTGTCCTCCATTTGCCTTGTTCTTATTGTCTTTTGAAAGTCTGTCATACGGGTAGGGAAGGTGTCCAAACTGAAATGCCACCCTGGATTCAGAGGCAAAGCTACTTCCTTTCAGAATCTAACCTATTATAAGGGGCTCATTTATTTGGGGGACATTACAAAGCTAAGTCCATTCTCCTGCATCCAATTTTGTGACTCTAGTAAATTCTAATTCTTCCACAGGTCAGCTCACGTAATATATCTCAATAGGACTTTTTTTGGCCACCCTCTTATAAAGTAGACTCAAGAGCTTCTGATTTTCTATTCCATAGCTTCTTTCTTTCAAGTCACTTGTCATTTTCTGAAAGTATCCTGTTTACTTATTTGTTAACTCTTTCTTACCTGTCTTCACCATCTAGAAGAAAGCACTGTTATGGATGGAGCCCTCTGCTTTCTTCATCCCCGTATTTCTCCTGCAAAGTGCAAAGGCTGACATATGATGCGCCCTCAACAATATGTTGACTGAATGGCAAAGAGTGAGACTTAAAGACTACTAAACAGAAATAGTCCGAATGTGTACTTTTCACTGCCTTTTATTTTTGTTTCATTTTCCTTGGGGAATCATTTTGGGTTGGTTACCTCAATATTACCTCATTTTCTTTGGCTTCATTCTAAGACATGAGAAGTCTGAGGAAGAGACAACGCCTTTGGTTCATAAAGATTCTACCAATAATAATGTAACAGGAATTTGGGCCCATCATATATTTCAAATTTAACCTAAAGTTTGCTGGTCAACTCAGAATGACCAGTTTTGCATTTTGCCAAAAATCCTGTAAAGGTCTATATCTTAAGATTTTACATTTTTCCTTTCCAAATATACATATAATAGAATTGGGATTTGAGAAACTGAAGTATATTTTGATAAAAAATATAAAGCAGTGTCTCAAAAAATTTTAATTACATATATAATATTGATATACTGAGGAGCTATGTACTTCCAACAAACCACAAGAATTACAAGTATTTTTTTAAAGAGGATAAAAAATTCTCTTCACTTTAGAAAGCATTTTCTTTTTTCTATTCTTTGTCACATATGGCATTTGAGAATAGCATTACTTAAATTATTCTAATAACATTAAATTAAAAGCCTGTTGGGTGCAAGTTAAAACAATAATTTTTGTCCTCATTAGGCAAAAACACATATATTCTGTTTTCATGCCTACTTGAATGGTGTTATCCACAACAAACTTGGACTCTGTTTCTAAGTATTTCCAGATTCAGGATTATAACTTCCTCTCTTAAAAACTAACTGCAGAATCAACATGCTTTTTCAACAATCTTAGTAAAACTCTGGCATATGTATTTTGATGGTGAGAGCATCATTAAAAAAATGATTCAGACTGTGTCCACAGTATCTAGAATAAGTCTGGAAACATTAAGTAGTAAAAATAGTTTATATAAAAAGATAAAATACATTAACATTTATTATACCAAACATAATATAATAGGGTACATGCTAATCTAGAGCAAGAATTTTAAGGTGGGTCCAATCCTATTTCTTTTGTATCCTGCCAGCTCTTACTTCCCAAGGTCTTATATGTGTTGTCACATATTTTCTTTGCAATATCTTTAGATTCATACCTTTCTATTTGACCCACAATCTAACCTGACCTGTGTTCTCAGGGATACCTCAAGCCTCTTGGCTCTTGTGCCTGTCATAGTTTCATCTTGCTCCCTGCTATTTAAAGATATGATATTTATCTTGCTTAGATCACATTTTCTACCCATGAGTTATCTTTCTAGGAACCTGAAAAGGCTCCCTATATCTCACCACATAAAATCTATTAGACTAAGAAAGAAAAATTAGACTAAGAGAGAAAAATTCTAGATCTGAATTCTTATTCCAGTTCTCTCAAGTGTTTGACAATGATCAATTTTTTCCACCTCTCTGGACTTCAGTTCTCCTAGAAAACTCAGAAAAATTAAGGAGCAGGTCAGTCCTACAATAGCGAAGGCACAGAAGCAAAAACCCACTGGGTCATAGGTACTAATCATGGCCTCCTCTAAAACCCCAAAGTTGTAATTAGACAACTACAAAAATAATGAAAATTTTATGCTCTACTAAAAATTGCAAAAAGCTCACCTCTCAGAATCTATGGATTTTCAGTTCAGTTCAGTTCAATTGCTCAGTTGTGTCTGACTCTTTGTGACCCCATGAATCGCAGCACGCCAGGCCTCCCTGTCCATCACCAACTCCCGGAGTTCACTCAGACTCATGACAATCGAGTCAGTGATGCCATCCAGCCATCTCATCCTCTGTTGTCCCCTTCTCCTCCTGCCCCCAATCCCTCCTAGCATCAGAGTCCTTTCCAATGAGTCAACTCTTTGCGTGAGGTGGCCAGAGTACTGGACTTTCAGCTTTAGCATCAGTCCTTCCAAAGAAATCGCAGGACTGATCTCCTTCAGAATGGACTGGTTGGATCTCCTTGCATCCAAGGGACTCTCAAGACTCTTCTCCAACACCACAGTTCAAAAGCATCAATTCTTTGGCGCTCAGCCTTCTTCACAGTCCAACTCTCACATCCATACATGACCACTGGAAAAACCATAGTCAGCCACTATTTCCACTGTTTCCCCATCTATTTCCCATGAAGTGATGGGACCAGATGCCATGGTCTTAGTTTTCTGAATGTTGAGCTTTAAGCCAACTTTTCCACTCTCCTCTTTCACTTTCATCAAAAGGCTTTTTAGTTCTTCTTCACTTTCTGCCATAAGGGTGGTGTCATCTGCATTCTCCAGGCAAGAATACTGGAATAGGTTACCATTTCCTTCTCCAGGGGATCTTCCCGACCTCGGGATCGAACCCAGGTCTCATGCATTGCAGGCAGATGCTGTACCCTCTGAGCCACCAGGGAAGCCATGTCATCTGCATATCTGAAGTTATTGATATTTCTCCCAGCAATCTTGATTCCAGCTTGTGCTTCTTCCTAATAGTAAATTTTACCTAATAGTAAATACTTTTCTCTAAGAATCTTGGCCAGTGAGACAAATGACTCATTTACCTTCATACCTAAAATAATGTTTAGCCCAGTTCCTTGAAAATAGATTCCCAGGAAAAATTTTATCAACTTTTCTTTAGCATGACAGTTTTAGAACCTGAGCTTCAATAGGAAAAGAAAGTACTGTATATTTGTTATTTCTAAATCTCAGAAAAAGCATAAATTCAAATTGTCTGTTTTCAAATGCTGCTGTGGATTTAGAAAGATGTTCAACAACCACAGAGCTTCCCAGGGGACTCAGCTATAAAGAAACTATCTGCCAATGCAGGAGATACAGGAGACGTGGGTTAAATCTCTGAGTTGGGAAGATCCCCCAGAGAAGGAAATGGCATCCTACTCCAGTATTCTTGCCTGAGAAATCCCATGGACAGAGGAGCCTGATAGGCTACAGTCCATGGAGTCACAAAGAGTCAGACATGGCTGACCACACATCATTCACTCACTCAACAACCACAGAGCTACTGGCCTACCCAGCCTATGTGAAATAGGATGATGTATAAAAAACTTTAGTGGACTGGGCTGGTCTTATTTATACGTAAAGTGCAGGCAGTAGTATTGTAATCAATCTAGTGATGCATACTTAGGCATTTTTGGTAGTTTCATGCTATAGGCTGTAATTCCCATCATGAACTGTGTCAGGGTAATACATTTCTGAATATAAAATTCTAAATGTTCAGTTAAATGCAACTCTCTCTACTCAATATTAATTGAGCAGTTACCATCTATTAGCAATTATTATAGGAATAAATATTTAACAATTATCAAGAAGACAGCCTCTCTCTTTGAGAACTTTAGAGTTTAGTGAAAGAGGAAAAGCAGAAATTTCAATAAAAATATCACTGACATTGTAATGTTGGCAAATACCGGGTGCTGTGAAGTAAAAATTGAGGTGCCCCTAACCCAGTCTTGTAGTCCAGGAAAGCTTCAGAGAGTGGATTGATGTCAAGTGAGACCCTAGGATGAGAAGCTGACCTGCAGGAGTGAGTGTAGTTGCAAGAGAGAATGCACACTGCTCGGAACTACAAGTAGGAAATATAAATAGATATATTCACAGAGTGAAGAGAGACTCTATTGTGTCACAGAACACTTAGACTAAAAGGTTTGGCACATGGCACATTATGGGAGATGACATTTGACTTCATATTTTACAGTGATACTATGACTATTTTGATAAAGTGATTTGTTTTTCATGAATTACCCTATCTTGTTCTAAGTGATTTTTGTACTTGAGTGCTGCATGTAGGTGGAATAACATTTCAAACAGTTAAAATTATATACACTTATCTAGAACACAGAGGGTAGGGAAATGACAATCTTCACAAATGAGTGAACTAAATTTTCTAAATAGTTTCAGGGAAATCAATTCTCTTTACAGAGCGATAGATTTAGATCCAGAGGGAAAATATTCTCTAAAACCACCAGTATAATGCATAGTCATATGGCTTTGGAACACATAAAAATTATAATGGAGATAAATTCCAGTAATTATTCATTGAATTAAAGGCATAACATATCATAAAGATAATACTTACTAAGCAGATGAAATAATACGAACAGGAAACGTTCCCTATGCCCACTAAAGAACTGACCTCATCTAATCCCAGAACTACTAGAAGTCCCCAGGATTCTTTTATAAATAGCACAGTTATTGGCTATTGTCGTAGGAAGCCAAATTGAAATAAAGCAAGATAAAGAGATCCCTTTAATCTGAATTTTGACTTCTGAAATCTGGGTTAAGGTGAGACTCACCTTTGAGTGAAGAGTGAAAAGTAAAGTAAAAGTTTCTTAAGTGTTTCTTCTTCAAGATACGTCAACCCAATTCTTTAGACACTTTCAGATGCTATGCACTGCTCACGACTAGGTTATACTGAACTCTGAGAAGAGGATTTTTTAAGTTGGCATTTTCTTCTTTTTAAAAAACACTCTTTTGCTGAAAGTTTTTTCAACAGGAAAGAAATTATCACACTCTTTAGTGTTCCAACTCTTTAGTGAATATCAATAGGAAAGTCAGTGGCTCAGCAACGTGATTGCAAAGAGAGTTTCACGAGACTCTCTTCCTCTCAAACTTTATTTTAAAATCCATTTAAGGCTCAACGAGGTACTTCTTTAATATAATGATCTACCTTTAGTATCCAGATTCATAAGCTTCCCTCAATATAACCAATTAATTGATGCTTATCTATCATATAACTATTTTGTGGAAAGTGATAAATATAGAGATACATATTTACTTGTATCTAGGTATTTTACTATCATGAAAATTTTACTTTTTACTTAAGACAGACTCACTTCTGAGTGGAGAAATATGTCTTTGTAAACACTTTTATCAAAGGAAAGAACCAATAGGAATATATTCACATAACATATGACAGCAAGGCAGGATAGTCAATTCTCTAAAAGTCTGAGGAGTAAATCTGCAATCTACTCAACTCTGAATCTTGGTTTCTTTATCCATAAAATGTGCATTTCTATTTTCGTGAATTTTGTAAAAATTCAAGGAGATTATTGTGAAGCACATACTAGTTGCTTAACTGGGTTATTTATTTTGGTGACATAGAGGAGGCCTCTAAAGTTGATGCTTTTCTTCAATAAGATGAAAAAAGGCCACTACAGAATACGAAAACAATTTCATATATATATATATATGTATATATGTACCTTGATGGGTTGCCTTAGTTTGCTCTTTAAGAAAAGAGAGAAAAGGGCCGGAAACTCTCCACTGTCTAAGTTGGCCCTGAAGAGCCCTATTTACAGAAGACCACAAGGAATTCTAAGAGAATATAGTAATGTGGACAACCGGGTTCAGATGTACAGAAATTACAACTCCCTTGAAAAGTGAAGACAAATGCCTCTGCAATCTCTCCCATGTCCAGTGGAAAATGGACAGTCTCTGAGAGAGAAGAGTCAGTGTGGCTGGAACCTGGGTATCATCCTAAGGGACCTCTTGGAACAGCATTTTTAGATGTAGTTCTTTGTTGTCCCTGGATGGCTTCTGCTCTGGCCTTAAGGATTGACTATAGCCTCTTTAAAAAAAAAAAAAAAGATGAAAGAAAGTTAAACCCTTTTAGAAGCCTAATGAGAAAACAGAATCTTCTGTTACTCCAAGGTGTGTGACAACAATGGGATGACTTTCATATCAACAATGCCAAGGGGAGACCCCAGGTAAAAGACCAAGATCCGTGCTGCTTGGGCTAAGGAAAAACTGCAGCTGGAGACCATCAGGTGACGGGGTATTGGTTAGTTGGCTAACACGACTGATAGAAGCTAGACCAGCAAAGAGATGTGTGCGCGTGCTCTATCATGCCCAACCCTTTACAACCCCATGAACTGTAGCCTACCAGGCTCCTTTGCCCATGAAATTTTCCAGGCAAGAATACTGGAATGGGTTGCCATTTCCTCCTACAGGGGATCTTTTAGACCCAGGGATCGAACCCCCGTCTCCTCCCTTTGCAGGCGGATTCTTTACCACGGTGCCATATGGGAAGCGCAAAAGAGATGTGAGCTAACACTAAGTGAATCTCCCTGCTTCCTCTGCCCAAACTCCAACCCCAAACAGGCCTGACGATTTACAAAGGGTGCTGACTGAGGAGAATAAATATGAAAGATGAGAGGGGATTTGCACCCAAAGCAACTCCAAGGGGCTGGAACTGGGAGTCGGGCTACATTGTTTTACCATTTCCATTACTGCTTTGATAAATTACTAATGTACATTCTAGAAAAGCTAGGGTTACATTTCTTTGTGACTGAAATTATTTTACATCCTTTCGAAAAAAATACTCTCATCACTCTTTCTTCCATCATTAAACAAGTACCACAAAATGTTTCTCAGATGCAACAGATCTTTTTATCAACTCTCTTACCTTTAATGAAAATAAGGAACAACTCTATTTTATTTCACTTATCAAAAGTGTTTTCTCAGTTTCCTCAGACTATATACTTAGTAAAACGTACTATGAGTGAAATTAGAGCTTTTTTTTTAATTTTTAAATGTTTACTTCCTTAAATGTTATATAATAATATTTCAGTTAATTGAGCTTTGCCCTTAAAATAACATAGTAAAACTAACGAGAAGGTAGGATACCAATAAAGAACTTTGTGGATTTAAGGTGTGAGTGAAGAGGGAAAGTGTTAGTTGCTCATTTGCATCTGACTCTTTGTGACCCCATGGACTGTAGCCCACCAGGTTCCTCCGTCCATGGCATTCTCCAGGCAAGAATATTGGAATGGATTGCCATTTCCTTCTCCGGGGGTCTTCCTGACCCAGGGTTTGTACCTGGATCTGCCGCATTNGAGGGAAAGTGTTAGTCGCTCATTTGCATCTGACTCTTTGTGACCCCATGGACTGTAGCCCACCAGGTTCCTCCATCCATGGCATTCTCCAGGCAAGAATATTGGAATGGATTGCCATTTCCTTCTCCGGGGGTCTTCCTTACCCAGGGTTTGTACCTGGATCTGCCGCATTGCAGGCAGATTCTTTACCATCTAAGCCACCTGGGAAGCCCTGGAGAATAAAACAAATTTTCTTATTTTCTCACCAAGAGAAAACTAAAAGTTAAATTTCATTCATGTGCTCAAAAAAATCATAATAATATTAAAAAGGCTATTTAATATTGTGACTAATTTTCCTTTAAAGGAAATATTGGGACAAAAAATGTGTATATTCTATATCTACAGGTTAACTGTCAATTAGCATAAAATATATTTATCATAGTTAGTGTTACCTATTTTAAGGCTAAATTCATATGCACTCATTTTGTCATAATATATAACAAATTGCTTTGCTTACTGGAACATGTCATTTAATTAAGTCTCAAAGTTAACCCTGATTTAATAAAATTAAACTCAAATGTTACAAGTTAACAAAAGGAGAATCAAAGTTTATCAGAACTTAGTAGTTTATAGTCTTCTAATTGCAGGCCTGTTTACCAAAAAAAATAAGCTATAGGATTGGAATATTTTAGCATGAAAATGTAATGATCAATAGTATAAGTGATCAGGGAGCAATAATTATATAAGGAGGTTTCCATTCTTAATATGGCTAAAGCTTTTGTGAATTAAGCATTGTTCTAAATTTCTTTGCAGCTGAGGTAAAAAGCAAAATGTTATGCATTATATACAACTTATTTCACCTCATGAATCAGAAACTCTTTTAGTATTTAAATTCTATTAAGAGTTTGTTACATGAGTTGTTATATAAGGAAACCAAAAAACAAAATGAGCAGCATAATAATTCTAAGGCATTCATATATTTTCATCATTTTAAAAGGTCATCAATACAAAGCCAATCAAAGAATGTTGATGTTCTGTAGTGATAATTGTAGCACAGGATAATACATTGCCTTCTCCAGAATAATACATAGCAATTCATAGATGTAGCTTTTTGATTATCTGACACATGCTACACTAAAAAATACGTGAAAGAAGTCGATCAGTCATGTCTGACTCTGTGGTTCCATGGACTGGAGCCTAGTGGGTTTTCCAGGCAAGAGTACTGCAGTGGGTTGCCATTTCCTTCTCCAGAAGATCTTCCTGACCCAGGGAATGAACCTGGGTCTCCAGCATTGCTGCTGCTGCTGCTAAGTCACTTCAGTCGTGTCCGACTCTGTGTGACCCCATAGACGCTTTTACTGTCTGAGCCACCAGGGATGCACCCCCCTGCCCCTCGCCCAAAAAAAAGTATAGTGGGTAGCATTTCTCTGATTATAATTTTAATTACATCAACTATTTTTCTATTATAATAGCTGTTGTTAGACATAAAGAACAGACTGTGCTTGCAAGGGAGAAGGTAAGGTGAAGAGGGATGGAGTGGGAGTTTGAGATGCAAACTATTACATACAAAATGGACAAACAAGGTCCTACTGTATA
>SJYX01023966.1:184531-197753 GCA_006410675.1 Oreotragus oreotragus
CTTCAATAAAATAAATTTTTAAATAAAATAGTAAAAAAATAATAGCTGTTGTTAATTGGCTACTTACTTGACATCAGCAAGGAGCCAAGTGCTTTAAACATGGGACAATTTAACCCCATAACAGTTGGCTTTCCTCTAGACAAATGGAGAAAGTGAGACTCAGAGTGGTCGAGAAATCCACATTGAGTCACAGAGTTAGTAAATGCTGAAACTGACACGTGAACCCTAAAGTGTTTGGTTTCAAAGACAATGCTTTCAACTCTCACCTTATCCTGCCTCCCCATTTGTTAAGTGCCATGTTCTAAAAGACATAGGGCACAGCCTGGATATTAACTGACACTTCTTTACAACTTTATAGGCATTTTCACATATGTAATTTCATTTTATAAAACCACTCCTAACAGTAGATAGCACTATTATTGCAATGTTCATTTTACAGATAAGAAAACTGAAGTCATAGAAAGCCCAAGATTGCGTAGTTAGCTTAAACTGGGCAGATATCAAAACTGGAAAACCCAAACCCTTCCACGCTTTTGACAGAAGCTGTATGGCATAGTTCAAAACACAGTCACGAATAGGTCATTCGGTCGGTGTTCTCGGTGGAGGCCTGGAGGATCTCTGCTCTCTAGATGTCAGGTACGTAGGGGAAAAGGCAGAGGTTTTGTTGCACAGAAGTCATAGAACCTGCCTCAATATTCTTGCCATGATAAAGGACAGATCCCCTTCCATGGGAGGGGAGCAAAAGAGCATTTACAATTTGGGTTGAAATTAATCTTGAAAGGAAGCTGTTCAAACCAATATAAACAAACATAAGGACTCCATCACTAAATTTTGCTGTGTGTTTTTCTTGACAAGTATTTCTTTTGACTGGCAGTTTGAAAATAATTCCAAAGAGAAATTTCTTTGCTGGGCTGTATTTGCCACAACTCACAAAACACCAAGAAAATTCTATGAATTCTGAACAATCTTGTTCAGTTCATTTATGAAGCAAATATCCATTAGGCACTAATGAGTACTCGGTTATTCCTGTTACACACACACACAAACACACACAAGATCTTCCTAATTCTGGCAGACTAGCAGTTAGACCTGGAGCCTTGTGTTGAGGGACTTGTCCAGACTCACTGGGAAGGGGTGTTGTGATAGATGAACAATGTCTGACCTTGGCAGAGAAATTCATGCACACCACATGTTCACAATTTCCATTTTAGGAGCATTCTCTTTTTTGATGTTGTCTATCTGGCTGTGTCAAGTCTTAGTTCTGGACCATGGGATCTTCATGGCATCATGTGGGATCTTTCACTGTGGGGAATGCCTCTCTTCTTGCCTTTGATGACTTGACTTGACACTTTTTTGTCCAAACTGAAAATAGAATGTCATGATGTCTGATAAACGACTCCTTTCCTGTTGTATTATTTTACAACAGAAAATATATACCATTTTATGTCAAAACACACTGGATTTGATTGATGATGCTTCCTTTAACTTGAAGTTACTGGAACCACACATATATGTCACTTCCTATTGATCCCATTTAGTTAGAAATGAGGATAAAAGATGAAAGCCTAAAGTGCTTCAAAAAGACATCAATGTTAATTCTAGCAAAAGATAATCCTTTCAGAACATGTTTATAGGACAATCTATATAGGAGGTGTTAGAATTTTCTTAGACAAACCTAAAGCATGGAAAGCAAACTTCACTTTAAAAATCAGCAGTTGTAGGCAACCTCAAGAATACACGAAAGCAATATGTCTGTCTTTACATTTACTCCTACTTGAAAGTTCATCCAAAAAATAGTTAAGCTGACAGCTTACCACACTCAGACATTTATAATAATTCTTAGATAAACTTGGATTTTACAAGTTTTAATGAAATGTGAAAGCTTTAATTGAACCTCTAATTTACAAAATCATTAGTGTCAAGTTTGCAGATGTAATTTTGTCCTTTTCTTCATGAAGAAAAAAAAAAAAAAAACAGGAAAAGAAATAAGAAAGACAGGCAAGCTTAGGACCTATAACTGATTTAGTCTCAAAAGATGAAAATGCATGAGGTGTAACTGGCACAACACCAAATACTATAAAAGAGTTTAAAGAAAAGATAAATTTATGATGAATCTCAGTTTTTATTGTACTCTGCATTTATCAGCCTGGTGGGCTGCCGTCTGTGGAGTCGCACAGAGTTGGATACGACTGAAGCGACTTAGCAGCAGCAGCATTTATTAAATAAATATTGAACCCATAATAAAGTATACACAGTGTCTTAGAAATGTTATAGAAATATATATATATATATCGTAAAAGTGAAACTCACTCAGTCATGCCCAACTCTTTGTGACCTCATGGACTATACAGTCTGCGGAATTCTCCAGGCCAGAATACTGGGGATCTTCTCAATCCATGGATTGAACCCAGGTCTCCCAAATTGAAAGCGCACTCTTTACCAGCTGTTCCACCAGGGAAACCCTTTTTCTTCTGACAGAACAAAATTTCACTTTCACTTTTTTCCATATATATCATACCTTGCATCACAATTTCTTTACAGTCTGCGGAATTCTCCAGGCCAGAATACTGGGGATCTTCTCAATCCATGGATTGAACCCAGGTCTCCCAAATTGAAAGCGCACTCTTTACCAGCTGTTCCACCAGGGAAACCCTTTTTCTTCTGACAGAACAAAATTTCACTTTCACTTTTTTCCATATATATCATACCTTGCATCACAATTTCTTGTTTTTACTTATGACATTATCACAACATCCTTGTAAAAGGCTTTTATTGCAAAATCATTTGATTCCTTTACGTATACAGAGACGACAGGCAATGTAAACTTCTACGGGATATTAACAGAGTTAGTAGATATAAACTCTGTCCTATTGTCATTGGTAACCTGGTAAAAATGATTCTACCACATCTGCTTCATATGAAGAAGAGAACTTCTTAAAAATCATGGTGTAAATTATCTTTTCCTTTTAATTACAAAGAATTTTGCAATTACTTATTCAGCACCATTATGTTCAATAATAAAAAAAAAAAAATAGACTATCACCAGTTAGATCATCAATAGTATTTACATGTATGACAGCTAAGAAAAAGAAAAGTTAGTTTATTTAAAAAATATTAATTTTTCTGTAAAAGAGAATCCAATATCATGTTCCCTCCCAATGGCAAAAATCTTCTACCAACGTGTACTGTATGGTCAAGTAATATTTAGTTTATTTAATAGCTAGGAAGAGAGTGGTGCCACATGCTGAAAGCTGTACATGGTGATTAAAGTCTATAGCTAAGAGCAAAATCTCCAATTACAAGGATCATTTTCAAAGGTCAGAGAGCTTCACCTGTTACAGATAACCACTTACCTGTAGGGCTTTCTTAAAAAGGACTGGTTAACAGAACCAGAAATACTGATATACACACACAGATGTTTCCTAATGTAGAAGAATGGTATAAAGGAATAATTGATGGAAAGGAGGTCACTTTTGAGGAAAGGCTGCTGCATTCGTGGAAAGGATATTCCCTCCCCTCCTTCTCTGCTAGAGCCATCACCTGTACTTTGCAGTAACTTGGGGACCCTTGGCCTGTCCTGCTCTTCCCCTAGGTTCAATATCAGAGCATCTGGTGCCAAGGAGGAAGGTGGGGCAAGCAAGCTGCCTGAATAGAAAAAGCCATTCCTTCTACTCTTGCACTTAGGGTTAAGGAAGGGATGAGAAGAGTTTTAAATTGAATATGCAACTGATAATTTAAAATGAACAGGACCAAGTCTTAATGAAACAAAAAGCATTAATTTAAGAACCAAAAGAGTTTGAGAAGTTTTCTAATGCCACTGATATTTTATTAAGGGGGCCACTACTTTGTGTGGAAGAGAGATGTTTAATAATATAACCAGGTACAATTATAGAAAAAATTTATGTTTAGACCATAAGAAATATTGTACATATCCCTTATTATTAAAAGTATAATAGCACTAATGGCCTTTCATATATTTATACATTTATGTGCATATTTATCTATGTAGAATTTTCCACTAGTCTATAAGCTCCATGAAAACCAAAATGTGTGTTGTTTACTGCTTTTAATAGCTTTTTGTTCCCAACAAATATTACTGTTTATAATCGCAACATTTAGTGCAGTATTTGGCATATAGTAGTATGAACTCCGGGAGTTGGTAATGGACAGGGAAGCCTGGAGTGCTGCGATTCATGGGGTCACAAAGAGTTGGACACGACTGAGCAACTGAACTGAACTGACTGAACTGAGGTACTAAATATCTGTTGAATTAACTTAAAAATAAATAAATAATAACCAGCCTTTATCAAAAATTTACTAATTTTCAAGTGCTGTTTTAAGTGCTTGGAATATGTTACTGTATATATTATTTATGAAAACCCTGTGGTTAGCAACCCAACTGACAGACAAAGAAATTAAGACTAGGGATAAATTATTTTCGGTTGGTCACCCAACCCTACCAATGGGCAGAGCAGATCCACGTCTGCCTGATTCTAAAATTAAAGCTCTTACCCACTAAAGAGATATCTCCTATTAGTCATATGAGACAGTCTCCTTCTGATCAACCCTATGTAGCAAAGCACACACAGGGGACCCTGAGCTGTCTACTCTGCAGGGACAAAAATCTCAAAGAATAGACAAGAGCCCATGTGAAGACTCTCTGCCTTTTCCTTGCTTTTGTTACATATTAGTAACAAAGTAGAAGTTTTACATATTTGCTTTACTTTGTTATTAACACTTTGTACACCTTTAATTACAATTTAGAATCTGACAAAACCAAAAATATAAGCACACTAACAAAATAAACTCTTCCCATAATAACTGTAGGAAGTATGGATTAAAAAATAAATTTTCAGTTCAGTTCAGTTCAGTTGCTCAGTCATGTCCCACTCTTTGTGACCCCATGAATCACAGTACTCCAGGCCTCCCTGTCCATCACCAACTCCCGGAGTTCATCCAAACTCAAGTCCGTCGAGTCGGTGATGCCATCCAGCCATCTCATCCTCTGTCGTCCCCTTCTCCTCCTGCCCCCAATCCCTCCCAGCATCAGAGTCTTTTCCAATGAGTCAACTCTTCGCATGAGGTGGCCAAACTACTGGAGTTTCAGCTTTAGCATCAGTCCTTCTAAAGAACACCCAGGACTGATCTCCTTTAGAATGGACTGGTTGGATCACCTTACAGTCCAAAGGACTCTCAAGAGTCTTCTCCAACACCACAGTTCAAAAGCATCAATTCTTCAGTGCTCACCTTTCTTCACAGTCCAACTCTCATATCCATACATCACCACTGGAAAAACCATAGCCTTGACTAGACAGACCTTTTTTGGCAATGTAATATCTCTGCTTTTCAATATGCTATCTCGGTTGGTCATAACTTTTCTTCCAAGGAGGAAGCATCTTTTAATTTCATGACTGCAGTCACCATGTGCAGTGATTTTGGAGCCCAAAAAAATAAAGTCTGACACTGTTTCCACTGTTTCCCCATATATTTCCCATGAAGTGATAGGACCAGATGCCATGATCTTAGTTGTTGTTGTTGTTGTTATTGTTTTCCTGAATATTGAGCTTTAAGCCAACTTTCTCAGTCTCCTCTTTCACTTTCATCAAGAGGCTTTTGAGTTCCTCTTCACTTTCTGCCATGAGGGTGGTGTCATCTGCTATCTGAGGTTATTGATATTTCTCCCAGCATTCTTGATTCCAGCTTGTGCCTCTTTCAGCCCAGCATTTCTCATGATGTACTCTGCACATAAGTTAAATAAACAGGGTGACAATATACAGCCTTGACGTACTCCTTTTCCTATTTGGAACCAGTTTTTTGTTCCATGTTGGCTTTATAAAACTTATATAGCTTTTAGGTCATCAGCTTTTCTTTAGACTGATATAAGATCAAACAACATATCAGTATTGAGGATAACTTTTATTTCCCAAGACCTTTATCTTAACTTTAACAATTTAATAAATTATAAGAGAAAGGAATATAAATATAAGATTTTAAAGTTACTGTATTTTATTTGTTGGAAAAAATAAAGCCCACATATTTCATCAAAATGTTTCATGAAATCTAAAATTTTGGGGAATTCTGGTTATGGAGGAGTGGAAGAATAAAAATACTCTCCATAAAAACAAAAGTTATGCAATGGTGAAATCAATCTACTGTCAAAAACAATCTACTGTCATGACTGTAGAAATCAACCAAAGGCAAAAAATTACCCAAATTTAAAACCATACATTCACCAAAAACTCTGACCATCAGTTAAAGCTGAGAGTCTATTGCATCCTAACCTAGAGCTACTCTCCATCTACCACTTTAGCTGGATCAACATTAATAGTTTTACCACAGTGATGCTGGCCTTAAAAACCAAGAGCTTCATTGCTGGAGGTGCCTAGCTTGATCTGGAGCAGAATATGAAGGGCAAAGAAGGGCAGTGCCAAAGAATGTTCAGACTTTGTGCTTATTTCACATACTAGCAAGGTTATACTCAAAATCCACCAAGTGAGGCTTCAGCAGTACATGAACTGAGAATGTCCAGATGTACAACCTGGGTTTAGAAAAGGCAGAAGAACTAGAGATCAAGATGCAAACATTCGTTGTATCATAGAGAAAGCAAGGGAATTCCAAAAAACATCTACTTCTGCTTCACTTACTATGCTAAAGTCTTTGTGTGGATCATGACAACCTGTGGAAAATTCTTAAATGGATGGGAGTACCAGATCACCTTATCTGTCTCCTGAGAAACTTGTATGCAGGTCAAGAAGCAACAGTTAGAACCAGTCATCGAACAGCGGACTGGTTCCAAATTGGGAAAGGAGTACATCAAGGCTGTTTATTATCAACCTGTTTTGACTTATGAGCAAAGTACATCTTGCAAAGTGCTGGGCTGGATGAATCACATTCTGGAATCAAGATTGCTGGGAGAAATATCAACAAAGTCAAATACACAGATGACACAACTATAATGACAGATAGTGAAGAGGAACTAGAGAGCCTCTTGATGAAGGTGAAAGAGGATAGTGAAAAAGCTGGCTTAAAACTCAGCATTCAGAAAACTAAGATCATGGCAACTGGTTCCATCACTTCATGGCAAACTGAAGAATAAAAAGTGGAAACAGTGACAGATTTTATTTTCTTGGGCTCCAAAATCACTGTGCATATCGACTTCAGTCATGAAATCAAAAGACGCTTGCTCCTTGGAAGGAAAGCTATGACAAACCTAGACAGCATATAAAAAAAACAGAGACATCACTTTGCCAAAAAAGGTCTACATAGTCAAAACTATGGTTTTTCCAGTAGTCATGTATGGATGTGAGAGTGGACCATAAAGAAGACTGGGCACCAAAGAATTAATGATTTTGAACTGTGGTGCTGGTGAAGATTCTTGAGAGCCTCTTGGATGGAAAGATAATCAAATTAGTCAATCCCAAAGGAAATCAATCCTGAATATTCATTGGAAGTACTGATGTTGAAACTGAAACTCAATACTTTGACTGATGCAAAGAGCTGACTCATTGGAATCTGATTCTGGGAAAGACTGAAGGCAAAAGAGAAGGGGAGGCAGAAGATGAGATGGTTAGATAGCATCAGTAACTCAATGGACATGAATCTGAGCAAACTCCAGGAGACGGTGGAGGAGAGAGGAGCCTGGAGTGCCACAGTCCATGGGGTCACAAAGAGTTGGACGTGACTTGGAGATTGAACAGCAACAAAAACATGGAGAGCAAAAGGAATATGACATAGAGAAAGTAAACTGCAAAATAAGAGACATTAATCCAACAACACTAATTCCATTAAATGTGATTTGATTAAAAATTCCAAAGGTAAAGATTGTCAGACTACACAAAAAGGCAAGATGCAACTATATGCTATCCATAAGAGACATGCTTTAGACACAAAAGATATAAATTGAAAATGCATGTGTGCATGCACACTTAGTCTCTCAGTCATGTCCAACTCTTTGCAAGTCCATGAACTGTAGCCTTCCAGGCTTCTCTGTTCATGGTATTTTCCAGGCAAGGATACTGAAGTGGGTTGCCATTTCCTACTCCAGGGAATCTTCCCCACCCAGGGATGGAACCTGCATTTATTGCATTGCATATATTGGCAGGTGGATTATTTACCACTGGAAAAAGATATGCCATGCAATCATAAGAGCAGTAACCTGGCTCTATTATATCATACAACACAAACTTTGAGACAAGAAATGTAACTATAGACAAAAAGGAGCATTCATAATACATCAGGAAAATAAAGTACATAGAAATGTATACCAAAGAGAGGTGTCAAATACCTGAAGCAAAATTAACCACATTAAAAAGAAAATGGAAAATCAAACAAATAGAGTTGTATATTTCAACACTGCACTTTCAATAGTTGATAGAAAACTAAACAGAAAATATACAGGGATATAGAAGACTTGAAAAACACAATCAATCAATTAGACCTGACATTTAAAGAACATGCCACCCCAAACAGAATATACTTTCCTTTCTAGTGCACAAATATTCTCCAGAATTGACCATATTCTAGCCCGTAAAATATGTCTCAATAAATTTTAAATAATTGGAATCATTCAAGTATGGTTTCCAACCAACTGCTGCTGCTGCTAAGTCACTTCAGTCGTGTCCGACTCTGTGTGACCCCATAGACGGCAGCCCACTGGGCTCCCCCGTCCCTGGGATTCTCCAGGCAAGAATACTGGAGTGGGTTGCCATTTCCTTCTCCAATGCATGAAAGAGAAAAGTGAAAGTGAAGTCGCTCAGTCTGTCCGACTGTTAGCAACCCCATGGACTGCAGCCCACCAGGCTACTCCGTCCATTGGATTTTNTGCCTCAGTCGTGTCCGACTCTGTGCGACCCCATAGACAGAAGGCTCCCCTGTCCCTGGGATTCTCAAGGCAAAAACACTGGAGTGGGTTGCCATTTCCTTCTCCAATGCATGAAAGTGAAAAATGACAGCGAAGTCCCTACTTATTTTTATTCCTATTGTATACATAATTTCCAGCTCTAATTTGTTGAGTCCCAAACACACTGAGCTTCTATCAGTATTCTTTGGTAAATGTGACTCTATTCAAAGTAAAAAAACGGTCAATGTCATTAGTATGTTGGTAGGTCATTAGTTAAAATTTAGCACTTTTTTGTTTAAAAATTCTTATTAAAAGTGTTTTAGATATTGATCAAGTTAGTCAGAAGGTCATAGCAGAAATTCAGGATACAGAAAGTACAAGGAGTTGTCGCAGACCTCAGGCAATTAAGAGGCAATTCAAGGAAAACATTCTTCTTCCCCCACCCTTCTCTCCACCCTCTGCCTTGCTCTGCTGAGACTAAGAACCAGACCCTGTTATGGAGGGTTGTTTATGGAACTGGACAATATTGGCATTTTGAATCAGAGAGCTGGTTTTGGTGGAGGGCTGTCCTGTGCACTGGAGAATGTTTAGTGGCATCTTGACCTCTACTCACTAAATACAAGTTAACATTCCCTGAAAAACCCAGTGTGACAAAAGAAAGTGTCCCAAGATATTTCCAAGTGTCCCTCAGGGGGAAATCACCCTTGCTGGGAACGACACAGCCACGCTGGCTAGATGGCTGTAAAGTGCTCTGATGTCATGGAAGGGGCACTTATGCCAGAGGCGTTCCAGAGAAAGATGCTCATAACAGGGAAACCACCTGACGGGAGGTGTGCTGGGGAAGCTGCTGGATGCTTGGTATTGCTGAACTCCAAGTACTGTTAATAGCCATACCCTGGAGAAGGTTGTACAAAAACGGAGCAATCTGACCGGAGCCAGGAAGCAATTGCTTTCTTCTTGCAGTATCTCCCCAGTGGCAAAGTTTCAGTGCCAGTTGGTAAATAAAAAAATTTAATGGCCCAATCCATTTTTTATGGAGCAGTTAAAAAGGACAAATTTAGAACTGGAAAACAATAAATAAATCAATAACCAGTACAGATTACAAGCTAAATCCTATTCCAAGGTCCAGAGCCATAAATAGCAAAGTCTTTGTCTCGGTTCAGTTCAGTGTACTTCAGTCTCTCAGTCATGTCCAACTCTTTGCGACCCCATGGACTACAGCAAGCCAGGCCTCCTTGTCCATCACCATCTCCCGGAGTTTACCCAAACTCATGTCCATTGAGTCGGTGATGCCATCCAACCACCTCATCCTCTGTCGTCGCCTTCTCCTCCTGCCTTCGATCTTTCCCAGCATCAGGGTCTTTTCAAATGAGTCAGCTTCTCACATCAGGTGGACAAACTACTAGAGTTTCCAGCTTCAACATCAGTCCTTCCGATGAACACTCAGGACTGATCTCCTTTAGGATGGACTGGATGGATCTTCTTTCAATCCAAGGGACTCTCAAGAGTCTTCTCCAACACCACGTTTCAAAAGCATCCATTCTTCAGCACTCAGATTTCTTTATAGTCCAACTCTCACATCCGTACATGACTACTGGAAAAACCATAGCCTTGACTAGACGGACCTTTGTTGGCAAAGCAATGTCTTTTATTTTTAATATGCTGTCTAGGTTGGTTATTACTTTCTTGCCAAGGAGTAAGTGTCTTAATTTCATGCATGGAATCTTTTAAAGGAGGTCACCAATATCTTCACTATCTCCATCATAGTCTCAGTTCAGTTCAGTTCAGTCGCTCAGTCATGTCCAACTCATGGCAACCCCATGAATCACAGCATGCCAGGCCTCTCTGTCCATCACCATCTCCCGGAGTTCACACAAAGTCTTGGGCATCGAGTCGGTGATGCCATCCAGCCACCTCATTCTCTGTCATCCCCTTCTCCTCCTGCCCTCAATCCCTCCCAGCATCAGGGTCTTTTCCAATGAGTCAACTCTTCGCATGAGGTGGCCAAGTATTGGAGTTTCAGCCTCAACATCAGTCCTTCCAATGAACACCCAGGACTTGTCTCCTTTAGAATGGACTGGATGGATTTCCTTGCCGTCCAAGGGACTCTCAAGAGTCTTCTCTAACACCACAGTTCAAAAGCATCAATTCTTCGGTGNAGGAAAACTCAGGACCAGATGGCTTCTCCAGTAAATTCTAGAATTTTTTTTTTTTAGAAAGAAATAATATTCTTTCATCTGAAAGCATTTGGAAGAACATTTCCCAACTTATTCTATAAATCCAAAGTTAGATAAAACATCATAAGAAAAGAAAATTACAAAGCAATATCCTTCAGGAACACTTACAAAAAAGTCCTTAACAAAATAAGAACAAAGCAACAATATATAAAAGGATTATACCTAATATCCAAGTGGAATTTATTCTAGAAATGAAGGATTGGTTTAAAATGTGGAAATTAATTAATATTATATACCATATTAATAGAATAAAGGACAAAAGAATATCATCATTCCAACAGATGCAAGAAAAGTTTCACAAAATGTAATACATATTCATTATAAAATATTCACAAACAAGGCATAAAAAGGAACATCAACTTAAAAGGCATCTTTAGTTGAAAAGAAAAATGCTGAATGCTCTCCACCTAAGATAGGCAATGACATCGGTGCTCATCACTCTATTCATTATCATTCTGGAAGACTGACCCAGGGCAATAAGGCAAATAAAAGCAATTATAGGCATACAAATTAGAAAGAAATAAAACTGCTTTATTCACAGCCTACATGTCCCTGTATGTAGAAAATTCTAAAGAAGTATTGAAATTAACCTACTAGAGGCTAATAAATAAGTTCAGCAAGTTTGGGGCATACATGATCAATATAAAAATTAAACTAAACTGCATTTTAAAAATAATTTATATTTTTTATTACAATTTTTCATTTTTCTGCCTATAAATTTTTTTCCAATTTTAGTGAGATACAGTTGATATACAGCACTGTATAAGTTTAAGGTGTACAGTATAATGGTTTAACTTATATAACTTAATGTGAAATGATTACCACATTAAGTTTAGCTAACATTCAATTATAAGGAATGACTACCCACTCCAGTATTCTTGCCTGAGGGATTCCATGGACAGAGGAGCCTGGAGGGTTACAATCCATGGCATCACAAAGAGTCGGACACAAGTATTTATAATGACTATTCAAAATAAGAATTAAATTTCATTCAAAATATCATCAAAAAGAATAAAATACTAAGGGATAAATTTAACAGAAGCATAGATATGTACAGTAATAACTACAAACAATATTATTGAGAGAAATTAAAGAAAATAAAAATTAATGAACTTTTCATGTTTATAAGCTGATGACTTTATGTTATTAACACAGTAATTCCCTAGGACAGATTTATAAATGCAATAAAATCCCTATCAGAATCCCACCAAGCATTTTTGTAGCAGTGGGAAAGTTGATTCTAAAACTGATATGAAATTACAAAGGACATAGAATTGCCAAAATAATTTTTTAAAAGAAGAACAAAGTTGAAAAGTTTATATGTGTGATTTCAAACTTACTATACAGCTACAATAATTAAGACAATTGGTACGGTGTAAACTGGCACTTAGATAAATAGAATAGGATTAAGAGACCTGAAATATATTCTTACATTTTTATCAACTGATTTTGAATAAAGGTACCAGTGGGAAACAGATGGTCTTTTCAACAAATGTTGACAGATCAATTGGTTATCCACATGCAAATATATGTACATAGACACTTANAAAGTTTATATGTGTGATTTCAAACTTACTATACAGCTACAATAATTAAGACAATTGGTACGGTGTAAACTGGCACTTAGATAAATAGAATAGGATTAAGAGACCTGAAATATATTCTTACATTTTTATCAACTGATTTTGAATAAAGGTACCAGTGGGAAACAGATGGTCTTTTCAACAAATGTTGACAGATCAATTGGTTATCCACATGCAAATATATGTACATAGACACTTACTTCAACCCATACATATCAATTAACTCAAATAGGATAACAGACTTAAATGTAAGACCTAAAACTACAAAGTCATCTAATAGAAAATAGGAGAAAAATCTTATAACCTTGGATTAGGCAATTTTTTTTTTAGATATAATACTTAAACCACAATCTATATGACAAAAATAAATAATGAATTGGGCTTCACTAAATTTAAAAAGTTTTGCTCTTCAAAAGATACCATTAAGAAAATGAAAAACAAGCAATAGAGAAAAATATATGTATTTGTAGGTTGTATATCAGATATGATAAAAGACTTGCAACAAAAGTATATAAAGAACTCTTAAAATTCAAAATAAGTTACACAATTTTTATTTTTATTTT
>SJYX01023966.1:210349-255712 GCA_006410675.1 Oreotragus oreotragus
GTTCTAACTGTTGCTTCCTGACCTGCATTTAGGTTTCTCAAGAGGCAGGTCAGGTGGTCTGGTATTCCCATCTCTTTCAGAATTTTCCACAGTTTGTTGTGATCCACACAGTCAAAGGTGTTGGCATAGTCAATAAAGCAGAAATAGATGTTTTTCTGGAACTCTCTTGCCTTTGCAATAATCCAGCAGATGTTGGCAATTTGATCTCTGGTTCCTCTGTTGTTTCTAAAACCAGCTTGAACAAAACGTCGATGTTCATATCCTCCAAGTTCATATTAAATCTCAAGAGGAATACTGGTCTAAAAGAAAGAGTCTAATATTTAAGTTCTACTTTGCAGTCCAATGTCAGCATGATTTGGTGAGTTCTCTAAACTTCTTGAGTGGCAATTTACTGCTCTCTAAATTAGAGATGGCAATTTTAACTTACAAATTTCGTGTGAAGATTTTAAAAGATTAAAATGTAGTTCCTGACATACAACAGTCTTTTTCTCATCCACAAAGAAAATATTTATCTTCCACATTTTATCATGTACCACCAATTGATACAAGTTAGTTTTATCTACCCATTTAAAGGCTAAGACTTTTACTTCTGCATTCCTCAAGTGGCCTACTATAATGTTCAGCATGTAATATAGGCCATGTGCTCTGCGCAATGAAAATCAAAATAAAATCTTCCATTCAGTATTACCAAATACTGCTGGGATCAAAAGCCTTCAAAGAAAACTTGCCAATTACACTATTATTTTAGATTCTCATTTCATTTGGGCAAAAATTGAATGTGATTTTTATTCTTTTATAATTAAATGTTTAAATTTTAGGAGAAGCTATGTTCCTGCCACTGTTTTTGGCTGACAAACAAGGCTGTGAGACAGTGCTATTGGCTGATCCCCATCTTTCATCACCAGCCACTGGCTCTTCAGGGGTCTAGAGGCAGCGGGGTGGTAGCACTGGTTATGGAAGCCCAGCTGTAGTATCTTCCTGCCTCTGAATCACATTCAGTGTGCCAGTCCAGTGGTGGCTCCTGATGTCCAGCCCCTGTAAACATTCCTATGATTTTGTAAACATCTATTTCCTCTATGGAGTCCCCTTCTATTCCAAATGCCAGCATGGTTTCTGTCTCCTGCACTGAACCCCGTGTAATTTAATTACTTCTTTGAGAAGATCATCTCTAAGATTACCTCTTTTGTTACCTTACATGTTAAAAAGACTTATGGTCTTACCTCACCGGTTTTCAAGAGAATTAAAGAGAAAAAGAAAATTTGAACTAATTTTTAAAATATTGAAAAGCTTTAATGCATCTCTTTTTCCTATGGTTAATGATGTTACATATTTCTTTATTAGGATTCTTATTAGGTAAATATGTACATATTCAAAAGTGAAGAGTTATATGTTTATTTCCTAGAGAAATTTATACAACTCAAAAGCTTTTTCTTTAGTGTCATTTAATTTGCTTTTTCAGCCTTATTTCCATTTAGATTCATTTATTTAGAGACACTGAAATAAGAAATAGTTAGAATGTGAAATATGAACATATACACATTTAAGTAAGATTGAGTTACTAAACAGAAAATTTATCATTTTTTAACAAGTATATACATACTTCATAAATTGTTAATACTCTCATACATAGTAAGATATCTTATTGATAATGCTCATCTTTAATAATGTAAATCAGATGCTAACCTCCAGTTTGGGAATGGTTTACTGAATAACTTGATTAAATTGGCATTTAACTGGATTTTTATGGAGAGTCATAAAGAATAGATATCCTGAATTTATCCTAAATAATCTTAAAATTATGAAATAGTTTTTTTTAATTTTAATTTTTACTTTATTTTACTTTACAGTACTGTATTGGTTTTGCCATACATTGACATGAATCCGCCATGGGTGTACATGAGTTGAAATAGTTTTTTTTTTAACTTTTTATTTTTCATTTGGTTAACAATGTTGTGANTCATAAAGAATAGATATCCTGAATTTATCCTAAATAATCTTAAAATTATGAAAGTTTTTTTTTAATTTTAATTTTTACTTTATTTTACTTTACAGTACTGTATTGGTTTTGCCATACATTGACATGAATCCGCCATGGGTGTACATGAGTTGAAATAGTTTTTTTTTTAACTTTTTATTTTTCATTTGGTTAACAATGTTGTGATAGTTTCAGGTGAACAGCAAAGGGACCCAGTCAAACATATATATCTCTTTTCAATCATGCTAATTGAACATGCATTTATCATTGCTAACTCTTAAAACTCCACTATCATGACTTTAAAGACATAAAGATGTTGCAAATTTCCCATAATTACAAAGTGGGAAAAAACAAGCAGAACAGAAGAGAACAACTCATTTTTTGGAAACTTGGAAAGGAAACAGGAGAGTGGAAATCATAGCAAAGAACATCAACTAGAAACAAATGTTTGACGCTAAGAACCATGAAAAGATGCAGGAATTGGAGGCACCAGACTGCAAAAGTCAGAGAATTAGAGTAGGACTGAAAGTAAGGTTTTCCTCATTTCCCTCCTTAATATCTGGCAGCTACCTGCCCCCTTCACATCACTATGGAAGATAGATGTTTATCTAGTTAGATGTTTATCTTCTAGTGGCATTAAGCCACCCAGATGAGAGAGGTGAGCTTCTATATTATAAAAAAAAAATCTAAGTTTAAAACTACGTAATGAAATATATGACCCCAACTCTTATCCTAGAATAAGGACAACACGGTTTTAACATCTCAAGACTGGTGATTAGACTGTCTTCCATATAGAAAATAAGGAGCTCCAAAGAAAAGACCTGTGATTACAGGCATTTTGTAATCATCTAAGTAGCTGAGCACTTCACATCATATTATGAAGCCCACACGTCAACAAACAGTATCCTTTCACATGAAGTGAGCATCAATTAGCTTTTCAGTGTCTCCCTTTTACAAGTGAGCAGACTGTCAAGAATCAGCAGACCTTTAAGAAGAGTCTTTAACATGAAAGAAACTGAAACAAACATATAGAAAACAGCAGCTCAGTGGAATCTATTCAAACAGAAGAAGAAAAACATTAATCAACAAAAATGAATTTCAGAGCCACAAGAAGTGTTATTAAATGTATTAATACTTAAAATGAAATGCTATAGATAGAAATCCATTAAAATAAGAATGAGATCAGGTCTTGGAAAGTATCGGAGATATTGAAAGATAAACATTAAAGTTTTAATTTAAAAAAATGTAAAAATGACTATACGGTCAGAATAACTGTGGTGGTGAGCGTGCTGTTAGCATATATAGAAGTCGAAATATAATGTGCACATACATGGAACTTGTTATCAACCGATGTTGCCTCAATAAATAAAAAACAAAACTGGACAAGAAGAGAGTCAACTTAAGAAAATTTGGGGTTTAATGCAGAAGGAAAATCATATAAATCCCAGAAAGATTAAATGAAGGAAACAGCAAGAAGAAAATAATCAAATTTTTTTTAAAAATTGAAGAAATTTTCCCCAAACTGAAGGGCATTTCCAGACTGAAAGGCCCAACCAATTTTCCATTATAAAATTCTCACACCAATGTTATTATCACGGAGTTTCTGAAGAAAAGGGAATTAAAAACAAAGTCCTGGCTTATGGAGGTTGGGCAGAATATCACAGAAAAGTATCAGGGCTAAATGGCATCTGAATTCTTAGTAGCAATATAAAAGTTAAAATACAATGACCCAACCCTTTCAAAATTCTGAGAAAAAAATTATTTTAACTTATTGTTTCAGAGCCAATCAAGCTGTAGCAAAATAAAAGAAAAAGTATATTTTCATATATGACTGTACTTTAAGAGAATGTGTTTCTCAAGTGCCCTATTGCAGGAAGCTCATACCCTAAATGAATAAACCAACAAAGAATGAGACCCAGGAAATAACAGACCCAACTCCTGAGGGTGTTGATGGTATTTCCCAGAATGAAGGCAATGGGAAGTCTCAGCAGGGAGCTGTGCCTTGGGCATGGAGAGCTCCAGAAGGAGCTGGGACAAAGACTCAAAGGGCAATGTCTCCAAGGAAAAGAGTGGGACAAAAAAAACACATGGCGTGCCTGAAAATGTGGGAGATATATTGAAGAGTGTCTTACGACTTTTTTGATGACTCTGGAAAAAAATAGTGATAGGTATATAGTAATCAAGGTCAGTAAAAAGTGAAAGTGAAAGTCGCTCAGTCGTGTCCGACTCTTTGCGACCCCATAAACTATACAGTCCATGGAATTCTCCAGGCCAGAATACTGGAGTGGGTAACCTTTCCCTTCTCCAAGGGATCTTCCCAACCCAGGGATTGAACTCAGGTCTCCCTCATTGCAGGCGGATTTTTTACCAGCTGAGCCAGAAGGGAAGCCCAAGGTCAATAAACTAGCAGTTAAAGTGAAATAGTCATTCATTTCAGGAAAACAACAAAGGGCTATTTCTACAGGAAATATATCCATATTTCAATTTTTGGCTTGGAAGTGAAGACAATTCAGTTATAGACTATAGGCAGCAAATGATGATTCACTGGAATGGTAGTAGAACTGCAGTAGGAAAATGAGGGGCGAGTAAGTCAAGCAGGTACTGGTTAGAACTTGGGCTAAGAGTGCTACATTTTCATCCATTGCTATATGACGTCAAATAATGTTCAAAACAGGTAAATCAAGGAACAACTATGTAAAATTGGTATTTTAAACTATAGACAACTTATAGGAAGAAGGAATTAAAAGATGAAGTTGATGTCTTAGGAAGATGACCCAGGTAGAATCCAGGGGTGGGGAAGTGAACTTGTTTCCTTGTCTTACAGTACTACTTTAATACTTTAATAAAAATGAGAATTAATTTCTGAAAGTAAAAGTGTTATACAATGTACAGGATTAGTACCAAGGAGTCATGTTTACATTTTTCTAAAGACCCAGCCAATACATGTGACTGGCATTCTTAGACATTCAAGCACAGCTTTGATGGCAAATAAACAGGAATCATGTAGTTTCAGATCATATTCATGCCAGTCCTCAAAGGGAGGAAAATCAGGAGGGAAGATCTCCATGAACTGGAGAAAGAAATAGCGTTACCTATGGGAACATCTCAACAAGGGTCTAAGAATTATAAGAATTATTTTGGGGTAAGCAACCTGGTACCAAATTTCATATAAGATCAACCTTCAAATGCCAAACAGAAAATACAGCAACCATTTTAGAAGAATAATTTTCAAATATTCACAGAACTCACATATGATTATCCTCAAATTAATTTATTTCACAAAAATAGAAGATTCAATTTACTGGGAAGAGTAAACATAAAGTCTATCTACAAGTGATCTTTAAGTCTTATAACTGTTTAATGTCATGACCTACTAAATTCTATATATAATGACATGATAATAAAAATTAGGCCAGTGTGTAGGATTCAGTGCTTTCACTGCTAGGACCTAAACACGTCAATCCCTCTTTGGGGAACTAAGATCCTTCAAGCTGCGTGGTGTGGTCAAAAATAAGTAAATATCAAAAGAAACTACAACATTTAATTCACTTTACAATTGATCAGCTCAATGTTAAATATAGTTACTAAATGGAAGTTGCATTTATACCAAAGTACATAATTAAATATCATTATTTTGTGTGAATATGTGTGTATTTATGTATGTGACTGTTTTATTATAAAATTTCAACCAAGCAAATTTCACTCTTGCTAATAAAATCATTTTAAAAAGAGACAAGCAGTTGCTTAGCCTGTACAGACTCACAGCTTGATTTGATTCTCAAGCAGGAACTTAAAGTCTGAATTATTTAGGTTATCTAAGCCACCGTCAACATAAAGAGGAACAACAACCCTTATGTAGTGAAACAACCTCCATACCCTATGGTTAAAACCATACTTCACAGCAGTCCTTCATTTCATCTTCAGCCTGTTTTACTGATACCTATATTAAAATTCACCATCTACCACCAAGAACACCATAAACAGTAAAATGTCAGTCACTGGAGCAAGGTAAAGGGAAACCCCTATCATATGTTGTCATGACACGGTGAAAAGCTCAAGTGTAAAAGCGAATTGAACCTCCGTGACAAAATGCACTCTCATTAACTTCTGGAGCCAATTTATATTGTTGTATAAGCAATATTTAAAAGGCTGTTGTCAAGGAAAAGCATCCTAAAATTAGGTCTGACAGCTTTGTTTTCTTTGCAGGAATGGTCACACTTCTAACCGCCTCTTCTGTTTTGAAGAGAAACCCTAGTAACAAAATGTAAAGGCGCTCAGAGCAGACTTTTGTAAAGAGGGAGAGAATAAAATCACCTACCACAGATTCATTTCACAAATTGTATTTCTTGTATAGGCTTGTCTGCGCATAATATGTGTTTATTATATCAGTTTGTGTCTTTGAGAAGAGAGAAAGGTCACTGATTCCAGCATCTCATTCCAGAAATTCATTATTTCTGTCTCTACATCCAATCTCCTGACCTTATGCGCTTTTTCACTGGCCATCATCCTGCCCACGCTCTCATGTTTCCCCTTACCTTTAACCTTAAAGAGGCCCTCAACCCCAGTTTCCCCTTCTTCATCCATTGCATTTACATCTTCTGACAAAATAGTAACTCTGTAAACCCAGTTCTACATCTGCTCTGACCCTCCATGGAAGCAGGAAAAATAGAAACCAGGGTGTAGACTGATGCCACTTTAAATATACCCTTGAGGTGGATGCGCAGCACTGCCGATCAGTTCCACGTTAGTCACACTCCTTACTTCTGGGGTGATTGTCTCACATGCTCTCCTCAAATCTCCACTCCTTTCTCCCCTTCTCAGTCTCTGCAAATAGCCTCTTATTTCATGTCCGTGAGGAAATAAATGTAACCAGAAGGGACCATCACCACGTTTCCACCTACCTACTTGCAAGTGTTCCCAAACATTCCGCCTTCCTTCCTGTCGCCATGGATGATCAACCTTGCTCTTAGATCCAGCCTCTCTGCTTAAGCAATCCTTACCTCTCACCTACTCAAGGAGCTGTAGATCTCTGCACAGGTTTGTCACTCTACAAAATCATTTCTATCATCATTCCCATCAGAACCCTCTAATAACACCCCTATATTTTATAAACTTCTTTACCCTGAACCACTATCACCCTACCGTTATGCTCTCCTTTACAGAAAATTCTGTGAAGAGTTAGCTGTTCATGCTGCCCTACTTCTTTACCTCATCCTCCCTTCTACCCAGTCCTATTAGAATTTTGCCCATTCACATCATTGAGAGGGTTTTGCCAAAGGCCAAAGGCCTCTACAACACAAAAGCCAATAGCCCAGGCACAGCTCCTGCTGCATGAGCCCTCAGCAATGTTTGACAAAACACTGGCTTTCTTAAAAGTCTCTTGGCTTCCAAGATGCCATGGCACAACGGCTACTCCTCAGTGTCTTTCTTACGGTCTCCTTTCTCAACCTTTAATTACTGGGGTGGCTGAGGGCTCAACCTTTGATTCTCTTCTCACTTATACCAATTTTAACTCCGCAGATGATCTCATTTAGCTCCATGACTTTATATCCATATATTGATGACTCCCAAATTTATATCTTCATCCCTGACCTCTAATTTTTCCAGCTGTATTCTCAACCTTTAATTACTGGGGTGGCTGAGGGCTCAACCTTTGATTCTCTTCTCACTTATACCAATTTTAACTCCGCAGATGATCTCATTTAGCTCCATGACTTTATATCCATATATTGATGACTCCCAAATTTATATCTTCATCCCTGACCTCTAATTTTTCCAGCTGTCTATTTATTTTCAAGGCTACTTGAATGTCTGCTAGGCATCTGAAAATTTATGGTTCCAAAAGAACTTTTTGTCTTCACCACCAACTTCCTCATTTGGGGAAATATAATAGGTTAATAATAATCCCTTATCCATAGCTATGAAAAACCCTAAAACCAGACATTTTTATTTGGCAGTAAAATCTGATCTGACCTGAACTTATGTGGCAGCAAAATCTGAACTGACTGGAGATGGTTTTTGTCTTTATTAAGTGAATATTTACATCTTTTGTTGCAGAAGTATTCATTGGCAGGTACTCTGGATTTCACTGGGAACATTCAGTAATTTTTGGAGTAGGCATCTTATTACCATTTTTAAATCTGAAAAGTTATAAACTCAGGCACATTTTGGTCCAAGGATTTCAGACAAGGGACCACAGACCCAGTTGATCAGGATCACATATACATACACACATACAAAAAAAGGCATTTTATCTCATTCTTTTCAAACTTTACATTCCCAATCCAAATCGCCGTGAGTCCTACCAGCTTGAGACTTAAACATGTCCTAAATCTGAATATTTCTTACCAATTCTATAAGTACCAGTGTTACCAAGGCTGCCAACTGAATAATTGCCATAACCTCTTAACATAGCCTATTTCTAATCTTGTTCTTCCCTGCCTTCCCCGTCTTCAGTGTTAGTTTCCACAAAATGACCAGAGAAGTCTTCTTAAAACCTAAGTCAAACACTCTACTCCACTGCTTCAAAGCTCCAAAGCCTCTCTACCAGGCTCAGAATAAAATCCTAATTTATTGTCATGACGTGTTGGGTTTTAGACGATCTGGCTTCTCCCTTTCTCTCCACACACAATTTCTCTCTTTTCCTCACACTGTGATCCAAGATCCTCTTGGTCTTGTTTTTCCTCAGCATGCTACGTGCACGCAGTCACGGGGGCTATGCCCTTAACTCCCTCTCTCTAGGACCCCACCACTTCAGGTCTTGGCATAGCTCACTCCTCACTTTACCAAGGGCCCTCTTCACAAGTCACTGTCCTGGAAGCCCTTCCATGAGCACTCTGCTGAAATAGCCACATTTGACCCTCCCAGATATGCTGCCATTTTACTCTATTTGCTTTTATTAAAATTACATTGCATGTTTTTCTTTGCTTGTCTATCATCCATCCTCACCATCAAAATATAATTAATTTCATGTAGGTACAGATCAGCAATGGCACCCCACTCCAGTACTCTTGCCTGGAAAATCCCATGGACAGAGGAGCCTGGTGGGCTGCAGTCCATGGGGTCGCTAAGAGTCGGACACGACTGAGCGACTTCACTTTCACTTTTCACTCTCATGCATTGGAGAAGGAAATGGCAACCCACTCCAGTGTTCTTGCCTGGAGAATCCCAGGGACGGGGGAGCCTGGTGGGCTGCCGTCTATGGGGTCACACAGAGTCGGACACAACTGAAGTGACTTAGCAGTAGCAGCAGCAGCAGGTACAGGTCATGACTGTATGGTTTATCATTGTACCTCTGGTGCCTAGAATGATGCTGGAGCTCTCTGTGTGCCCAATGATGAATAGTCATTGAATGAGCAAATGATTAAATTTTATTAACAAGTCATCTGAATCGGGCAAATTGAATAATACTCTTTCTACTTTACAAAGTACCACAATAACTTTACAAATGTCAGTACAGTCCTGATGAACTTCCGCTACAACTTTATTTCTTACTCTCATTCTTAAGATAGTACTAATCAGTGACTAAGATCACCAAAGTTTGACTCACACTGTGTAAATTAGTGTTTACTTTGATACCCATAAGACATATACTTAACAAAACAATTTGAGTTTATCAAGGAGAGTTTTTTCTTAATCCCATTTCTAAACTTAAACATTTCCTCTTTCTAGTGAACTAAGATTACGCAGCAAGCTGTTTCTAATTCCAAAGTGCTCTAAAGTAATTCCATGTTATTTCTTATTTTCCATGTACTGTAACTATCAATGGATCAACCAACTTACCTAATAAGAGAATGTGATGTTATGCTAATTTATTATAGATACAAATTAAAGAACTTTAGAATAATGGTAAACAAAATAATTTTTAGCATTTTATTTAATCATTTTTTTATTTAGAAAACTAAAGCCATTTTGGTAACAAATCAAAAATGTCATCATGCCTTAGGTGAAACAGAGGGAAAGTATATATAATAAAGTCATAATTCTTTAATCTGTATACTACTATTTTGGTTGTGAATTTCATTTTGGAACATTCTCACTCAGTAAGTATAGATCTTTCTTTAATTCATGACTCCACTAATGGTAGAAGGGTTTGCTCTCAGAGGCATCTTTTGATATACATTTTGCAAATATTTATCCTGAATTGAAATATGATTCCCATGACAGCATGAAGTCAGAGAACACAAATATTAAAAGACAGCTTGAAAATTGTGACTTTAGTTAAGCCTTGTCACACACCTTGGACTTGAATGTCTGGTAAAAATAAACCTCAAGCACTGTTAAAATTGTACAGTAAAACTGTGACATTTTAAGACTTCTTTTGCAAAGTCTCTCTTTGAGGAACTGTGCAAAGAGGATTAGTTTGTCTTCTCCAACTCTGTAGCAGACAAACAGCTACAGCCCAGAAGCCAATATAAAGTATTTAAGCAGATCTCCTCCAAATTTGGTTAGCTTATCACCTTTTGTCTGACTCATTAGTTTGGAAATTCTGGCAGGAAACTAACTCTCATGGGATACACAGTAGTCTTCACTCGCCAAGAATTCTCTGGGCTACGGAGCCATGTCAACTCAGAATATTCACTAATCACTGAAGGACATTCTCAGTACAATCCCAACATTTCAGCTACCTAATGAACAGAAATTTAAGTTTTCCAAGGATATGAGTTGTATAGAACTTAGGAAATCAGAATTTTGAAGTGGGAAGCTCACTCAGTGTTTAATCTGCTCTGCCTCTACCCATCATACAGTTCTTAGGGTCAACTTTTATCTCAGTCTATATTTGGCAGAGAAATGGGCAAAACCAAACACACTGTCTCATACATAGTTGTGCCACAAAGGCAATTTACAATTGCAGATGCTTATTTCGTGCCAGACACAGGTTATGGGCACTTTAACTGCATTATTTTATCCCTCATGACCATCTCACTGGCCCTCAAAGTCAAATTCCCTGGGGGATCTCAGTCCCTTTGCTGGATCCCTGGGTTGGAAAATCTATTGTGGGCCCCAGGACTTTTGCAACAGGGTGAGAACTTCTTTGGTATTTCTTCAGTTTGTGGGTCATCTACAGTCTGTAGGTCAAATCCCTTAGAAGAAATGGAGTAGCCCTCATAGTCAACAAAAGAGTCCAAAATTCAGTACTTGCGTGCAATCTCAAAAATGACAAAACGATCCCTGATTGTTTCCAAGGCAAGTCATTTAATCCAAGTCTATACCCCAACCACTAATGTAGAAGAAGCTGAAGTTGAACAGTTCTATGAAGACCTACAAGATCTTTTAGAACTAACACCAAAAATGGATGTCCTTTTCATCACAGAGGACTGGAATGAAAAAGCAGGAAGTCAAGAGATAACTGGAGTAACAAGCAAATTTGGTCTTGGAGTACAAAAGAAGAGGCTAGCAGAATTTTACTAAGAAAACGTACTAGCCATGGAAAACACTCTCTTCCAACAACACAAGAGACAATTCTACACATTGACATCACCCAGATGGTCAATATCGAAATCAGATTGAGTATATTATTTGCAGCGGAAGGTGGAGAAGCTCTATACAGTCAGCAAAAGCAAGACTGAGAGCTAATAGTGACTCAGATCATGAGCTCCTTGTTGCCAAATTCAGGTCTGAAATGAAGAAAGTAGGGAAAACCACTAGGCCATTCACTGTGACCTAAATCAAACCCCTTATGATTACACAGTGGAAGTGACAATACATTCAAGTGATTAGATCCAATAGAGTGCCTGAAGAACTATGGATAGAGGATCACAACATTGAACAGTAGGAGCTGATAAAAATCATCCCCAAGAAAAAGAAGTGCAAAAAGGCAAAACAGTTGTCTGAGGAGGCCTTACAGATAGTTGAGAAAAGAAGAGAAATGAAAGGCAAAGGAGAAGAGGAAAGATATATCCAGCTGAATGAGGAGTTTCAAAGAATAGTAAGGAGAGATAAGAAAGCCTTCCTAAATGATCAGTACAAAGAAACAGAGGGAAACAACAGAATGGGAGAGACTAGAGACCTCTTCAAGAAAATTAGAGATACCAAGGGAACACTGCATGCAAAGATGGGCACAATAAAGGACAGAAACAGTATGGACCTAACAGAAGCAGAAGATATGAAAAAGAGGTGGCAAGAAGACACAGAAGAACTATACAAAAAGGCCCTAAGGATGCAGATATCCACGATGGTGTAATCACTCACCTAGAGCCAGACATCCTGGAGTGCAAAGTCAAGTGAGCCTTAGGAAGTATCACTATGAACAAAGCTAGTGGAAGGGGTGGAATTCCAGTCAGCTATTTCAAATCCTAAAAGATGAAGTGGTTAAAGTGCTGCACTCAATATGCAGCACATTTGGAAAATTCAGCAATGGCCACAGGNTCACCTAGAGCCAGACATCCTGGAGTGCAAAGTCAAGTGAGCCTTAGGAAGTATCACTATGAACAAAGCTAGTGGAAGGGGTGGAATTCCAGTCAGCTATTTCAAATCCTAAAAGATGAAGTGGTTAAAGTGCTGCACTCAATATGCAGCACATTTGGAAAATTCAGCAATGGCCACAGGACTGGAAAAGGTCAGTTTTCATTCCAATTCCAAAGACAGGCAATGCCAAAGAATGTTCAAATTACTGCACAACGGCACCCATTTCACACGCTAATGAAGTAATGCTCAAAATTCTTCAAGCTAGGCTTAAGATGTACATGAACCGAGAATTTCCAGATGTTCAAGCTGGATTTAGAAAAAGCAGAGGAAGCCGAAATCAAATTGCCAACATTTGTTGGATTATAGAAAAAACAAGGAAATATCAGACAAAAATCTACTTCTGCTTCATTGACTACATTAAAGCCTTTTTGACTGCATGGGTCACAACAAACTGTGGGAAATTATTAAAGAGATGAGAATACCAGACTACCTGACTTGACTCCTGAGAAACCTGTATGTAGGTCAAGAAGCAACAATTAGAACTGGATATGGAAGAATGGACTGGTTCCAAATTGGGAAAGGAGTACGTCAAGGCTGTATATTGTCACCCTGCTTATTTAACTTATATGCAGAGTACATCATGCGAAAAACCAGGCTGGATAAATCACAAGCTATAATCAAGATTGTAAGGAGAAATACCAATAAACTCAGATACGCAGATGACACCACCCTTACGGCAGAAAGCAAAGATTAACTAAAGAGCGTCTTGATGAAAGTGAAAGGAGAGAGTGAAAAAGCTGGCTTAAAACTCAACATTAAAAAAAAAAAAAATCATGGCATCTAGTCCCATCACTTCATGGCAAATAGATGGGGAAACAATGGAAACATTGAGAGACTTTATTTTCTTGGGCTCCAAAATCACTGCATATGGTGACTGCAGCCATGAAATTAAAAGACTCTTGCTCCTTGGAAGAAAAGCTGTGATCAACCTATACAGCATGTTAAAAAGCAAAGATATTATGTTGCCAACAGAAGTCTGTATAGTCAAAGCTACAATTTTTCTGGTGGTCATCTACGGATGTGAGAGGTGGACCATAAAGAAGACTGAGCATCAGAGAACTGACGTTTTGAACTGTGGTGTTGGAGAAGACTCTTGAACGTCCCTTGGACTGCAAGGAGATCAAACCAGTAATCCTATAGGAAATCAATGCTGAATATTTATTGGAAGAATTGAAGGTGAAGTTGAAGCTCCAATACTTTGGTCACCTGTTGGAAAGAGCTGACTTATTAGAAAAGGCCCTGATGCTGGGAAAGATTGAAATCAGGAGGAGAAGGGGACAACAGAGGATGCAATTGTTGGATGGCTTCACTGACTGAAGGGACTTTAGTGTGAGCAAACTCCAGGAGAGAGTGAAGGACAGGGAAGCCTGGCCTGCTGCAGTCCATGAGGTCGCAAAGAGTCGGATATGACTGAGACACTGAACAGCCACAATGTGACCACCCTCTGAGATTCTAAGTACTGTATTATAAGGCTTATCTTTTGGTTTTGGTTTTGTTTGTCATGTAATCTCATCCACAATAATCTCTACTAATCCATCAAACCTTCTTGACCTTCCAGCCTGAATTAACATTGCTGCTAAACAATACAGTCCTACCAATGAACACCCAGAACTGGCCTCCTTTAGAATGGACTGGTTGGATCTCCTTGCAGCCCAAGGGACTCTCAAGAGTCTTCTCCAACACCACAGTTCAAAAGCATCAGTTCTTTGGCACTCAGCTTTCTTTATAGTCCAGCTCTCATATCCATACATGTTCATTGGAAGGACTGATTTTGAAGCTGCAACTCCAATACTTTGAAGGTGAAGGTGAAGTCGCTCAGTCGTGTCCGACTCTTTGCGACCCCGTGGACTGTAACCTACTAGGTTTTCTCCATCCATGGGATTCTCCAGGCAAGAATACTGGAGTGGATTGCCATTTCCTTCTCCAGGGGATCTTCCCGACCCAGGGATCGAACCCAGGTCTCCCGCATTGGAGGCAGACGCTTTAACCCCTGAGCCACCACTTTGGCCACCTGATAAAAAGAGCTGACTCATTTGAAAAGACCCTGATGCTGGGAAAGATTGAGGGCAGGAGGAAAAGGGGATGACGGAGGATGAGATGGTTGGATGGCATCACTGACTCAATGGACATAGGTTTGGATGGACTCCAGGCGTTTTTGATGGACAGGGAGGCCTGGCGTGCTGCAGTTCATGGGGTTGCAGAGTCGGACACGACTGAGCGACTGAACTGAACTGAACTGAACTGAAACAATACAGCTTTACTAGCTGAAGCTGTTGTTACACATTGTCTAATTATTGGTTTTTGTTGTTGTGAAACAGTTTTTTAAGCTCTTACTTTATGTAATGTACTATTCTAATGTACTGAGAATACAATACTAAACAAATGGCGAATGGATACTACCTCTCCCCTTTTGTTACCTCTTGGGAAGTTGGAAGGGTTACCAGGAAGGCAGAAAATCCTTCTGAGCCACAAGGTAAGCCCCCAGTAATAATGCATGAAGTACAATTAGAGTACCTAAATGGGTCATCTTATCTAGCCTCACATAGTCTTGAATGTTTTTTCACGGATTTTAGTGATATTCTGATTAGGCTTCAATTTTCTCGCCTGGTCTTTCAGAAATTCAGCTTTAATTTAGCTACAGTCTCCCAAAGATACCTCCTCTTTACAGCCTATAGTTCCTTTTCATTCCATTTAAATTTAGTCTTTTCTCCACAAATCCCTTTTCCTATTTTTTGAGTGAAAGATTCAGCTTCTCTTCTCTTCAACAGTAAGACTCTGGTTTACAGAAGTTCAAGATTTCTGTTTTCTAGAATTTTAAGCTTGCTACTCTACCTAGAAATTCTAGGTATTCTTTTATTCTACTTTTAAAATTAAAGGAATCAACTAAGATTTTTAATTCATGGGGAAATTGGTGGAGACTAGTACTCTTGCCTGGAAAATCCCATGGATGGAGGAGCCTGGTGGGCTGCAGTCCATAGGGTCACTAAGAGTCGGACACGACTGAGCGACTTCCCTTTCACTTTTCACTTTCATGCACTGGAGAAGGAATGGCAACCCACTCCAGTGTTCTTGCCTGGAGAATCCCGGGGATGGGGGAGCCTGGTGGGCCGCCGTCACACAGAGTTGGGTACGACTGAAGCGACTTAGCAGCAGCAGCAGCAGTAATAGGATAATGATGATGTTATTTGTCATGGGTTTCCCTGGTAGCTCAGTGGTAAAAAATCCACCTGCCCGGGCAAGAGACACAGGTTCAACCCCTTGTTGGGAAGATCCTCTAGTGCAGGAAATGGCAACCCACTCCAGTATTCTTGTCTGGGAAATCTCATGGACAGAGGAACCTGGCGGGCTATAGCTCCTGGAGTCGCAAAAGAGTCAAACACGGCTTAGCAACTAAAAAACAACAACAAATGTTTTTGACAGTTTTAAACAGACAACTAGTTTATGCAAAACTAAAAATCATAAAGACAAAATAACTTCCAGCCCCCCAAATAAAGTGTATTTCTTTCACATAATCAAACCAATTGCTTAAGTAACAGAGAGGAAAGGAAAATAAGAATTCAATCAGCTTGCTCTCTTATCAACTCTATATTGTAAGAAAAGATAAGTGATGAAAGATAGTAAAACTTGAATAAGAATAAAAATGGGAGAAAAGTTGTACAGAACTGAAAATTAGTTGGGCAAAAAAACATAACAATGTCATTTTTTGGTGTTTGGCTATGCATTGCCTGTTCACAAAATACAGGAACCAAATAAGCAACCATTCCACAGACTTGACTTTCTCAGATGAACTCCTTAAAAATTAGCTAAGCCTAACCAATGTAGCTAAGTGACACAGACTCCAAATCAGCTCTTGGCTGCTGTATTATTCGTACACTACTGATCTGGTTTCCACAGTTTACTACCTCTACTGCTTTATTCCCTCCCTCTCCTTTTTCTCCTATCATTTTTAGCTCAGTCAAAAATTAGCAAATGTTTCAGAGATTATGAATATAAAAATTCAGGTCACTATTTTCTTACTCTCTCTTACATCTGGAAAGATAATCTTATACTGGAATGATTCGGATAATAGAAGAAATATTCTGGTAGGGAAGAACAAAATGCAAAATCACTTTCTCTTTTTTCTTTGTGGTTGCAAGGAAAAGGACTAGAAGAGTGGGAACTGGGCCTTCCCATGCCCTGCCTGACCTGTTGTCAGGGCAACAGGATGTGTGGGGAGCCCTGGCGTTCCCAGTGCTTGTTGCCAGGGTAACGGGATATGAACCATCTTCTCTTATGAAACTATTCAGTTTCTCTGCCATATTCTATGTTTCTCTTCTATTTGGTGGAAAATTATATTTGTTCAAAGAAATCTAAGAGCAATACAACCTGAATGCACAGGCTACTGAGTGATTATGTATTGGAAGAAATACTATGTGTGTGAGTATCATGGATGTTGTTACTGGTGAAAATAACATGGAAGAGAATTTTATTGGACTGACTTTCTGAAAATAGGGACTTCCATTTTCATTTTTATAATCTCTGAAATATTTCCCAATTTTTGATTGGGTAAAAGAAATGAATGATAGGAGATGATGAAAGAGAAGAGAGCTAGCAGGAAAAAAACTAGAAGCCAGAGAAGTATATAACAAATTTAGAGGCTAAGAGTTTGATTTTAGTTATATACCAGTTGATGCCATGTAGGGGGGGTCTATGTATGTGTATAACAAACCATCTTGCAACGTAGTAGCCGAAAACAATAAACATTTACTATTTTGTCATGATTTTGAGGAAGCTGGATAATCCGGGAAGATCTCACTCACCCACCTGATGCCTGATGGTCTGTTTGGTCTAGAGGAGCCTCAGCTGGAAATGGCTTATATCTGTGCCACATGCTCATTCTCTGATAGGCTTAACCAGGCTTCTTCCAGCTCTAATCTGAGAGTTCCAAAGAGCAACATGGCAGAGTAAACCCCAAAACATAAGCCCTTCCCAAGCCTTTGTTTGTATCTCATTTGCTAACATCCCATCGGCCAAAGCAAGTCAGCCAATACACAAGCTCGGGGTCAGTACGGGAGGGATAATCCTAGAGTGGATGCAGGAAGTAATGGACAAACTGGACCATATTGTAATAATAAATAACAGCATGAAAGAATTCCTGGAAAATAGAGAGCTCTTTGGAAAACTTGAGATATTAAAGCAGAGATGTGCTAGGGGATGAAATATCACAAGGGTCACACAAATAAAGATACTTTTGCATATTGGAACCACCAGGAGGTACCAAAGATTTTGAGAATTCTTAGAGTTCAAAAGAGCTCCTTAACCCATCTAGTAACCATTTCCAAATACGCTCTAAGAAACAATGAGGAAAATACTTATGTGCCTTTATCTACAGGCAATAAAGAAGAATAAACTCCACTTAGGTGACTTTTCTAAAATAAACAAAAGGAGAAATGCTCACTCTAAAAAAGAACAGTATCATGTGCTTAAAACCCTTCATAATAAGGAAAGAAGAGAAAGCATAGCAAAAATAAAATATTTAGTATTAATCATTTGATTAATACTCCTGGCTTTATTATCATTGGTAAATAAAAATCTTCTGAGACAGACAGCCTGATGTTTCTACTGTGCACGGTTATCTTTCTCTGTTGTTTGGCTTACTAAAAGCCAGATAACTTAGAATAATTTTGCAAGAGTCCAAGCTCGAAAAGGGCAATAGAGTTTAGGAAAGGTCAAATTCCTTTTTAAATTCTAGCTAGGATCATTATTTAAATAATTTAATTAAAGGGATAATGGTGGTACATACCCAGAAAAGGAGAGAAATAGAACTGGGGAGTTTCCAACATCTAAAGCATATGCCAAGTGATAACTCCCCTTAGTATTCATCTTTGAGTATTCAGAATTAGGCAAACAGATGGCAGGATTGTGGAAAAATCAAAATAAGAGAGCAGTTTTTAACTCCTGAAATGTCAGGTTTTATAGTGAGTCTCAAATGTTAATTGAAATTATCTAAGTCAGTATTAAATCAAATAGGTATGGTATAGGTATAGCCTAGGTATCTTGTTCACTTCCTACTAATAGGGTAACATTAGTCAGGTTATTTAATGTCTTTGAGGCTCAGATTTCTCATCAGAAAAACAGGATAATTTGAACCATGTAAATCTGAACTATATAGATCAAAAGAAATATTTTGGAAGGAATAAAGCACAAAAGAATTATAAAGTGTGATTATTACTATGATTCACTTATAAGGTGATTTTTAAGTAGTTTTTTCTTGGCTTGCTCCAAATGAAATTTATTTTTAACCAAGTCTTAGAAAGTCCAGTTTTAAAATGAATTAAAGCCATCATACTGTCACTTTTCTAATAAGGAGTCTATTGTGATTTTCTCCTAGTTTATCAAGAACCTGATTCATATACAAAATTCCACGGATCTTCTATGCTCCATGATTATGTAGAGTTTAATTAAGGCGGACTTCTGTTTTGCTGCCCTGTAGACAATGGCACTTAAAGATTTTACTACTTTTTCATGACTCATTATGAACTTCCTTTGAATAGCTATAAATATGAAATTTTTACCCACAAGAAACTATTTGCTTTGAGCATTTTGGGGTCTGTTTAATAAAAATTTGTTTTTAAATATTTTACAAATTATAAAAATATATATATAATCTCTGTGAACAACTTCAAGAAATTGTAGTTTAAAGGAGAAACCAAGAGTCAAAATGTCTCACAAATATGCCTCTTATAACTTAACATTTTTATAACCTTTCTTAACAATAAATAGTTATTTCCCAGATCAGTATGAGGAATACCAGGATTTTCATAAGCCTTTAGCACTCTCATCTGTTTAATAATGTTAATGAACAGTTCCTTTCAAATCCAAATGGCTTATAGCACAGTCCTTTCAGATGGGAATCAGACTTGCTCAAATATTTAAATTTGATTAGCTGACTGAAATATGTTAGAATAAAGGACAAAAATCTAATAACATAATGGTAATTTGGTATATTCTAAGATGAATTGACAAAAGGAATGACCATGGGACAGGACAATAATTACTTGCAAATAAACTCTTAAGAATCAGACCTAGACAGGGATAAGAAAAGACCTAATGAGTGGTTTTCAAGCCTGAGTGACTCAAGAAACCAGATTAGCCCTAGGTCATACCTGATTACGGAAACCTAAAATCTATTCTAAGACCACTACAAAATGCTGAACAAAGGACAATGAATCCATCAAGGCAATTGTCTATCAGTGAAACTCTCAAGACCAGTTTGCTTCTCTTCCTCAGCATTTTATTCTGACTTAACAGGTTCTTGCCCCAGAGAAACGTAAATCCTTGAGTGCAATTGTTCTGGTCAAGACAAACCTGACGCTCTCGGTGAGACCGCTTCCACGGACCTAAAAGAAAGCTTTCTTTTCTCATCTTGACAATCCTGCTCTATCTACTGATTCTGATAAGAAAATTACCTTAAAAAATAGTATTCTGCTTCCGCATATATCATTAGTACTAATGTTGATACACTTAGGGTTTCTTGAATTCTAGACACTGTTCTAAGCAGTTTATAACCATTAATGCATTTAATCTTCCCAACAACTACAAAATTGATAAGGATAGTATTCCCATTTTCAGTTATGCATTATTCATAATTTTCACTATTTTGATTCTGGCAACGTCTAGATTCCCAGATCCTAAAACTTCCTTCTGGGTGGAAAGACCTTTATTTGGAAAAGCTTCCAGACTTCTCTTTGCTGCTTTTCACACTCTTTCACAAAGGAAGAGAAGCAACATTTGGTTGGTGAATTGTGCAGAAGGAATTGGACTTAGGTATATTAAACTGTCCTTTTCAGGAAGTGTGGAAGGGATATTCTACCTGTAAGAAAGCATATCTCATATGTTAAAGATCACGAGATAAATTTAGGGAGTAGTGATTTTGTTTCTTTTTAGGAAAGTCTACAGTTTGGGGGAGTAAGTTGAATTCAGAAGCATTTTGACTTCTTTTGCTGCAAACCAAAACCCCTACCCTCCATTAAAAGTTTAGTTTTTCAATAAAGCTGTCATTTCTAGGGTTTCCCTGGTAGCTCATACTGTAAATGATCTGCTTACAATGCAAGAAACTTGGGTTCAATTCCTGGGTCAGGAAGATCCCCTGGAGAAGGGAATGGCAACCCACTCCAGAATTCTTGCCTGGAGAATCTCATGGACACAAGAGCCTGGTGGGCTATAGTCCATGGGGTAGCACAGAGTCAGGCAAAACTAAGCAACTAACACTTTCATATTTTCACTTTCACTGTCATTTCTGTCTCCCTCTATGGACTCCTATATCTGTCCCTCACTTAATTCTGAACTTGGGCAGAGATTATATGTGTCATTCATTAGCCTCTCTCTTGTCCCAATATCTAATGGGATAGATATCAATTTTTGTCCATCTTAGCTGAAAGATCACCTTCTAAGAGAAGTCATACCTGACTATCCAAAATATCTTCTCCAAGTAACTCTTGATCACATGACCTGGTGCATTTCTTCAGGTCATTTCTTACTCCATTTTAGCTTACTTTTCTGTAACTTACTTTTTTGTCATTTGTTTCATCAAGAATGTAAGTGCTTGTGCCTGACACACTACACAATCAGTAGGTATTTATTGAATGACTGAATGAATGATTAAATAAACAATTCAATTTTACAAATAAGTGAAGTTTGAAAAGCTAAGAATCTTTCCACAGTCACTCAGTTAAATGATGGATAGCATTAGAAAATATCTGACTGTTTCCAGAGTTCAATTTTTTAATCTCTAAGGTATTTCACCTCAGCAATGCCCATGAGAGAAACTATAACGTGTTATGTACAACATAATGTTATGCAAGGAGATTTATATTAATATTTTATCTACACACCAATATAAGTTTCATGAGATGGTTTTCTTCAAATTAGTTTTATGACTAAAGAACTGATTTTTTTAACTGATTTGCCTGGCTAAGCCATCAAAAGAGTCACACACTCATCCACATGAGAATAGAGACTGGGATTTATCAGCAATTTTATCATGACACAGAAAAGATTATTTTTAAATTGAAAAAACTACTATCTATAAATTTAAAAATATGTAAAATCTTCAACTTTCTGCATAGAAAATAAAAAACAACTTTGCAAAGACAACTGTTAGAAACCTATTCTCAGTGTGTGAGAAGTAATACAGGTCCCAGGGTCACAGGAAACTTCTGAACCAGAAATTTCATCAGATGTAAAGGTGACAAAAGAATTAGGAAGTGTTTTCCAAATCCTAAACATCTGGTAATTAATGGACAAGTATATGATTCTTTTAAAGGTAGTTTATGAAGCACATGATGCCATAGTCATTTGCTAACATTCCTACCATCAGAGATGGTGAGTCATTGTGTAGAACCTAAATTGTCATACTGAGTGACAAATTAGTAGTAGAAGATGGATTGAAGAAAGCTGACAAAAAGAGCCGCAACTATAAAAAGAAAACTAATAGAACAAAGCATACAAGTCTACATCAGAAATGGGAAAGGAAAACTGTTTCACCTTTGTTCCCACAAAGGAATAAGAGATTTCCTAGCACATCACTGAATTTGCTGTTTCAATTAACATTGTATGAGGAGATTTAAAAGTTCAACAAAAGAAATCAACAAAATGATAGAGGAAGAATTGATATTTTAATTCAGTTTACCAACATTTTCACATGTGCTACAAAACAAAACTTACTTCTATGGACTGAAAAAACAAGTGTTCTAAAATATAATGTTATATAAAAACACTTATAAAATACTTTCTGTAAATATCTACCTGTAGTGATTCTTGTTTTCCATTTTTAAGGAATTACCTTATTTTACTTTAACCTTTGTCTCTATTTTTGTTTAACCTCAGAAATGTACTTATTGTAAACCCACTTAAGAATAAAGTATACTATTGAAGAAAATAAATGCATTTGTAAAGTTTGCATTTTGCAGTGGAAATTTTTTTTTTAATTACTTTCCAAACAAACATCCAAAGGATTGAGTCTTTTTTGCCAAACTAAGAAAATTATTGTAAAATTATTTGATAGCATTCATGAGTAACATAATTTTAACTACCAATACTTAAAACTGGAATTCTAATACTAGGCATTTCAATAAGCTAAAATTCTGTTTGAGTCAATTTAAAAAGGCAAGACAATCTCAGAAATGGAATAGTGAGTCCCTCACATCATGCCTTTGAATGCAGATACACAAAAGACCATAATTAAACAATTTGGTTGTCATTAGTCACGCAGATTTTAGATGTAGAGCTTTTTGTTTTGACAATTCTAAGCCTGGAATACTGGAAATGGCTTAAGTCAAACTACAAGTTAAAATAGTATCAAAATGAAATTCTTTGTTGCTTTGGGATGCAAAAGTGTTCAGTTATTTCCATCAGATTAGCAATAACTTTTTTTTAAACTGGTAAGTAATTTGGTCATTCAGTGTTCTATATGGTCATTCAGTGGCCCCATGTAAACACAACTCAAAATTTATATAGGTACATATATAATAATATCCAACATCCATGTTGAATATATCAGGTCATGAAGCTCTACTGCTAAATGACTCTATCACCTTCTTTGAAAACAAAAAAGAGAAGTTGATCTTTGAGATCAAGTGTTAAAGTGAAAGTCAGATAACTTTGCCCTAAAATGTTAGGTAGACACACATTCACTTTTTAAATATTTTAAAGACATATGCATAAACTCACTACCATACATCTTCATGCATTCAAATAACCGCAGAAAAATAGAACAAACTAAAAACCAAAACCATCCTGTCCTGCTAAAGGGAAGAAAATCTAAACTAGGTTGAAATATGAAATATAACTTTTCCAGTACAGATGTTCAACCACTCATTAGGTTATCATGCAAATCATCTGATGACTGCCAATGCCAATGCCTAATTTTCATCTATGCTGATTAATTTTGTAAGCTGTTTTAGGATTATTTGTTTTTTTAGGATTTTTTTTTTTTTAGGATTATTTGTTTCACTAGAGAACCACCTCTACAAAAAAAAAAAAAAAAAAACAGTTATTTTTTAAAATCACTGGGTAGACCAAATGGGGAAAAATGGTACAAAGAAATACCTTGGAGGACAGTTTTGTTGTACAACATTTGGCTTTAAATAAATGCATGGNATTATTTGTTTCACTAGAGAACCACCTCTAAAAAAAAAAAAAAAAAAACCTGTGATTTCTAAATCTTCAGTGAGTCTTGGAAACATATTTCTCTAATTCATTCAAATGATGTAAAGATGGCTTCCTTTTTAAAAGTGACTCTTTATTAAACATGTTTCCATTACTAGTGTGCTCTTATGCCAGTGCACTGTAACACAATGTATTGCTTCAAGTATAAGAAAATATACAGTGAGCACTAATATATAAACATCATTAAATACATTCAAATAGAGGAAAGCAGAATTTTTACCTAACATAGCTTGATATAATTTTTCTTTTAAAAAACTATCTATCAAGACAGCAACATTAAATTTACTCAAATGTTGCATTTTATACAATAATATGTATATAAAACATTAGAAACAAGAATCCTGAAAAACCTTTGTATCTCACAGTATAGGATTCCTTAGGCTATTATTATAGAAAAGCAAATATATCTGAAGTTTGCAAATATGCTAAGGAATTGCAATGGCCTGTAAATATTCATATTTCATATTTTTATCCAAATATTAAATCTGGTTTTACAATTATGACATAATGAAAATAAAGCATATAAACATAGTGTGCTGGAACACTAAGCAGGAATCATTTACATACATTGAGAAAAAAGCCTAGATGCTGTTTAAATAGCAAGGTAAATAGCACTGCAATTAAAGTTTGGCTCTGGTACTTACATTTCATGCAGACATAAGCACACTTCTTGACCCATCTTACAAAAGTCTATTTTATACTGTGAGCTATTCTGTACTCTCAGAAGTGAGTTGGTTGATTTAAGCCAAAACTCTCAAGCAAGTTTGGTGTGCTGCTAGTAATTTTACAACATAAACTTTTTCTCCTTAAAATGTATTATTAATTAAGTCATAATGAATAAGCACAATGGAATATAATGATCTATTATCATATTAATCCTGTCCTTTTTCTTCAAAATCTAACCACAAAGAAATAAGGGCTAATAGCAATCTCTCTTTTTATCTGACAGAAATTTTATTTCTGCAAGTACCCCAGCAAGCAGCTTTTTTAATTACTTTTCTGCATATCTAAGCCATGTATCTAAGTAACACATACAGAATGTATAAAAGAAGCCATGCAGTCTAACAATGAAGTGAATTCTCAGGGAGTTACCTTACTTTACATAAAATATACCTGCACAAAAAACTATTCACCCTTCAAGCAAGTTGTTAGCTGAGACTGACACATTTTTTTAAAAAGAAAATCTTTCTAAAGAAACCACTAATCCACAATCAGAAAGTGCCAATAATTCAACATGTTAATACTCAAAAACATTTTTTTATCAGACAGGTAGATAAAAACACAGAACCAAGCAAAGAGCTTACTCACATTCCTTTCAGGCGTTGCCACATTTTTTCAGTCTGTTCTCCTATGAGATACTTAAAAGTAGTGTTTTCCAGTTCTTCAGTTTCTGTAGCAGTAGACCCCATGATGATACTCCTAAGGCAATACATTTACAGTCAGTTTCAGCAGCTAGAACAAGCATTCCTCAGTCCACTACAAATCTTAAACAGTTATACAGTAGCATCTCTTATCTAGCAAAACATTGCAGATTTACTAAGCTGACGGCAGCTTCTGCCAGAATTGCTACTGACTTTGACAGACATATCCACTGTTCACCACATCACCCACCCACCCCCCCCTTCAAGCAGACNGAGACTGACACATTTTTTTAAAAAGAAAATCTTTCTAAAGAAACCACTAATCCACAATCAGAAAGTGCCAATAATTCAACATGTTAATACTCAAAAACATTTTTTTATCAGACAGGTAGATAAAAACACAGAACCAAGCAAAGAGCTTACTCACATTCCTTTCAGGCGTTGCCACATTTTTTCAGTCTGTTCTCCTATGAGATACTTAAAAGTAGTGTTTTCCAGTTCTTCAGTTTCTGTAGCAGTAGACCCCATGATGATACTCCTAAGGCAATACATTTACAGTCAGTTTCAGCAGCTAGAACAAGCATTCCTCAGTCCACTACAAATCTTAAACAGTTATACAGTAGCATCTCTTATCTAGCAAAACATTGCAGATTTACTAAGCTGACGGCAGCTTCTGCCAGAATTGCTACTGACTTTGACAGACATATCCACTGTTCACCACATCACCCACCCTCCCCCCCCCTTCAAGCAGACAGCAGTATAAACAGATCCTCTGACCTCACAGAAACAATCGGCACATGTGAGCCTGCTACTGTACTACTGACCGAATGAGCGCTCCAGCTCTCCCCAAAGCAGCTCATCTGTTACTGTTCCATGCACTGAAGCACATCAGAATTCCTACAGTTTCTGAGATCTATTATTCAAAACAGAAACGTGAATGACTTTTAGCGCACCAGAAGAAGCTGAATTCCTCTCTACCAATGGAAGGAGGGCTGGATGTAATAAGAAAACAGATGGTAGGAACCAGTATCCGCAGCACCACCCTGAGAAAACAGTGGCTGGTTTAAATGCCAAGGTTTTTGTCTCTCAGTTGATCTGGAATTTAAAGAGTTAAAAATATACAAGGCTCTAATGATAAATTCAACAAATATTAATGACAACAATGAAAAAAATAACATAAGAGCCATACAGGAGACAGACCACAGAGCTCCACAGGTTGTTATTGAAAAAAATAGGTACACCGATGATGCTCCAATCATGCTTATTCACCTTCTCCTAGCAACTCTACACAGTAGGTAACTGCCAATTTAACAAGTGGAAAGCACAGCAGCTGCACACAGACTGTTTCGTGAGTCCCTTGGGGATTAAAAAACAAACAAGAGAAAACTAACGTGTATGCTTGTGTGCATGTGTTGAAGGGAAAGAAAGGTAGGGGGAGTAGAGGGGGAAGAGAAGACGGAGAAGAAGAGAGAAAACGATGCTGAGTGCTTGTGCATTTCAGAAGAAAAATGAAAGACAGTGGACATAAAATGATCAGAACTGAGTGATCTGCCAAACTCCCAACACATGGTGAGCTTTCTTTGAAACAAGCACAGACCTTGAGTATGTGCTTCAAAACAGCTTTTGCTATATGCAAGCTGCTAAAAAATATACACTTAAAAGCAATACCTCTTTTTGTTTGTTCAGAGACACAAATGTAGTTTTATTCCTCCCTGCAAGAAAGCTTGTCTGTTATCCTAAGGCTTAAGGTAAAGATATTCACAGACAGTAGATAAGTAACAATATCTTAATATTTATTGAGTACTTACTATGTGTCAGACACTGTTCCCAGTACCTAATAATATTACTTTTTCAAATTCTTATAAAAAGTCTATGAGGTAGGTAATATTTCCATTTAATAGTTGAGAAAACTGAGAAATAAACAGTCCTCAGATTTAAATCCAATCCTTTAAAATAAGCACTATGATTTTACTGTCAAAGAAACCTTCCACTATAAAGCTACTATGTCTAAGAAACACTGACCACAACTAGTTAAAGTTGTAATATGAACAGTAGTATGTGCATGCTGAGTCACTTCTTTGCGACCCCATGGACTGTAACCTACCAGGCTTCTCTGTCCATGGGATTCTCCAGACAAGAATACTGGAGTGGGCTGCCATTTCCTTCTCCTATGAACAGTAGACCCTTGAACAACTCAGGGTCTAGGGGCGCCAACCCAGCCCTCAGTGGAAAATCTGCATCTAAATTGCAATCAGCCCGCCATAAGCATTGTTCCCCACATCTGTATTCACTATTCTTCAGTATCCACAGTTCCCCACCAGCAGATTGTGTTGAAGGAAGAAACCGAACAGGCTCTATCTTGAAAGCAGGACTCCATCTTGGGCCAGACTGTGGACTTTGAGCTATGTGCCCAGTATCTATGGAAACGACACAACCAACCGGAACACCAGGCCCCCAGAAGGAACAGCCCCAGGGCTCTGCATCCCCTAAAAGAATACCTTAATTATCTGTGTAACTGAATAGACTGAGCGACTTCACTTTCACTTTTCTCTTTCATGCACTGGAGAAGGAAATGGCAACCCACTCCAGTGTTCTTGCCTGGAGAATCCCAGGGATGGGGGAGCCTGGTGGGCTGCCGTCTATGGGGTCACACAGAGTCAGACACGACTGAAGTGACTTAGCAGCAGCGNTGCACTGGAGAAGGAAATGGCAACCCACTCCAGTGTTCTTGCCTGGAGAATCCCAGGGATGGGGGAGCCTGGTGGGCTGCCGTCTATGGGGTCACACAGAGTCAGACACGACTGAAGTGACTTAGCAGCAGCAGCAGCAACTGAATAGAATCATACATTATATTATGCTTATTGGGGTATGACCCCAGGCCTATTGATAATTACCCACTGTTAACTACCTAGGCTTAAGGTATATGAATCACAGGTTAGCTTTGATTGTCATGGAATTTGGAGAGGTGGATTTGTGCGCATACATTTAGGGTATATAAGGTTTTCACAAAAACTAGTGCGGGTTCTTGGCTAAGAGGAGACTCTGCCTCGGGCTGCTGGTGTAATAAAGTGCACTCCACTATCTGCATTGTCCTTCTGACTGAGTTTGTTTCCTGGAATGTGGAGCTACAACAGTGTAGTACTACAGTGTTAACTGTTGGAAAAAAAATCCATGTATAAGCACACCCACACAGGTTCAAACGTGTGTTGTTCAAGGGTCAGCTGTAGAAAAAAAAAAAAAAGGGATCTTTGCATTTCCCTCTGATTAACAAGTTAGAAGAGATGGTTTTTCAGTGCTACTCAGAGAACGGTCCACGTATCTTGTCTGAGTTCCTGTGGTAACTCAAAGGGTAATTTTCACTGTGTCCTGAGCCCCTGACATACTGCAAATGAAGAAAGAGAATGTCTTCAGGAGCCTACTCAGGTGGCAGCAACCTGGATTTCCAAGTGGAACAATCATCTACAAAATACAGAGTGAGGGCATCTACCTAAGAAATCTGAGAACAGGAGATGCTTCCGCAAACAGCTCCACTGTTAAAATGGAGTGATGCCAGTATCATATCTTCCAGGGATATTGGCCAGCGAGCTGTGCTGAAGTGTGCTGCTGCCACCGAGGCCACTCCTATTACTGGCCGCCTTTCCACAGCCACGGCTTCAGGCGGCTACCAATCCCAGGGCTGACCACCAGCCTCTGAGGTTCTTATGTGAACTCGCCCATCGCGCCCTGGATGACACAGACTCTCTGCGCCATGTGGACATGGCCAGCACCTCCAGAGAGCAATGGGGAACCCGCTTGGGGGGTCTGACGAGAGAGACTCTGGCCCGGAAAGTTCTGCACGTGCGCCGAACGATCATTTGTCAACGATCCTGAGAGGTCAGCCGGACCTCCACCTCCACAGAGATCCCGAAGAGACGGAAAGGAAGAGCAGGCCAGTCTGGAAAGGCTGTGACCGATGGGGACTTTCAGCACCCCGACTCACTGCTACTGCATCCGAGGTCACAGACGCGTCTGAAGGCGTTCATGTCCTCTGTGCCCACCCAGCAGCTCCCCACTGCAGACGGGCCTCAGTGCCAGCGACGACTGTGTGCGGCCCGCCACCCTGACTACTGAAGGGGTAGGAGCAACCACTTAGCTGTTCTCCCCCAGACTCTTAAACACGGGATACAAATAATGTTGACGGAATAAATGGTTTCTAGTGGAGAAGGCGATGGCACCCCACTCCAGTACTCTTGCCTGGAAAATCCCATGAACGGAGGAGCCTAGTAGGCTACAGTCCATGGGGTCGCTAAGAGTCAGACAGGACTGAGCGACTTCACTTTCTCTTTTCACCTTCATGCATTGGAGAAGGAAATGGCAACCCACTCCAGTGTTCTTGCCTGGAGAATCCCAGGGACGGGGGAGCCTGGTGGGCTGCCGTCTATGGGGTCACACAGAGTCGGACACGACTGATGCTACTTACCAGCAGCAGCAGCAGGAAAGAAAAAAAAAAAAGGTTAAATCAAGTGAAACCTCAGTTTTCCTCTCTCTGAAAAGCTATTTCCTGAACTTGACCTGAACTTAATGTCTTTAGCTAGCAGACAGCTTTACACAATTACAGCCTCACTTTTATGAGCAGTTACCAGCGCTGTCAGAAGTTAGTCTTTGATCTGAAAGCACTGATTTTACCTTCACTGTGCCTTCATTTATAATTGTAGCTACATTCACGCAATAATCTCTTACCTGATTTTGTTGTAATGAGATAATCGACAAACATCTCAATTCGGCTCTCAAAGATGAATCACAGTGAAAATACCCATAAAAAGCAAGTACTCCACCACTATTATTTTATGAGCCAAGATAAAGTCCTTGAGACTACAAGTGATTTTCAAATCATGCCTTGAAATTTCAAGTCCTCATTGGCCAGCTCACCAATAATATTGCAATGTAAACAGTGAGGTCTATTCTACTCAAGTATTTGTTGGTGAATGCAATCTCCTCATTAAAATTCACTTGCCCTTTGCTTTCAGTATGTCACTTCTATCATACATTGAATTGATGTTTAAGAACTCACATTATATTGATTGAATACTTAAAACACAAAAATGCTTAATTATTGCCTTAAATTTTCATAAAATAAAATTTTGAATAAGCTACATAAAACAGCTTATTATTTAAATACTTGGCCAAAATAATCTTCAGCCTTAAGCATCATCAAAAGTTATTTCTGTCAATATACAGAATTCAAAACAGTTTTATTTTCTAATTTGTAACTATTGTCTGCAAGTTATACTAATGAAATAAAAAAAATAAATCACATTGAAGAGAACAGAGCAGAACATAAGGAATAGCATATAACTTTTTTCTAATTAATATGTTGAGAAAATTTTGAAATGTTGCATTTGTAAAATTAAACTAAATCAAAAAAGTTTGATTTGAGAAAAAGAAATAAGACAACAAGCATGGATTCTAAGAAATTAAAATATGCTTGCCAAAATAAAATATTCAATGTTAGTTCTGAAAGGAATTTAGAAAACAGTCCTGAATATAAGACAAAAATTGATCTAGTATGTCTCTTATTTCAGGTGTTTCATCTCTTACTTTAACTATATTCACATAAATTATCCTTATTATAATAAAAAGTTCCTTTATTCTTATTACCTAATAATTAATACTTTGGCCACCTCATGTGAAGGGTTGACTCATTGGAAAAGACCCTAATGCTGGGAGGGATTGGGGGTAGGAGGAGAAGGGGACGACAAGAGGATGAGATGGTTGGATGGCATCACAAACTCGATGGACATGAGTTTGGGTCAACTATGGGAGTTGGTGATGTACAGGGAGGCCTGGCGTGCTGTGATTCATGGGGTCGCAAAGAGTCGGACATGACTGAGCAACTGAACTGAACTGAAGTGAATACTTCATTGGAATATTGACAGAATTTATAGAATGATTTTTCAGTATCTTTTGATGTCAAAATATAATACAGCATGAACTGTGGATCCAATTTTAAACTTACAATTCAACATCCAGCAAACTATAATGACAAAGATAAATGATGACATTCAGAAGCACCAAACTCAAAAAACATATCACTCAAATATTTTTCTAAAATAATTGCATGAGTCAGTACACTTAAAAATCAAAAAAGTGATTAGTGACAAAATTCAGAGGCGTTTACCAAACCTAGCCATGGAGATTAAAAACAAAATCCAAGGTTTACATCTGTGAAGAATGGTTAAGAAGAAATTCATTCAAATTAAAACAAGAAACCAAAGGGATAGCTTCAAGGGAAAAAAATGAATTAAATTTATCAAGAATTGCAACAAACTAAAAACACTAATTATTTTATTGATTAAATGAAAGCACATTATTTTTAATTGAAAAGAGAAAATCCAGAAAAGATATAAATTGTAATAATATGGCAGAAAATTTCCAGGCTAAAAAGCATTTTCAAATCTTGGAAAATAATAATAAATATAATTTTGAGGTAGGCCTATATAAAATGAAGGTGTCAAAATGAAGGTACACATATTAATAATAACAGAGTTTCAAATACATGAAGCAAAAATAATGCTATTTTAAAGAGAACTAGACAAATTTACAATTACATTGAAATAGTCAGATATTTGACATTGCTCACTTTTAAAAACCGATAGAGAGAAACCCATTTGGGATATAAAATATCTGAACAACACTATCAATAGTCTTACATAATTGACATTTATAGTATACTCCACTCAACAACAGCAAAATACACATTATTTTAAAGTGCACACATTTAATATTTACCAAAAGAATCTCCATTCTGAGCCATAAAACAAGTCTCAGTAATATTAAAAAGACTCAAGTCATACCAAGTAGTTTCTCTCACCCCAGTAGTACTAAATTAGATGTCACTAACAGAAAGTTCTCTGGAAAATCCCCAAATACTTGGAAATTAAATAATATACTTTTAAATAATCCACAAGTCAAAGAAGAAAATGACAGGGACACAAAAAAGTATTTTGAACTGAAAGAAGATGAAAACACAACATGTTAAAATCTATGAGATGTAGCTAAAGCAGTACTTATGGGAAACATTTGAGCACTACGCCAATATATTAGAAATAAACAAAGCTCCCCTATTAGTGACTTCTGGATCCACCTTAAAAAACTTGAAAAACTTGAAGAGAAAGAGAAACTTAAACACAAAATAAGTTTTAAAAAAGAAAATGAATATCAGAGCAGACATCAATAAAATAGGAAACAAAAACAATAGAGACAACAATGAAATGAAAAGTTGGCTCTTTGAGAAGATCAATAAAATTGCTATATCTTATTAATAAATAAAATGTTAAGAGCTGTTATGGTTCTGAGCTGTCACCATTTATACAAGCTGTCATGTAAGGCTACAACAGTTGGCTGGATGCTGATAGAAGACATTCTTGGGTCAGGGACAAAGAATGTTTATAGTGGCAAAAAAAAAAAAAGTTAACTTCCAATTAACTGAAAAATGGGTAGATGTTGGCATATTCACAAAATGGGATACAATATGGCAATGAAAATGTATGATTTTCAGCTAAAAAAAAGATCCACATGGATAAATCTCAAATAAATGTTGAGAAAAAAATCAAATCCAGTTAAAATTTAAACTGCATAAATATTTGTTTTTAACTAATTGAGAAATACTTATATACTTAGTAAAAGTTTTTAAAACTCCATGAAGATGATAAACTTAGATAATGGTAATCTCTAAAAAGAAGGGAGGGGATGCTATTGAGGTAAAATCCATAAGGTTCGTCAACTGTTTTGGAAGTATTTTGTTTCTTAAGCAAGTGTAAATATGAAAGTTTATGGGTAATATCTTTATATTTTTAGCATTTATGCAATATTAATTTTAAAATTATTTTAAATCTCTAAGGGAAAATATCTGAATGAAAAACCATGATTAGATAATAAAATATGAAATTATTCAAAGTTAATTAGTGACATATAAGAAAAAAAAACCTCCAGAGGCTCTTAATAATTGGGATATTTTCCTTTGGATAGTCATCAGTCATTCAGTCACTAAGTTCTTTCCAACTCTTTTTACCCCATGGACTAAGCACACCAGGCTTCCCTGTCCACCATCTCCTGGAGTTTGCTTAAACTCATGCACATTGAGTGAGTGATGCCATCCAGCCATCTTATCCTCTATCATCTCCTTCTCCTCCTCTGCTCAATCTTTCCCAGCATCAGGGTCTTTTCCAGTGAGTCAGCTCTTTGCATCAGGGGGCCAAAGTATTGAAGCTTCAGCTTCAGCATCAGTCCTTCCAGTGAATATCCAGGATTTCCTTTATGATTGACTGGTTTGATCTCCTTGCTGTTCAAGGAACTCTCAAAAGTCTTCTCCAGCACAGTTTGAAAGCATCAGTTCTTCGGTGCTCAACCTTCTTTATGGTCCAGCTCTCAAAGCTGTACATGACTACTGGTAAAACCGTAGCTCTGACTGTACAGACCTTTGTCGGCAAAGTGATGTCTCTGCTTTTTAATATGCTGTCTAGGTTGGTAATAGCTTTTCTTCCAAGGAGGAAGTGTCTTAATTTGATGGCTGCAGTCATCGCTACAGTGATACTGAAACCTAAGAAAATAAAATCTGTCACTGTTTCTACTTTTTCCCCAGCCATTTGCCATGAAGTGATGGGACCAGATGCCATGATCTTAGTCTTTTGAATGATGAATTTTAAGCCAGCTTTTTCACTCTCCTCTTTCACCCTCATCAAGGAGCGTTTTAATTCCTCTTCATTTTCTGCAACTAGACTGGTATTATCTGCATGTATGAGGATGTTAATATTTCTTCTGGCAATCCTGATTCCAGCCTGTGATTCATCCAGCCAGGCATTTGGCATGATGCCATCTCTAAGTTAAATAAGCAAGTTGACAATATACTCCTTGACATACTCCTTTCCCAATCTGGAACCAGTCCATTGTTCCATGTCTGGATCTAACTGTTGTTTTTTTGACTCACATACAGGTTTCTCAGGAGACAGGTGAGATGGCCTGGTATTTCCATCTCTTTAAGAATTTTCCACAGCTTGTTGTGATCCACAGGGTCAAAGGCTTTAGCATAGTCAATGAAGCAGAAGTAGATGTTTTTTGGAATTCCTTTGCTTTCTCCATGATCCAAGAGTTGCTGGCAATCTGGTTCCTCTGCCTTTTCTAAATCCAGCTTGTAAGTCTGGAAATTCTCAGTTCACATACTTCTGAAGCCTAGTTTAAAGAATTTTGAGCATTAGCTTGCTGGCCTGTGAAATGAGTGCAATTGTATGGTAGTTTGAATATTCTTTGGCATTCCTTTCTTTGGGACTGGAATGAAAACTGGTCTTTTCCAGTCCTGTGAACACTGCTGAATTTTCCAAATTTGCTGGCATATTGAGTGCAGCACTTTAAGAGCAATATCTTCTAGGATTTTAACTAGCTCAGCTGAAATTCCATCACCTACACTATCTGTGTTCATAGTAATGCTTCCTAAGGTCCACTTGACTTCACACTCCACAATGTCTGGCTCTACATGAGAGACCACACCATCATGGTTATCTAGGTCATTAAGACCTTTTTTGTACAGTTCTATGTATTCTTACTGCCTCTTCTTAATCTCTCTGCTTCTGCTAGGTCCATACCATTTCTGTCCTTTACTGTGCCTATCCTTGCATGAAATGTTTACTTGGTATCTCCAATTTTCTTGAAGAGATCTCTAGTCTTTCCCATTCTATTGTTTTTTCTGTTTTTTTGCATTGTTCATGTAATAAGGCTTTCTTATTTCTCCTTGCTCTTCTCTGGAACTCTGCATTCAGTATCTTTCCCTTTCTCCTTTGCCTTTTACTTATTTTCTCAGCTTTTTGTAAGTTCTCCTCAGACAACCATTTTGCCTTCTTGCACTGCATTTTCTTTGGGCTGGTTTTGGTCACCCATCACCTGTACAATATTACAGGAATAGACTGGTGTAGAAAAATACAAAGTTAGATTCCCTAGGTATCAACCAAAGAGAAATAAAAAACATAAGTTCACACAAATACCTGCACACAAATGTTCATAGTAGAGTTCTTCATAATATTCAAAAAGTGGGAAAACCTCATATGTCCATCAACTGGTGTTATGATAAACCAAAATAAAGTAATACTATCTAACAGTAAAGGGAACAAAATACTGGTACATGCTGCAACATCTATAAATCTTAAAACCATTTTTCTTAGAGAAAAAAAAAATCTGACAAGGCAAATCTATAGAGTCAGAAAGTAGATTAATGTTTACCTAAGGCTGGGGGTAGGAAAGTGGATTATTTGTAAATGGACATGAGGAACATTATTGGAGTGATGAAAATGTTCCAAAGCTGGGTTACAGTGAAGATTGCACTACTTGGTAAGTTCACTAAATATCTTGAAATGTACACTTAAAAGGGGTGAATTTTATAGTGTGCAAGTTGTTTAAAAAGAAAAGAAAAAAAAATTCTATTTCTTTCTCAATGGGTCCTGAATATTTTCTACATCAATAATGTTTACATAATTATACAATTATTAAATTCTGTTTATCAGTTTTACTTTTTAGAATTCGACCTCTAGGCAAAATATAAATTATAATTATAGCTACAGGATAAAATATAAATGTTTTAAACCTTACTAAAATTGATAGTTTAGCTGGTAGATACAGGGGAAAAACCAGAGGGATGAGAGGTGGAAGAAAGTTTATAATCACAGATACTCTCAGTTTATACTAAGGGATTTCAACAATATTGTCTGAAGCTGATCAGCTGAGACATAAATGTTTAAGTGTAAACTTTTTACAGAAGTGTACATATAACGTGCTATAATTATTATCAATAATATCCAAAAGTAATTATTAACATAAGATTAAGAAGAGAGGACAGTTTCCAGGTCTCTCAGAGTATGAAGAAAATAAGTAACATTTGATATTGAGAGATCAAAATATCTATATTTGAATTCCATAAATATGGAATTGATCACCAGAGGGAAGTAACTGAAAATTGAAGGTTGTTACTAATGAAGAGTAGGACTTGTAGTATAGGAAAGTTAATGGAAAATTTGATATTAATGTGTAATTTTCTCTACTTGATTTTTGTTACTATGCTCAGATATTACATAATAAAAACTAAAGGAGATATTTGAATATATCTTTAGTACCCTATTCCACTCAAGTTTAAAAATTAACTTATCGTCTATTATAAACCAGTTTTTCCTCAAAATTTCCATGTAAACTGGCACTTTATTTTTAAATATTTACTGCTATTTTTATTTTGCTTTTTTGTATAACTTCAATTTTATACAATAGTTATACATTTTTTTAATATTCAGGAAATTTTGTTCTTGGTTCCTACATATCCATGTCCCACTCCCACTCTCCAAGTACTTTCAGTTCTATGCCTGACATTGAGAAACAACTCAGTATTAACCCGTTCTTGCCATTCTCTCTACCACAACCTGATCTGAGTCATCTTTACCCAACAGCCATTCAGTTCAGTTCAGTTCAGTTCAGTGGCTCAGTCGTGTCCGACTCTTTGCGACCCCATGAATCTCAGCACGCCAGGCCTCCCTGTCCATCACCATCTCCCGGAGTTCACTCAGACTCATGTCCATCGAGTCAGTGATGCCATCCAGCCATCTCATCCTCTGTCGTCGCCTTCTAGATCCCTCCTAAGTGATTCATCTTAACTGCTGCTTTGATCGCATGATACCCTGCCCACAAACTTTCTCAGGTTGTCCATTGGTTGCCAATAGACTTAAAACTCTTTCTTCTCAGGCCCTTTCCTTTTTATATTTTCTTTAAAATGATTTTAAAATGGATAGTTTCATTTATATAGTTAAGACCATCTGCACGTACATTTCATAGTTTCACTTACTTACTATGAAGAGCAGCATTTTGCACATTTCCTAAATATAAAACTACATATAAAGTCACCAGGGAAGCACCAAATATAAAACTACATATCAATATTAAAGACAATTTTTAAACAATACTAAAAAATGCAAAGCAAAAAATGAAAGTTATCCACAACCCCTGAGAGAAAATACCCACTAAAATTAGATCATGATATAGAAGTTTATAAGATTGTGTACTCCTTTATACCTTTAAAATTTTACAATAAACGTTTTCCCATTACCTTAACTTTACTTCAAAATTGTCCATGTAACTGCTGCATAGTGTACCATCATTTGGTTGTATCATAATTTAGGCCATCCCCATTTATATTTTCCAATTTTCCTTTATTTAAATAATCCACTAACGAACATCTTGGCATATCAGTGCTTGGTTGCATCTCTATTTCTTAAGATAAATTTGTAGAAAAAATTTATGTTGAGTTATAAATCGAGTATAATTTCCTTAAAATTTATTCAAATTTATTCTCTTATCTGCAATCTGTGAATGCTCCAATTTCAGGGTACCCTGACTAATAATGATAATAATTATCTACTTTTCTTTTGAATTATTACCAATATGTTAAGCAAAAATGTCTTTAAATTTGCTGTTGAGATTTTTTTTGTACTAACTGTTTCGGGGTATTTTTTGGCACTTTGTACCACTTTACCAAAATACTTGCTCTACTTTTTGTTCATTTTTTTCTTACAGGATTTACAATTTTTATTACTGATTTGTAAAAATTCCTTATTTACATTTCTAGGGAAAACCACTAGACCATTCAGGTATGATCTAAATCAAATCCCCTATGATTATACAGTGGAAGTAACAAACAGATTCAAAGGATTAGATCTGATAGACAGAGTGCAAGAAGAACTATGGATGGAGGTTCATGACATTGTACAGGAGGCAGTGATCAAGACCATCCCCAAGAAAAAGAAATACAAAAAGGCAAAATAGTTGTCTGAGGAGCCTTACAAATAGCCGAGAAAAGAAGAGAAGCAAAAGACAAAAGAGAAAGGAAATATATACCAATTTGAATGCAGAGTTCCAAAGACTAACAAAGGAGAGATAAGAAAACCTTCCTAAGTGATTAATGCAAAGAAATAGAGGAAAACAATAGAATGGGAAAGACTAGCGATCTCGTCAAGAAAATTAGAGATACCAAGGGAACATTTCATGCAAAGATGGGCACAATAAAGGACAAAAACAGTATGGACCTAACAAAAGCAGAAGAGGTGATAACAATACACAGAAAACTATACAAAAAAGATCTTAATGACTCAGATAACTATGGGAGTGATCACTCACCTAGAACTAGACATCCTGGAATGCGAAGTCAAGTGCGCCTCAGGAAGCATCACTATGAACAAAGCTAGTGGAGGTGATGGAATTCCAGTTGAGTTATTTCAACTCCTAAAAGATGATGCTGTCAAAGTGCTGCACTCAATATGCCAGCAAATTTGGAGAACTCAGCAGTGGACACAGGACTGGAAAAGGTCAGTTTTCATTCCAATCCCAAAGAAAGGCAATGCCAAAGAATGTTCAAGCTACTGAACTCCTCTAACATGCTAGTAAAGTAATGCTTAAAATTCTCCAAGCCAGGCTTCAACAGTACATGAACTGTGAACTTCCACATGTTCAAGCTGGATTTAGAAAAGGCAGAGGAACCAGAGATCAAATTGCCAACATCTACTGGATCCTCAAAAAAGCAAGAGAATTCCATAAGAACATCTACTTCTGCTTTATTGACAACACCAAAGCCTTTGACTGTGTGGATCACAACAAACTGTGGAAAATTCTTAAAGAGATGGGAATACCAGACCACCTTACCTGCCTCCTGAGAAATCTATATGCTGGTCAAGAAGCAACAATTATAACTGGACATGGAACAACAGACTGGTTCCACATCGGGAATGGAGTACGTCAAGGCTGTATATTGTCACCCTGCTTTTTAAACTTATATTCAGAGTACATCATGCGAAATGCTGGGCTGGATGAAGCACAAGCTGGAATCGAGATTGCTGGTAAAAATATCAATAACCTCAGATACACAGATGACACCACCTTTATATCAGAAAGCGAAGATTAACTAAAAAGCCTCTTGATGAAAGTGAAAGAGGAGAGTGAAAAGGTTAGCTTAAAGCTCAACATTCAGAAAACGAAGATCATGGCATCTGGTCCTATCAGTTCATCGCAAATAGATGGGGAAACAGTGGAAGCAGTGTCAAACTTTATTTTTCTGGGCTCCAAAATCACTGCAGATGGTGATTGCAGCCATGAAATTAAAAGACGCTTACTCCTTGGAAGGAAAGTTATGACCAACCTAGATAGCATATTCAAAACCAGAGACATTACTTTGCCGACTAAGGTCCATCTAGTCAAGGCTATGGTTTTCCCAGTGGTCATGTATGGATGTGAGAGTTGGACTGTGAAAAAAGCTGAGCGCTGAAGAATTAATGCTTTTGAACTGTGGTGTTGGAGAAGACTCTTGAGAGTCCCTTGGACTGCAAGGAGATCCAACCAGTCCATTCTGAAGGAGATCAGCCCTAGGATTTCTTTGGAAGGAATGATGCTAAAGCTGAAACTCCAGTACTTTGGCCACCTCATGTGAAGCGTAGACTCATTGGAAAAGACTCTGATGCTGGGGGGGACTGGGGGCAGGAGGAGAAGGGGACGACAGAGGATGAGATGGCTGGGTGGCATCACTGACTCGATGGATGTAAGTTTGAGTGAACTTCGGGAGTTGGTGATAGACAGGGAGGCCTGGCCTGCTGCAATTCATGGGGTCACAAAGAGTCAGACATGACTGAGTGACTGAACTGAACTGAACTGATACAAATTTAAAAAGAGGTTTCTCTTAAAACTTCTGTGTTGCCATGAAGACACCTGGTTCCACCTGAACTTAATTTTTTCTCAAACCTTGAGCTAACCAATGCATTTTTTTATGGGAATGTTTTTCTTAAGCTATGTTAATGAACTATATATGTACCCTAGACTCTGTCTTTCTTCAAGTGGGTTCTGCTTAAGACTCAGACCAATAAGGGCTCAACAAACCAGTATGTTTTACTCATACATTGTTCACCTAATCTATGTTAATGAAACTATATATTTACTTGGAAACCTGCCTTTCATCAAGATTCATGTCAATTGTTTTATGACCCAGGGTGATTCACCTTGTGCCAATGTTATCTCAAAATGCATGTTGTGGGTGAGGGGCCTGGTGCCAGTCTCTGAGTTTTTAGACATTCCCTTTCTCTAATTAGCAGCCTGATGGTAGCTGTATAACATCTGGCTAAAGACTAGCAGGGGGGCATTCCTTCTGACCTCTTCTGATGTCTATGACAGAAGCTTTCTCTATCTCTTTTCTACCTTAATAAAACTTTGTTACACAAAAGCTCTGAGTGATCAAGCCTCATCATTGGCCCCGGATTGAATTCCTCACCTCTGGAGGCCGAGAATCCCAATGTCTTTCATGGCTCAGCAAAAATCTTTCAGTCTGATGTTTGAATAGCCACCACCATCATTCACAGTACAGTGTGTACAGGCAACAGGGGATTTTGGCCCTACTGGATCTTCAAGGGAGATAAGGGACTCAGACTGAAGGCTGGAGGTGTTAATAGAGCCCGAGAGGAATGGGATGTGCCTGTGTCTCTGCTGTGCCAGCCCATTCATTATGGCCTTCAGCTCTGCTGCTTCAGGTTCAGGGTTCTCTGGGAGGAAATTATGGCCATTCAGCAAGGGGACAAGAGGCTTCCAGGACAGACCTGCCTGTTTCCTGTTTAAAGTTCACACTCAACGTGGCTCCATCCTGACCCTCAGGTCAAGCAGCCCTCAGAAGGGCCAGGCTTTCTTCCCATGTCCAGGCTGGGTGATGTCAGAGCCTTGTTATACCGAGCAAAGGCACTGGGGTCAGACCTGTCACCCATGCTTTCCCACCAGGCTGGCTCCCACGTTGAGCTCAGGGGCATCACACAGCAGCTGTGTCGTGCATGGATGTGCTACTCAACTGGAAGCTCTCTGGGGTGTCCCAGGAGACAATGGAGGGAAACGCCTTCTCTCTGCTGAGCCCTGAACTGTGGGCATGGGAAGGGCTTCTGGATGACGTCCAAACTGTGGGAAAACACACACTGTGCAGTCTCCTGGGCAGGAAGAGGAAATCCTGCTAGATGCAGTTCACTATGTTTTTACAGCTCCTGTAGCTATTCAGAAGCCACATACCAGATTGGAGGCCTAGGAGAAACTACCCCTGACAACCAGATTCCATCCCAGAAACAGCAGTTCCCAATTCTCAGTACTAGATGAAAACCCTAGCATTTCTGGTTGGTAACCACCAGTCAACTCATGTGCCCAAGAACACAGCCACAAATGTACCTCAGTTCAGTTCAGTTCAGTCACTCAGTCATGTCTGACTCTTTGCGACCCCATGAATCACAGCACACCAGGCCTCCCTGTCCATCACCATCTCCCGGAGTTCACTCAGATTCATGTCCATAGAGTCAGTGATGCCATCCAGCCATCTCATCCTCGGTCGTCCCCTTCTCCTCCTGCCCCCAATCCCTCCCAGCATCACAGTCTTTTCCAATGAGTCAACTCTTCGCATGAGGTGGCCAAAGTACTGGAGTTTCAGCTTTAGCATCATTCCTTCCAAAGAAATCCCAGGGCTGATCTCCTTCAGAATGGACTGGTTGGATCTCCTTGCAGTCCAAGGNTGGGTTTGGGTGAACTCCGGGAGTTGATGATGGACAGGGAGGCCTGGCTTGCTGTGGTTCATGGGGTTGCAAAGAGTCAGACACGACTGAGCGACTGAACTGAACTGAACTGGAATGAAGGTGATGAATGAATGATGCTTCTCTTCCAATCATCTCACAACATTTTGCTTTTTCTATTTTCCTCAATGACAAATGCCTGCTTAGCTTAGATCCCTCCAGATAGGGACACTATTTTTCAAACCAACCAATTGATAAACATGTACTGAGTTCTTATTATGTGCCAGGCACTTGGTATGCAGTTGTGACCAAGACAGTCATGTCCTTGCTGCCATGGACTTCATAAGCTGGTGGAGAAGACAAGATGTAGTCAAGTTAAATAAAGGAAGAAGATGGGAGATGTCAGGCTCCCACGGCCGGAGCGGCGGCCTGGCGCGGTGCCCCGCAGCGCAGCGCAGACAGCTTGCTGAGCGCTCACTGCAGCCAGCGTTCCGTCGCCATCGCCAGGCGGCGCCGCTCGAGCCGGAACGCGCCTCTGCGCTCCTCGCCGCTTCCACCCCCGCGGCCGCCGCTCCCCTAGCAGTCGGCGCACACGCCATGAGGACTTCAACCAGAGCCTGACCAGTGGAAGCTCTTCATCTACAACCGGACCACCGGAGAGCTCCTGGGGCGCACCGCCAAGAGCCGGGGCTTGATCTTGCTCTTCTACCTAGTCTTTTATGGGCTCCTGGCTGCACTCTTTTCATTCACAATGTGGGCCATGCTTCAGACTCTGAACAATGAGGTTCCAAAATATTGTGACCAGGTTCCTATTCCAGGACTTAAATAGTTTTTCCAAAACCAGTGTCGGTGTTGGATTTTTCATTCAGCCTGTCTGGTTCAGAATCCTATCAAGGGTACATTGATGACCTTAAGAAATTTCTAAAGCCATATAGCTTAGAAAAGAGCAGAAGAATCTCACAGATTGTACCAGTGGAAACTTTTGAGCAGAAGGGTCTAGAATACACTGCATGTCAGTCCCTCTTGCCTTACTTGAAGCATGCAGTGGTGTGGATGATCCCATGTTTGGTTACCAAGCAAGAAAGCCTTGTATTCTTGTGAAAACGAATAGAAAAATTGGATTAAAGCCTCAAGGATCCCAAAGATACACTGTATTGGAAAGAGTGAAAGCACTGGAGTTCTATCCACTTATTCTCCCAATGGAACGATAGATTTTAAATATTTTCCATATTATGGGAAAAAAACTGCATGGAGCTACCTGCAGCCACTAGTTGCCGTCCAGCTCAGCTTTGGTAGTGATGGTGACGTAAAAGAAGTAATGGTTGAGTGCAAGATTGATGGATCACCCAACCACCTGAACTTAACTTTTCTCATACCTTGAGCTAACCAATGCATTTTTCTTATGGAAATGTTTGTCTTATGATATGTTGATGTACTTTGCATTTACCCCAGACTCTGTCTTCAAGTCAGTTCTGCCTAAAGGCTCAGAACCGACTTGACAAACCAGTATGTAATACTCGTACATTGTTCTCGTCATCTATGTTGATGAAACTATATATTTGTATGGGAATCTGCCTTTCTTCAAGATTCATGTCAATCGTTTTATGGCCTAGGATGACTCACCGGGTGCCAAGATTATCTCAAAATGCATCTTGTCAGTGAGGGACCTAGTGCCATTCTCTGAGTTTTGAGACATTTCCTTTCTTTAGTTAGCAGACTGCTAGTAGCTATATAACATCCAGCTAAAGACTAGCAGGGGGGTATTCTTTCTGCCCCCTTCTGATGTCTATGTCAGAAGCTTTCTCTATCTCTTTTATACCTGTATAAAACTTTATTACAAAAAAATTCTGATCAATCAAGCCTCATCTCTAGCCCCAGATTGAATTCTTTCCCTCTGGAGGCCAAGAATCCTGGCATCTTTCGTGGTTCAGCAACAACCTTTCACTGGGAAAGACTGAGGAGAGGAGGAGAAGGGGATGACAGAGGATGAGGTTGTTGGATGGCATTTCTGACTCCTTGGACTTGAGTTTGAGTAAGCTCCGGAACTGGTGATGGACAAGGCAGCCTAGCGTGCTACAGTCCATTACAAGAATCCCAGCATCTTTCATGGTTCAGCAACAACCTTTCACTGGGAAAGATTGAGGAGAGGAGGAGAAGGGGATGACAGAGGATGAGGTTGTTGGATAGCATTTCTGACTCTTTGGACTTGAGTTTGAGTAAGCTCCGGAACTGGTGATGGACAAGGCAGCCTAGCGTGCTACAGTCCATTCGGTCACAAAGAGTCAGACATGACTGAGCAACTGAGCTGAACTGACATGTTCTTTAGGTATTTATATTAACCTCTGGTTTATCATGAATGTTTAGGGCGTTTAGTGCATACAAATACTATTTTAGTTTGCCTTTTGTAGCTTTCATTATATTTTTTGGTGTGGTCATTTTTTTATGTAGTCAAATCTGTCTCTGCTTTGTGTTTCTCCCATTGTTCTCTCCATTGCCTTGGAGGTTTTCCCCCATATCAGTAGTGAATACTTAATGGCTTCTATTTTATTCTAATTGATTGATAGTTTCATTTTATTTATTTAATAATCTAATTTTTATGGAATTTATATGTGTTTACATGAAAAGCACACATCTAGCTATTTTTTCCCAAAGATTTCACACAAAGTCCAAAACCATTCTTTGAATATTTTCTTCAGCTCTCACTGATTTGTATTGTGGATTTTATCAAACATTATATTTTAATACATACTAGTATTTTGTCCCTGAAGCATCTGTACTATTTTATTGTTCCATCTGTCTAATATATATGTCTCACAGGTAATTACTAATAAGATATTGATGCATTTTAAACTATATTTAATAGATGTTATTTTCAAGTGCCTTTTCCAGGTATACATCTCTATCAATGTTGCATCAATATTTCAATAATTATGCTCATCAATAAGGAAACAGGTAGAAGAGATTGAACCCTATGGTTAGTATATGACAGAGTCAGAATTTAAATCTAGTGTGTAATTCCAAAACTGTGTGTGTGTTCAGTTACTCAATTGTGCCTGACTCTTTGCAACCCCATGGGCTGTAGCCCACCAGGCTCTCTGTCCTTGCATTTTTCAGGCAAAAAAACTGGAGTGGGTAGCCATTTCCTCCTCTAGGGAATCTTCCAGACCCAGGGATCAGGCCCAAACTCACATCTCTTGTGTCTCCTGCACAATCAACAGGCAGATTCTTTACCACCATGCTACTTGGGAAATTTAACTCCAAAACTAGTAGTCTTAAGTTCTTTTTTTTTTATGAAAAGGAAGCTTTATTTAAATTTTTTTTTTCACTGAAATATGGTTGATCTACAATGTTGTGTTAGTTTCAGGTGTGTAGTAAGGTAAGTCAGTTTTCAGTTCAGTTCAGTTCAGTCACTCAGTCACGTCCGACTCTTTGTGACCCCATGAATTGCAGCATGCCAGGCCTCCCTGTCCATCACCAACTCCTGGAGTTCCCTCAAACTTACATCCATCAAGTCAGTGATGCCATCCAGCCATCTCATCCTCTGTCGTCCCTTTCTCCTCATGCCCCCAACCCCACCCTAGCATCAGAGTCGTTTCCAATGAGTCAACTCTTCGCATGAGGTGGCCAAAGTACTGGACTTTCAGCTTTAGCATCATTCATTACAAAGCAATCCCAGCGTTGATCTCCTTCAGAGTGGACTGGTTGGATCTCCTTGCAGTCCAAGGGACTCTCAAGAGTCTTCTCCAACACCACAGTTCAAAAGCATCAATTCTTC
>SJYX01023966.1:259486-273255 GCA_006410675.1 Oreotragus oreotragus
GTTCCCTTCAGTGCTGATGAGCTTTTATTCCAGTATGGCTGACCCTGCAGTGCCCTGAGCCTTCTGCTCTCTGCTTTGACCACTTTATATAGGGTAACTGGTATTTCACAGGTACAGCAGGATTTAAATTAACTTGCCCGGTGTTTTAATTCAGAAAGTTTGGTGGGGAGCAGATTCTGATACTAATGCTAATACATTATGATTTACTAAATGTGGGACACTAGTGAGAAAAATAATTACCATCCACGCTTTTATCACCCAGGGAAAATCAGCGGATCCCCCCACCCCAAGTCTTCACTCTGTTTCTTTTTTCCTTTCTTGTCAGTATTACTCAAAAGGCTCACAAGAGCACATGTCCAGAATTACTGGATAAAGTAGAACATTTGGGTGGGAAATTTTTGGCTTGGTGAGAAAATATGATATTAGCGAAAGAATAATGAGAAAGCTGTGGGGGACACAAATTGCTTATTCATTAGAAATACACACTGACATTTTATGAGTCCAGGAGAAAAATGAAGAAGAATGGCAAAATGTTTACAATTGGTGCAGTTTTATGTCAGGTACATGAGCATTCAATATAATATTCTCTTTATTTTTGAGTATGTTTGAAGTTTGAATTTTTCCATAATAAAAAAAATTTTTTTAAGTCTATTATAGTAATCTGGGGAAACCTAGACATGGGTGGTGGCAAAGAAAATAGAAAAGAAAGAAAAAAGATTGACTAATTCAATACATTTGACCTTGATAACAGATTTGATGCAACAACTTCAGCTGAGGGAAGAAGCAAAACTGACTCATTTGTATAGCCTTGGAAACAGAACAATATCATGAAAGAGAATCTGTCTATAGATTCCTGAACTTTAAACAATGTACCTCATTGGCCTGTATGTATGGAAATTAATAAACTATGTACGTTTAAAAAAAAAAGTAGGGTATTTGGGGGATTCTAATTATTCAGATATGTGCTAGGAAAGGAGGGAACTGAAGTCCTCTTTACTCGTAACTGATGGGAATTAATTGGGAATGAATTGAAGATAGATTATTAAAAGCTTTAGAGTTTGGACTTGCTTCCAGCTCACTTGCTCAAATCAGTTTCTACACCTTGCCTGTGTCTCCTCATCAAAAATGCCAATGAGCCTGGCGGTACCTCACACTACAGCAATTCAGCAAATACTGCCCTGGAATCAAGAGTAAATATAGTACCTCCCAGAACAATGAAACAGATTCACAAGCCATATTTGGTCATCTTTCCCATAAGATGGGAAACTGTTTGAAATATGAATCATCCCATACAGGACACCTACTCTGAACTAGCTACAGTGCTGGACACTTTCTATAACTTACTGAATTTTCACAATGGCCCTAGAGGCAAGAAGTGGCTTCACATGGCAGAGGAAGATGTTGGAGCTCAGCCAGGTAAGTGAATGTCCAGGGTCCCACTTGACAAGTGCCTGGGTCAAGCTAGAATTCATCTCTCTCTGGCTCCAAGGCCTTGTTGAGCTATACTGATAGACTTCACCTTGACTGTGAACCGTGGGGATACAAGGAGGACCTTCCCTGTGTCAGATTTAAAACCGCTCATGAACCCACAGTGCTGAGTACAGACTATCTAAAGGGAACTAGGGAAAACGTCAAATTAATTGAGATCATCACAGGGTGAGATTCCTACTTAATAGACTAACTACACACTGGGGACTCGGCCTCAATACAACCAGAATTGCAAACCACTGCCTTGTCTCATTCAGGGAATGCATTTGGACGTCTAGCTCCCTGCTACCACCTTTGATGAAAGTGTGTTCAATAATCCACACTTGGGTAAGGGACTGGGCCACTGAGAGATGGGTGAGGCCCTTTTGGGAGCCCCAGGTCATGTCATGTTCCACTCTGACCTCAGTTCCAGAGGGAGAGGTCAGAGGCTGGATATGGGAACAGGATAGACACCCCCACACACACAAGCTCGTTTTGCCCCCAGAACAGAAGTGCACTGTGTTCCCTAGAAATGCTGTGGGTGGGAGGGAAGTGAGGGCCAAAGAGTCAGGAACTGCATTTGCTGACTAAGGGGAGTTTTCCAACTAAAACAATTAAGCAAGGACACTGGTGCCCGGGGAAGATTTTCCTACTTCCCATCTTGCTGGGACCTCAGCCTTCCTTCAGCTTGCACACTTTGCCTCCTCTTTGAACTCTGAGTCAGGTGTGTTGCTTTCCTTTCTGTTGCAGGACAGGTGACCACAGGTTTAGGGAGGCCTCATCACGTGAAATACCCAGAAGAGGCCAGATGAACACCTGACAGACAGCACGGACTGGGTTCAGATCTGGGGTACTCATTCAGCCTCTCATGTCCAAATGCACCAACTGTTGAGCTGCTCTTCTGCATGAAGCAGGCCTGACCCCTCATGGAACTGACAGGTCAGGGGAGAAGACAGGCATGAGAACAAAGGCAGAAAGAAACGTAATTACCAACTGTGATGGTGCTGTGAGTCCAAGAAGAGGGCGTATGGAGAATAACAACATGAGAATAAAGAACTTCAAGGAGGGTTCAACGTGTGTTTTAAACAGTTCATTGAGGCAGTTGGAGGCCCATTTGGAAGCCATTTCATTGACCTTGGGGAAGGGTGATATGCCTTGGACCAGGTGCTGGTGGTAGAAGTAGGGTAAAGTGATCCTGTTGGATGCATTTGGGGGGGGGGGCACATATTCAGATAAAAGAATGCTGTGTAGAAATGAAAGTGGATAAACAAACACTCACATGGATGAATCTCGTAAAATAACCATGAAAAGTGAAACAAAATGCAACGTGCAGTGGGAGCTTAGTTCCCAGACCAGGGATTAAATCCGTGGCCCCTGCAGTGACAGTGGAGAGTCCTAATCACTGGACCACCAGGGAGGTCCCTGGATGCATATTTTGGACACAGAATTGCCAGGACTTGGTGGGACTGGAGAGGTGAGGGCTGAGAGGAAAGGTGAGGAAATGGAGATGACACCCAAGTTTGGAACTGGGTAAGAGCATCTGAAACTGTATGTTTAGAATACTGTAAGATTTCCAGGTGATGGGGCTTCAAAATGTACATTAATAGGCAAGAAGTGGGGCCAGTTTTCTCTTGGAGAAACACCAAGCCACCAGGGACTAAAGGCATTACTACCTAAAATATCTTTCTGATGTTGGGGCTGAAAGGAGAAGCAGGTGAGGTTTTACCCAGGTGACCCAACCCCCTTTCTGTTCTTCCCCTTCCAGGATCCCAGGATCTCTACACTACCTCCAGCCAGTACGTCATTTGGGAGATAAACATAAGACATTCCTGCAATCAGTAAGAAAAACATAGAAGACCCAGTAGAAAGTGGGCAAGAGATGTGAACAGGCCTTTCACAATAAAAGGATATCCAAGTTGCAAATAAACACATGAAAAGGTGCTCAACTGCATTAGTTATTAGAGAAACACGGAATAAAACCATGATGAACCTACCCACCAAACAGCTAAGATGAAAAAAGCTAATGTTACCAGTTGCTGGCAAAGATCCAGAGCAGCAAACTCTCTTCTATATTATGAATGGGAATTTAAATTGGCACAACTACTTTGGAAAAAGTGTTTGACAGCGTCTACTAAAGCTGAATATATATACATATATATATATATATATACACCTCATAACCCAGCAATCCATTCCTATGCATTTATCCAATGATATGTATATGTATTTGTGTCAGAAGATACATATGAGGATGTTTTGAGGGGCACTATTCATAACAGTCAAAAACTGGGGAAAATTCAAGTGTCCATCCACAAGGAATGGATTAATTGTAACATATTCAGATAAAAGAATGCTGTGTAGAAATCAAAGTGGCTAACCAACACTGCATGTGAGAGCATGGATGAATCTCACAAAATAACGTTGAAAAGTGAAAAAAAAATGCAAAATTTTTGTGCTTCAACTTATATGAAGTTCAAAACCCGGCAAAACTGGTGATAAAAGTCAGGAGAGTAGAAGCCTTTGGAGAGGGGGTGATGGTGATTAAGACCGAAAGTGAGGCTGTTTCTCTGATGCTGGTAATGTTCTTTTCCTTAATTTGGGTGTCTGCTACATGGGCGAGTCCATTTCATTAAAAACCATTAACCTATGCCTTGTGATTTGTCTACATTGAAACTTATTTATGCTATACATCAATAAAATGCACTCTAAAAACATCTTTTGGGAGAGGGTTTGCCTATGGCAGGCAGGGGCAATACAGCTACAATAAATAACCAAAAGCATAGCCAAGGATAACCAAGGTCATAGCCAATCAATGCCAAGCACCAACTTAAAAGAATGAGGATGAAAAAATAACATTAATAGATTGTAAAACCTCTTTAAAATGTTTATTTTCTGAGCCTTGAGGTACTGTTATCACAGCATTTGGCTGCCAACTTAGGTTTTGTCTATATGATTTGGTTGTATTTTGGAAATTTACAAAGGCATTGTTGCATCTTTTCCAAGGCAGGCTTTTGTATATGTATACATGTACACACCCATCTACCCACAGGGATATATACTGTACACAAGATAGTTTGTGACTATAAAAAATGAGAATGATTCCCATAACCACCCACAAAATGAGTCTGATTATTTTATCATCACACCTGCTCTGTGCATGCATGCTCCTTGCCACTGAATGCCCATTAAAGAAATCAAAAAATGATTTGAGAAGCTGGCCTGGTCATCAGAAAACTGTGCTATGAAATGAAAAAAAAAGAAAAAAAAAAACACATCCTCTGGGGCCCACATTTTATCTATGTGCCCCTGGCCAAGTGATTCAACCTCTTAGACTCCATTTCAGCTCATATAAAATGGAGGGAATGCTACATAAATTGTGAGACTGGAGCAAGAATTAAATAAAATAATTTACAGGAAAGTGCCTCCCATGTATTAAGCCCTTAACAAATGCTAGACAGCTGCAGTATTGTGGCAGATAGTTTATCTTGCAATTCTACTCATTTTAAAGTAAACACATCAATAGTCTCTATTTTTTTTCCACATTGAGTGAGAACAAAAGTTCAGGTCTTTTGAACTTGCTTTATAGACATTTTCAGAAAATGTTTAAATATATGCCAACCCTGTCATTTCAGAAAGAAAAGCAGACACACAGAGAAGAGCATTGGAACCTTAAATTTGAAGTCATGGAACCGACACCATTTCAGGTACGCACACTATCACTGAAAATAAACTGAGCCACCAGTTAATGATCCAATGAAAAGAAGGCCCAAAATAAAAATCATAAAAGTAAATTCATTCTAATTTCATAATTTAATCAAATGTATCTCAGTAAAACTAAACTACCTCCAGTGACAATAAATAGTTACTAAGAAAACAATAACTTCAACTGCAACCATCTAAATACAAATCCTTAATGTAGGGCTAATATTGGAAAAGACTTTGATGCTGGGAGGGATTGGGGGCAGGAGGAGAAGGGGACGACAGAGGATGAGATAGCTGGATGGCATCACTGACTCAATGGACGTGAGTCTGGGTGAACTCCGGGAGATGGTGATGGACAGGGAGGCCTGGCGTGCTGCGACTCACGGGATCGCAAAGAGTTGGACAGGACTGAGCGACTGAACTGAACTGAACTGAAATATATATTATGTCTTTAGTTTTTCCTGACCTATATTTTTTTCAACATAATTCCATGAACATTTTGACCACATTTGTGATTAGAAAATGAACTAACTTTACCTGAATACCAGGATATTAACTAAAGTGTGGCACATTTGTATGATGGACATTAAAAATATAACCATAACAGTCCCATTTCTAAATATTGAACGGACTACCTACAAGGATGCTGAAGTCACCCTGAACACAGCATAGGAAGACTACAGTGAGCTAGAGTAGGGGCAGGATGTGAAGCAAGTGCAAAGGCCCTGGCATAAGTGAGACTATGTCACTTTGAGGAACAGAAAAAGTTCATTAAGAATGGAGAGCCAAGTACCATGGGGAAGGTAATGGAGAAGAATGCAAGGCTATTTTTATGAAGACTTTGGGTCACATCCTAATGAGTTTATTTTTCATCCCCAGGGAAGCTATTAGAGGATTTTTAAGTAGAGAGAACTGCAATCAGATTTGCGTTTTTGAAAGATCACTCTGATAACACTATGATACATCAGATAATGAAGTATTGGTGGTGGTGGTTTAATTGCTAAGTTGTGTCCGACTCTTGGCAACCACATGGACTGTAGCCTGCCAGGCTCCTCTGTCCGTAGAATTCTCCAGGCAAGAATACTGGACTGGGCTACTAGTCCCATCTCCGGGAGATCTTCCCAGCCCTGGGACTAGACTTGGGTCTCCTGCATTGCAGGTGGATTCTTTATGAACTGAGCCACCAGGGAAGTCCAATGAAGTATTATTCCGTGCTAAAAAGAAATGAGCAGTCAAGCCATGAAAAGATATGGAGGAAAATTAAAGGCATATTTCTAAGTGAAAGAAACCAATCAGAAAAAGCTACATACTATATAATTGCAACTGTACTGACATTCTGGAAAAGGCAAAACTATGGAGACAGTAAAAGGAAAAGACCAGTAGTTACCATGGGTTAGAGGAGGAAAAGGCATAAACAGGCAGAGCACAGGGGCTATTTCAGGCAGTGAAACTACTTTGTGTGCTGCTGTGATGGTGAACACATGTCATTACAGGTTTGTCCAAACCCACAGAATATACAACAAGAGTGAACCCTACAGGGAAACTGTGGACTTTGGCAATAATGTGTCAACACAGGTTCATCAGCTGTACCAAATGCACTCCTATGGGGCTGAATGTTGAGTGTAGGAGGCTGGCTGTGTGGGAGAGCAAGGGGAACTCTCTGTACTTTAGGTTCTGTTTTGCTGTGAACCTAAGACTACTAAAAAGAAAATTTTTTTTAATCGCTCTAGAGTACTATGTGGAGGATGGATGGGACAGGGACAACCCTGGAGAAAGGAGGCCCAGACAAGAGACTGTTGTTGCCCCTTGCTAAGACAGGGAGCAGAAGACAGGAGTGAGTTTAGGGACTGGGGGAAGGGCACAGTGAGTTTAGTTGTGGAGTCAGGGGAAGCGTGTGAAGTCTGAGTTTCCCAGAGCTGAAAGGCATCCATGCCTAATACTTTTTCCATTATAAGCATTAAGCCCCTGATAAAGGCCCCCCAGTGTGCACCCCTGCAGCTCTGTAAACACACACATCACAGCCAAGGCCAGCTCAAGCCATGCAGATGGCGGCTGGGCTCATGGACTCCAGAGCCAAACGCCCTGGTTTGGATCTCAGCTCTGCTACTTACCAGCTCGGACAGTTTATTTAACCTTTGTGCTTCAGCTTCCTTACCTATGGAATGATGAGCAATAGTAGTACCTACCTCCTACTCCTTCTGAGTTAGTACAGAACAGCAAGGAAAGTGATGAATCCATCAACAGCCTATGAGCCCTTGGTATCAATACGACGACTGTGCCATACTTTGATAAAGTTTAGCTCGTGTACCCACTCACCCATTCCATTGCTCATCATAACAGTAAGTATTGATGGAGTCCCCACTACGGGTACTCAAAGAGAATCATATCCTTATTCTACTCTCAAGAAACTTAGACTAACAGGGATTAAGACTTGCAAACTATATTTCAATCCCAATTTGAAGAACGACTTGAATTCATAAATGATAGCAAGTGTTATAAGAATATATACATCACCACAAAAAAAATTTCAAATACTTTTAAAGTTCAAAGCCATGTATTTATCGTCCTTTATATTTATAGTTCTTCCTTTTTATATGGCTGTCTTTAAATGGTATCTGTAATTTAATGTATATGTATTGGGCTTGTGACTCAGTTAGTAAAGAATCCACCTGCAATGCAGGAGACCTGGGTTCTGTCCCTGGGTTGGGAAGATCCCCTGGAGAAGGGAAAGGCTACCCGCTCCAGTATTCTGGCCTGGAGAATGCCATGGACTGTATAGTCCATGGGGTCACAGAGAGTCGAACGTGACTGCGCAACTTCACTTCACTTCACTTCAATGTATATGTTATGTGCGTGCGCACACAAATATATCTAAGCACTTACCCTTGATTTGCTTTTAAAAAGCAAAGTATTTGAAGAATGAAAGACAGTGCTAGAGAGCCAGGCATTATACAAAACTAACTGTGTGCCCTGCCACGTGAGCCATGGTATGGTACAAATTTCAGAGCACAGAATCCGTAACAAGACTTTCTGAGTTTAAATCTCAGCTCCCCCATTCGCTAGTTATGTGACCCTCTACTGACAGAACCCAGGTCTCCTGCATTGCAGGTGGATTCTTTACTGAGTCACAAGCCCAATACAAGTCACAAGATCTCTTTATGCCTCGGTTTCCCCTTCTGTAAAATGGGAATATAATAGTACTTCANTGCTGCAGTCCATGGGGTTGCAGAGAGTTGGACATGACTGCTTGACTGAAGTGAACTGACTTGCTGAGAAGGTGATATTAGCACCTTCTAATACGAGTGGAGGGAGTTTGCATTGCAGGTGACAGCGGTGGCAGGATCTATGGGCAGAGTGGAGCAGTGACTGCTCTCTTCAGGGTGATGTGGGCTGTGGCTGCCGTGTAGTTTATGCTACCCACAGCCAAGGACAGGGAGTGGTGGTCATGGCTAAGCCAAATAACTTGGGTTGGGACAGTGAGTTTGCAGGACTTTCCTGGTGGAGGAGTGGCTAAGACTGTGCTGCCAATGCAGGGGGCTCAGGTTGGATCCCTGCTCAGGGAACTAGATCCCACGGGCCACAGCTAAGAGTTTGCATGCTGCAACTAAAGATCCCACATGCTGCAACTGATTGAATATCAAGAGATCCTGTGTGCTGCGACTAAGATCCAGTGCGGCAGTAAATAAATAGACAAATATTAAAAACAGAAGTGTGTCCGTTTCTAGGGATATACCATAAAAAACAATGAGCTCTCCATGTGGCCTTGATGACAATATATTTGTCGGATCTCTACTTCCTTTAGAATTGGATTCCCAGAGTGGACTCTGAGTAACAGTTGCCAACAAAAAGATTTCAAAGGGCAAATGTTTGGGAAATGTTGCTTGGAGTTTCACAGGTAACATCAGTATGTTAAAGGCTGTGTGGAATTCTGTGCTGAAGAAGCATGTTTAGCTCAACATTTATTTATTTTTATATTTATTTTTGGGAGTATGCGTACTTAGTTGTGTTTGACTCTTTGCGACGTTATGAACTGTATGTAGCCCGCCAGGCTTCTCTGTCCATGGTATTTTTCATCCAAGAATACTGGAGTGGCTTGCCGTTTCCTTCTGCAAGAGATCTTCCCAACCCAGGGATCAAACCCATGCCTCATGTCTCCTGTATTGTCAGGCGAATTCTTTACCACTGACACCACTTGGGAGGATAACTGCTTTACTATGTTACACTGGTTTCTGCCATACATCAATATGAATCAGCCATCGGTATATACACATGTTTCCTCCCTCTTGAACCTCTCTCCCACCTCCCACCCTATCTCACCCCTCTAGGTTGTCACAGCACTGGTTTGTAGCTCAACATTTATTAAGGTAATTTAGTTGTGGAATTTTTTTTTTTTTTAAATAGAACTCCTAGTCAAATTCCACAGAAGTACATATTTGGAAATCCTTATACAGACAGATTGGAACCAACTGATCTGGGAAGATTCATTTGGGTTCTCACTAGTAGCAGAGTGCTTGGGGAAGCTGGAAAACAAAGCTGGTTGCTGAGTGAATGAGATTAAAAATGGCTGGGGATGCATCTAGGGTCAGATAATCATTAATCAAGCATTGATTCAATATTTCCTTTCTCATGGCATGCTATGTACTGAGCGTTGGCAAACTTTTCTGTGAAGGACCAGAGAGTAAGCATTTTAGGTTTTATGGGCCATATGGTAGTGTGAAATACGTTAATGAAGGATATGGCTGTGCTACAATAAAACTTTGTTTATGGATACTGAAATTGGCATTTCACATAATTTACATGTATTGTAAAATATTATTTTTCTTTTGATTTTTTTCTCCCAACCATTTAAAGATGCAAAGACCATTCTTGGCTTCTCTACCCTGTAAAAGCAGGTGGTGGGACAGATTTGGCCTATCGATTTGCCAACATCATATGCTATTTGCCTGCAGGGGTTCCCAGCCTAGTGGGAGGCATCTACATGGATAATTACAGTGTGCTGTGGAAAGCCTTGCAGTGGAGGTCAACATGGGGTCCTTCTCTGAGAGCCCCAAGGAGGCACTTGGAGGAACTTGGACATGTTAGAAGGGGAGCTGGCAGAGAAGGCACTCTGGATTTTGTACTTTGACTTCAGGACCTGGTTGGATGTTGCCTGAAGGCTGTGCCTACCTGAACTCAGGTGTTTCCTCTTCTGACTGGGCTTAGTGTTCACCCTGAGTCTCTCTTCTGGTGCTACTATTTTCCTCTGGGCTCCTTGCCTTGTTTCTGTGGTTTACATCCCCGTCCCTCTGGTTTACTGTGGGGCCTTAACACTTCTGTACCATCCTGGCTGCTGCAGCCTTCTAGAGATCGAGCAGGCGTCCCTCCCTCCTGAGTGCCCTCAGCCTCTCTCCGTCAGGGGTGGTATTTCCATACCCACCGAACTCTTGGCTCCCTCAGCTTCTGGTACTCACTACAGGAACTTCACACAGTGGATGTGGTGGTGCCAGCGCAAATCAGCACTTGACATCCAAAGTACCCATCTCATCCCAAATGAGTTCAGTGATGTCTGGCTGGTAGCTTGAAATCTGCTATGGTGGGAGTATTCACCCCATAGAAATTGGCAAAGGAAACCTGCAAATACAGATCAGGCTCCCCACTGCCCTTTCCACTGTGGCCATTTCTGCCCTGGAGGACTGGTTTACCACTCCTTATGTGCCCAGGCAAAATTATTTTTTAGGATATCACACAACTGTGGGCTTTCCAGGTGGCGCTAGTGGTAAAGAACCTGCCTGTCAGTGCAGGAGATGTAAGAGACGTGGGTTCAATCCCGGGTTGGGAAGATCTCCTGGAGGAGGGCATGGCTACCCACTCTAGTATTCTTGCTTGGAGAATGCCATGGACAGAGGAGCCTGGCGGGCTACACTCCAGGGGGTCACAAAGAGTTGGATGTGACTGCAGCAACTTTAGCATGGTACACAACCGTACTCAGCCCTGGGAGGAATTTAGATCTAGGTCTAGTGTCAGTTACTAAACTGTTAAAAATGCCTGGAATATCACTGCCCTCTGGCCTTTCTTGACACATTCCTCCTAGACTCTCCCAATCTTTATTGGTCCCCCTTCCTGATATGTTCAATCATATGACACTGCTGTGTCATCTTCTGATTCCATGTGGGTCTTTCGATTCTGAAGCCCTGGAATGTGAACTTGGAGAGGCAGTTGTAGTGATTAATTTCCAGGGCTGTAGAGCCAGGCTGTCTGGGTGTAAATTCTGGTTCTATCACTTACAATCTGAGTCATCCTGAGTAAGTTATTAAGTGAATCGGTTTGCTTCATCTGTAGAACTGGTCATATCTGCAAGGTCTAAATAATTTCATATACACAAAAGCACTTAGAACAATATCTGCTCTTAGTATGCATTCAGTGAAGTCAGCTATTATTAGTAATCATTTTGTTTTCAGTTCCTATCACTGCCTGGCACATGTATGATGCACACTTAATGCATTAAATGTATATATATTAAATGCTAATTATATGGGCAAAAGTACACAGAGTAGAGAAGGGAGTGACTGGGCTGGAGTAAGGGGATTTGAACAACTGATGGGGCGTGAAGTAGGGCTGGAAGGGTTAGCTGAGTGTTAATAGCTAGGGAAAGTAAATGGTTAATTCAGCTGGCACTTCAAAAGTTAGGCCATTTGGTAAATATAGAAACTGAATGTGAAAAATAATTAGCATTAAGCTGATTTCATTTCAATTGAGTAGGAGACCTACTATCAAAATTCCATTTCTCTCTTCCCTGATGTCTGCTGAGGTGTTACTAAGTGGTTTGCTTTAGGAATATAATAGATTTTAATTATTGAACGATGTACTTGAAGAGAAAGCAGGAAGTCAGGAATGGTCTGTAACTCTGGGACATTAATTTTATGCCTTCTGGAGAAATTAACATGATAACGATGACATTCCCATAGCATCCAAAAGTGGTGTTACCGACACAATGACTGAGAGATGGCGACCCCTTGATTCTTCCTGTTCTCACGTCCAGTGTCACTTTGTCTTTTGTGAATTATTTTTCCTTTTGGAACTCACCTGTGTGCAAATGAAAGCCAAGCTAATAAAGCACGCTTCTGCCCCATGGTTTTGCTAAAAGAAAGGCAGCTTCCCCAGAGAAGGGAAGGGTATTAATTTGCCTTTTTTAGGACCTGCACAGTGATGGAGGTTGACATAATTCTCTTTGAGGTTTTTGTTCTTTTGTTACTGAACAATTGTTCTTCAGCTGATAGGAGTAGATCAGAGCAAGAAGATGAGGACTGCTGTAGACAAAGGATCAGGACTGTTTGAAATTTATTCCTTGTCTTCCCCCTATTCCATTCATAGCCTCTAAGGCAAGACAGATCTGGTTTGAATGAGGAATCTCACTTTGCAGTGAGTGATCTAGGACCTGTGGCACACCTATTGTTTTGAGCCTCATTTTTCTCTTCTGTGGATGGGGATTATGGCACCCACCGGGATGGGGATGTGGGTGTCAGTGACGGAGCTCTGGGGTGATAGTATGAGGCAGAGCCCTGGCGGCTTAGTTGGTGCTTAGGAAATGCTTCTGTACTCAAAGTTTCTTTCTCCCAGAAGTTGTTATAGGTATGGTAGGAGTCTCCTTCAGTTCAGTTCAGTTCAGTCGCTCAGTCGTGTCCGACTCTTTGTGACACCATGATCGCAGCATGCCAGGCCTCCCTGTCCATCACCATTTCCCAGAGTTCACTCAGACTCACGTCCATCAAGTCCGTGATGCCATCCAGCCATCTCATCCTCGGTTGTCCCCTTCTCCTTCTGCCCCCAATCCCTCCCAGCATCAGAGTCTTTTCCAATGAGTCATCTCTTCGCATGAGGTGGCCAAAGTACTGGAGTTTCAACTTCAGCATCATTTCTTCCAAAGAACACCCAGGGCTGATCTCCTCTAGAATGGACTGGTTGGATCTCCCTGCAGTCCAAGGGACTCTCAAGAGTTTTCTCCAACACCACAGTTCAAAAGCATCAATTCTTTGGCGCTCAGCCTTCTTCACAGTCCAACTCTCACATCCATACATGACTACTGGAAAAACCATAGGCTTGACTAGACAGACTCTCCTTAAACATATTTAAATTGACAAAGATATGTGAAAATTAACATTTGGATGAAACATCTACTGTGTGAATGTGTACATGACTCTGGATGTATGTGTTTGTGTATGACCTTGGAAAGCAGGCACGTACAAGTGTGACAATATTTCTAGAACAGTACTTGCATACTGCCTTCAATGCCACCTTTTTCTTCTCTTCCATGAAGAAAGCAAATCCATTAACAAAGAGGATTAGAAAAAAGTAGCAGACTGGTCTGAAAATGCATTGGACAACAAAACCACTTCTATTCTTACAAAATCTTTGATATTTGTGACATACATGATACTTGAAATTCACAATACACCGGCAATTGTCATTCTCAAAATCTACAATACTTTGGGTAGTCTCAATGAAATCCCAAATTTGTGAATTTTACAGACTGTCACTGCAGACGAGGGTCTGTCAATAATCTGCCAAATAGCAGGTTGAAGATTAACTGTTTGGAAGATTATCAGTTATTGAATTGACTTAAA
>SJYX01023966.1:274985-285292 GCA_006410675.1 Oreotragus oreotragus
CAGGTATCTGACCAGGGACACCCCAGAGACATCCGCAAGGATGGGCTCCTCTGCTCACCTCCAGGTATCTGACCAGGGACACCCCAGAGACATCCGCAAGGATGGGCTCCTCTGCTCACCTTCAGGTATCTGACCAGGGACACCCCAGAGACATCCGCAAGGATGGGCTCCTCTGCTCACCTTCAGGTATCTGACCAGGGACACCCCAGAGACATCCGCAAGGATGGGCTCCTCTGCTCACCTTCAGGTATCTGACCAGGGACACCCCAGAGACATCCGCAAGGATGGGCTCCTCTGCTTACCTCCAGGAATCTGACCAGGAGTGTTTCTTGTCTTTGCTGATAGAGACAGGAGCGGTGGAAGAAGAGCAGCACAGCCCCAGGGAAACCGTGGAGAAACTTGAAGATGCAGGAGAGCAAGGTAAGCCCCACTCGCTGTGTGCAACTGACTGGGTGCAAAATCCTCCAAATGGCTCTGCTTTCCGCTGCTCTTGCAACAGCTTAAGGGAACACAGAAGTGACCAGAACTATCAGTTTCAGTGAAATGAGGAAAACAATCGGGACTCAGAGTGCTAATGCTTTTTTCAGCCATGGAGAAGCTAGGGTTTGAATCCAGCTCTACTGAAACTTAGGCCCAAGCCGTTTGCACTGAACAAGCCACCAGTCTCTTGGGAGTTTGCTGAGCGTTTACCAAAACAGCAATGCAGCGTTTCCTGCAGACATCTTGGCCACCAGAAGGCCACAATGTAGGATGCCATGCTGTCCCTCTCAGCGGGAAAGCATCCAAGCAAATGTGGTCCATTTTAATGTTCTCATGGCCAGTCCCTTCATGATTTCTAGCCTTTGCTCCTGCTTCTGTGCTTGATGCCCTTCGCCCTGGTCACTTCTGTCAGACAAGTGTGGCGTGCTTTCCTCCTGGTGAGAAGAGACCAGCGGGGTGCTGGGGGGTGTCACCCCAGAAAGTGCTGGGAGCCCCACCAGCACGCAGGTGCCCTCCAGCTGTGCTGGCACTAAGCACAGCTGTGTTGGCAGTGCCCAGGTAGGGAGAGCCCATGTTTTCCAAAGTGAGGTTTCTTGTACTGTGGGTTGTGGCAGTATGGAGTTTGTTGGACATAGAAACCTCATGAGACTTTGGAGGGATTTTTTTTTATCACACTCAGAAAGACATTCTTTTGGATTTTAAGTATTCCCAAATTAACCCTAGGGGTAAGGTCCTCCAATCTGTTGAATGTTGACAGTTCCCTTGTCTTCTAGGGGCATTTCCCTCCTTGTTTATGTGCAAATGAAGGCTTTAAGTTTTTTTTGTTTATTTATTTTTCTTTTTATTTTTGTATTTATTTATTTTTTTACACGAACTCCCATTGAAAGATAGTTGCTGTACAATATTGTATTGGTTTCTTCCAAACAGCATCATGAATCAGCTATAGGTATACCTATGTCCCTTCCCTCTTGAACCTCCCTCCCCATCCCACCGCTCTGGGTTGTTACAGAGCCCTGGTTTGAGTTCCCTGAGTCACACAGCAAATCCTACTGGTTATTTATTTTATGTATGGTAATGTGTATGTTTCCATGTTACTTTCTAAATACACCCCACCCTCTCCTTCCAGCAGACCTCCAGCACCCACCGTGTCCATAAATCTGTTCTCTACGTCTCTGTCTCCCTTGCTGCCCTGCAAACAGGTTCATCAATACCACATTTCCAGATGCCATATATATGCGTTAATATACGGTATTTGTTTTTTTCTTTCTGACTTACTTCACTCTGTATAATATTTCTAAATACACCCCACCCTCTCCTTCCAGCAGACCTCCAGCACCCACCGTGTCCATAAATCTGTTCTCTACGTCTCTGTCTCCCTTGCTGCCCTGCAAACAGGTTCATCAATACCACATTTCCAGATGCCATATATATGCGTTAATATACGGTATTTGTTTTTTTCTTTCTGACTTACTTCACTCTGTATAATAGGCCCTAGGTTCATCTACCTCATTAGAACTGACTCAAATGCATTCCTTTTTATGGCTGAGTAATATTCCACTGTATATATGTACCACAGCTTCCTTATCCATTCATCTGTCAGTGGACATCTAGCTTGCTTCCATATTCTAGGTATTATAAATAAGGCTGCAGTGAACATTGGGGTACATGTGTCTTTTTCAATTTTGGTTTCCTCAGGGTATATATTGGAGAAGGAAATGGCAACCCACTCCAGTACTGTTGCCTGGAAAATCCCATGGACAGAGGAGCCTGGTAGGCTACAGTCCATGGGGTCGCAAAGAGTGGGACATGACTGAGCGACTTCACTCACTCACTCAGGGTATATGCCTAGTAGTGGGATTAAAATTAAGACTTTTAAAGGAACTTTCATTTAAGAGTTTAGAGTCTTTTTAAAAAGTTATTGAAGTATCATTGATTTACAATGTTGCATTAAGAGTTCAGGGTTTTATTTATTTATTTTTTGAGTTTTTTTGGGGGGAGAATTCTTTTTATTTATTTTTTAAAATTAATTTATTTATTTTAATTGGAGCCTAATTACATTATTGTGGTGGTTTTTGCCATACACTGACATGAATCAGTCACAGGTGTCCCCCCATCCCAAACCCTGCTCCCGCCTCCCTCCCCATCCCATCCCTCTGGGTTGTCTCAGGGCACCAGTTTTGAGTGCCCTATTTTCATGCATCAGAGTTCAGGGTTTTAAAACAATTTTATCAAGTGTTGTGAAGTGCTGGAAATAACATGGGCCGTCGGAAGTTCTGGTGCCGGAACGGTGCTGATTAGTAGTGAGGACAACCTGTTTTGCTCTCTGACTGTCACTTTTCCTATGACTTCCTACCCTTCACAGGTTACTGGGCAAAAAGTCACTGAAACGCATAAGGTGTGAAAACAAAGTAATGACACGATAGCAGAAGCTGATATTTGTTTCGTGGTTACTATGTGCTAAACACTGCTCTAAGCACCTTTGAAATGTTAAGTCATTTAGTCCTCACAGCTGTCATGGAAGGAAACTGAGGCACAGCCCAAGGGCAGAAAGCTAGTATGAGAAGCACCAGGATTTGACCTTGGCAGGTCAGGTTTGGAACTTGTGCTGTTCACTGTGATGTTTTTAACACAAGGGAAGTAGGACCAAAATGAGTATGTTTAGAGTGAAAATGACACCAATGTTGTTTTTTTTAAAAAGCCAAAACCTTATCATTTTTGCTCACATGTTTCTATCACTCATCTCAAAAAAGAGACTAGTGGTGATGTTATCTCCTCCAGGAAATTGTGGGCTGGACTANGGTGCTGATTAGTAGTGAGGACAACCTGTTTTGCTCTCTGACTGTCACTTTTCCTATGACTTCCTACCCTTCACAGGTTACTGGGCAAAAAGTCACTGAAACGCATAAGGTGTGAAAACAAAGTAATGACACGATAGCAGAAGCTGATATTTGTTTCGTGGTTACTATGTGCTAAACACTGCTCTAAGCACCTTTGAAGTGTTAAGTCATTTAGTCCTCACAGCTGTCATGGAAGGAAACTGAGGCACAGCCCAAGGGCAGAAAGCTAGTATGAGAAGCACCAGGATTTGACCTTGGCAGGTCAGGTTTGGAACTTGTGCTGTTCACTGTGATGTTTTTAACACAAGGGAAGTAGGACCAAAATGAGTATGTTTAGAGTGAAAATGACACCAATGTTGTTTTTTTTAAAAAGCCAAAACCTTATCATTTTTGCTCACATGTTTCTATCACTCATCTCAAAAAAGAGACTAGTGGTGATGTTATCTCCTCCAGGAAATTGTGGGCTGGACTAACAGCCCCATGCTGGCCTCCTCCCACCTGATGAGCTTCCCTCTGTCTGTGAATCCTGTTGAGTGATCATTTGTTCACCTGTGGGTTGGTGCACCTAGACAGTGAGCCGCTGGAAGGCTGGACAATGAGCCGGAGTCTGGCAAGTAGATCATGGAGCTTGAATGTTCGGCCTCTGGGTATTGTTGGCATTTTCTCCCCTTCCTTTCTCCAGGCCACTCTTTTCGAGCCAGCTGAATCTCCCGCCCGTCCTCCCAAGAGAGTCTCTGTGAAGTGGTTCCCAGGGTCTATCTAGGTTTCAGGGAGGCAGGTCTGCAGCCCTGTAAGGGGCTGCTGACTTTAGATGAGTCATCTTCATGACACTTGGGGCTTTCCCACTTCCCCTTGTGTGGCAAGAAGCTGAAGGTGGTCAGTGAGGAGGTAGGGGACATGGTGGTGAGGAGATTGACCCATTTTGTGGATGGGAGCCAGGACCACATAAGACACTTGGGGGATGTCCTTGGGGACAGGCTGGGGAGGCGGCTAAGGCTCCTCTTGCAGGGACAGAAACCTCAGGTCAGTTCAAGGGCACAGTTCTGTATTCTAGGTGGGAGACNTCTAGGTTTCAGGGAGGCAGGTCTGCAGCCCTGTAAGGGGCTGCTGACTTTAGATGAGTCATCTTCATGACACTTGGGGCTTTCCCACTTCCCCTTGTGTGGCAAGAAGCTGAAGGTGGTCAGTGAGGAGGTAGGGGACATGGTGGTGAGGAGATTGACCCATTTTGTGGATGGGAGCCAGGACCACATAAGACACTTGGGGGATGTCCTTGGGGACAGGCTGGGGAGGCGGCTAAGGCTCCTCTTGCAGGGACAGAAACCTCAGGTCAGTTCAAGGGCACAGTTCTGTATTCTAGGTGGGAGATGGAAAGGAAGCCTGCCTGTGGTCTCTAACTAGCACTCGTCTCCTCTCTGCTCATTTATTTCTTTGAATTTGATTGAAAAAGGGAGAGGTTGAAAAAAGTAAGAGGAAGTAGAAGGGCCAAAGGGTGGGAGTGTCTGGAAATTTCCACCCTGTGAGATAGTGAAGACAGGCAACCTAGTGAGGCTGATGGAGACTTGGGCAGAATTCAGATTGGTCCCCTTTAGACGTGTCCACCTTGCTGCAGCTGGCCTCAGTTTCTTAATGTGTGAAACGGGCACAGCTGTGAGGGCCGAGATTCTTTCGGTAGGTGGAAAAGTCTGTCCCAGTGGTTGGACCTCGAGGAACAGGAGTTGAAAATGAGGATCTATTGACTCTTCTTTCAATTTAATTACTGAATTAACACCTTGTTTTTACCCTTTTCCAGTTCTTATTATTTCCAAAATGTGGTCCTGATTTCCAGCATTCTTCAGCAGTTCAATTTTCTTTGTGATTTGCTTCAGTTGTCATACATTTTTGAGTCAATCCCATAACTGTTCGCTGAATGCACGGTGCATGTCAATGACAATGCTTTGTGGTTTGGAGGGATATCTTCAAAATCACAGGGAAAATAATTATGTCAACAGGCAACTCATTTGGAAAGTGGAAACCCAATAGCTTCCATTCTCTCAAATGCCCTTTGTTGTCATGAGAGGCATTTTGTTAAAAATTCAGTTGCCAAATGTGAAAGGGAATTTATCACAATGAAAAAAATACCTTTTGGTAACTTAAATACCTGACAAAAGCATCTCAGTATTAAATTGTTAATTCGTTAGGACTCCCACCTGCTGCCAACTATAACTGCTTTCTTTTATCATGATAATACAGACTGCCTGATTCTCTGGTAGAGTTTTTGGGCAGCAGTGAAATCAACATCTGGCAAAATCTGCTTGTAACTCTGAGATTTCAGTCTTCTTGTCAGTGTAGAGACTGTGCTTTCCCCACCCATGGAGGTTTTCAAAATTCAAGATCATAATTTAGAATTGCCACCGCCCAAGTCTGCAGTCTTCTTTTGGTACCATCTTGCCTTGCATGGCAAACATGCATAATAGTTTTTTAAAGTATCAGTAAATAAGGTGTCACATTACTGATGCTGTGGTAGCAGGACTTTTTTATTAGATCCTGTTATGTTGGAAGAACAGAATCTCCTTTGAGAAGAGGAGCCCAAGAATTTTTAGACTATGAGTGTGAAGTTTTCTTTATCAATTGGTGGTTAAAGATGCACCATTTATCCTGATTCATGGAGGCTGGTTCGAGCACATCCTTGATTTAGAAGCCTGATGTGTTAATTTCCATATATCTTCTGTCAGAAGCAGAATATTCAAGTGCTCATTCAACAAGTATTTATTAACTGCCTACTCAGCACCAGGATTGCTCTAGGTATTTGGAATGTATCAGTGAATAAAACAGGCATAGCCCTCATGAGGCTTACAGTCTACAGATGGGTCAGGATATGGCTCATGATAATTTAACATATTTTTTAAATCATGAAAATGATTAAACATGAAAAATACAGGTATAATTTTGAGACCCATGTTTATATTAACAACTGATTTTTTATTCGTTTCATTCCTTTTTATTTTTTTATTTAATAATTTTTTTAGCTGCACCACGCAGCTTGTAGGATTCTAGCTTCCTGACCAGGGATTGAACCCAGGCCACCTCAGTGAAAGTGCAAAGTCCTAACCATTTGACCTCCAGGGAATTCTTAATAACTGACTTTTAAAATGCTTTTCTTTTTTTCCCTCTAATTATGGGCAGAGTAAAAATTTTGGAGGACACATTAAAGAAGAAACTAAATTCCACCAAGGTTCCTGGGTAGGAGGATAAGCCTGAACTTGCTGCTTCTGGAAAACCAAGTAACCTGTAACTCCAGCATTACACTGTAGACATTATTACCACTTTGATGTGTTTCTTCTCTGTCTTTCTGAAGTGCATTTTTCACCTGGTTGTGACCACATTGTATCTTAGATAGTTTGCTCTTTTTCCCTAAATATAGGTTATCTTTACTCTCACTAACTGGGTTTTTCCGTGACGTTTTCTCCAAAACATCAGCATCCTTATCATTATCATCATCAGCAGAAGCCACATCCAGGACACAAAGTGTGTGTGGTGTGTGGGTGTGTGTTTGCTGGTGATAAGGGACGTATTTGCTGTCCTGTTGAAAGTGAATCACTAAGCTGGAACAAAGTCCTGGATGAATTTAGCCAGCAGTGAACAACAGATGGGGGAGAATCTCTCTATTAAAAGTCATTCCAACAAATAGCTGGATCCAGTCTGGTGTCAGAAATCTCCGTTGGAGCTGCCTGTCTGTTCTCTTTGGTTCCAGGGTTCTTGGTGCTCTTGATGATTCTGTTGCCAGGGTTGCCCCTGAGAGGAGCTATCTTCTCTGGGGATTTCAGAACCACAGTAGGAAAGATCTTCTAACTGAATCTAACGCCATAATTCCAATCTGTGTCATTGGAGGGCTTGAAAGTAGATGCATGGGTAAAATACTTTGTCTGGAGCCTGGCACGCGGTGCCCGTTAGATCCCAAAGGCCACTCCATTAGACCCCCAAGAAACCACGCTCCCTTCCCCACATGCAGGTGCAGCTGCTGCCGACTCTGCCCTCGACAGCTATCCATCTGGGACCTCCTGCTGTGTGACTTGTAACCTTGGCTGCTCTATACTTATAATAACCCCTATTCCTCAGAGCCTCCTCGAGAACCTTTGATGTGCAGATTTTGCTGGCCTACTGAAGCTTATTCACCAAATTTCTTTGTTACGCCCCCGCCTCATAACCAATAACTGATGTTATTGTACTTCTAGATACTTATGTATTCTAGTTACAGAAAGGAAAAAGTGCAATTTTCAACTGCTACATGAATTATCCTTTTGGCTGCTTTCTAATGCCAGAGCTATAATGTGCTATTTTTTTAAAAACTTTTTATTATGTAAAGGGATGTAGCCAATTAACGATGTTGTGATGGTTTCAGGTGAACAGTGAAGGGGCTCAGCCACACACATACCTGTATCCATTCTCACCCATGTAACAGCGTTCTAGTAAAATTGTTCATACTCTCAAAACTTCTGTAAGTGATAATACCAGTATCAGGCCACATGAAAAAGAGGGGTTCTTTCTGGCAAAACTTTAATTTGTATCATGGTTGTGAGCTTAGGTGCTTTTTTGACTTCAGACCAAAAGGTTACAACTCTGATTTGGGGGCAGATTTTTCCCTCAGCCCTTGGCAGAGGTGTAAATTATGTCTGCTTCTGGTAAGTTGAAAATTCGGTCAAAATAGTGAAAAGGGGAGGGTTTAAAATGGATCTNCAAAAGGTTACAACTCTGATTTGGGGGCAGATTTTTCCCTCAGCCCTTGGCAGAGGTGTAAATTATGTCTGCTTCTGGTAAGTTGAAAATTCGGTCAAAATAGTGAAAAGGGGAGGGTTTAAAATGGATCTCCATTCTCCAAACCCTCTTTTTTTTTTTTTAAGCACTATTTATTTATTTATCTGGCTGTGCTGGGTCTTAGTTGAGGCACGCGGGGTCTTTGATCTTCATTGTAGCGTGCAGAATCTTTAGCTGTGGCATGCAGGATCTAATTCCCTGACCAGGGATTGAACCCAGGGCCCCCTGCATTGGGAGCATGGAGTCTTTCTTAGCCACTGGACCACCAGGGAAGTCCCCCAAACCCTCTTTTCTTTCCTAATTTCATTTCCCAGAGCCCCTCTTGCAGTCTGATGGGGCCATAGGACTAATTCTGGCTAATGGAATGTAGGAAGAAGGAATAAGTGTTTCTTTCAGGCTCTTGGGGGAGGTCATTGAGGATATGTGACTGCTGGTTGACCTGTGAGCCGGATCCAGGCAATTGGAGGCTCCCTACCCCCTCCTCTGCCCTTGGCCCCTTGCCTCCCCTATTTTCAGAAGTTCTCCAAGGATACAGCTTTAAGACAGAATGTAGTATTGAGACTGTCTGGATGGCAGCGTGACTGAACCCAGTTAGGTCCTCTATGTAAACTTTTAAGATTTGGCGTGTGTGTGTGTGAAGACTTACTCATCTTGCGGCTGCCCAAGACAAGCCTGGTAAGAAAGTTCTCTTGTTTATTAAACCTGCCACCTGGTAATCTGCAGTGGCCTGCCTCTTTCTTCAGTCTCTCCCTGCCTTCTGCATTTTGGGCTCTGCAATGAGCAAGAAATAAACCTTTATTGTAGTGTCTGGCCACTGAGAATTTGGGTATTTGTTACAGAAATTAGCTACACAAACTAATACAGGATTTGGCTCATAAATATTAGTTTTGTTTTTTTTTTTTCTGTTGGTCCCATTGAAGCACAGAATGTCAGAGTCCTCTCAAGGAAGTCTGAACTGAAAAGAGTTGATAGGGTATGTCTAAGAAAAGCCCTTGCGAGAAAGTCAGGAGTCGAGCAGGAAAGCCAGATACATTGCCAATGGCACGTAGTAGGGTTTGCAAGGAAGACACGGCCTCGGATCAGGAGCCAGATAGGAACATCGTGATGGATTCAAAACAAACTGGAAACAGACCAGGAGTGTTTGGGATAAACGCTGCAAACTGACAGTGGTTCTCATCCTTGGCTTCTCTCTGGAATATCTGGGGAGCTTTAAAAACCACCAGTTCTTAGCCTTCCATCCCCATTCAAGACCAGTGAATCAGAATCTATTTTGGCAAGCCCTGGTGTCTAGGTGATCAGCTCATGATCACACTGGTGATTTCAGCATGCTGTTGTTGTTGAGACTCACTGCTGTGAACAGGACTGAAGCATCTGTGCTTCACCTTTACTGAACACGGGGTACTAGTGTGAGGCATGCTTGGATGACCCGAAGGGACTGAATAATATGACGGCGTGCTAGCTAAAGGTCGGAGGTAGTTGCAGCCAGAAGAAACCATGGCTCATACACACGATTCCTCAAGACATCTGTGACTTTTTTTCCTGCAGAGATGTGGAAGGTCAGCCTGAGGGACTGCCATGGTGCCTTTGAGTTCCATTCCCTATGCCCTTGGTGCTCTGATCAGCAGAATATCTCGAGTTCTGGAGCCCAAAGGCCCCTTCCATGTTGTCTTGAGTCATGTTCATGCCATCTTGGGGAACAATGGAGCTTCGTGTTTATGAGGCTGGCATGTGAAACAGCAGGGAGTGGTTCATAGTAGCCACTGTGGATAACAAGGCATAATGATAGTGACTGCTAGTAAAGTATTATGCCTTTGAGGGTGTGGGCAAGTTGAATGGAAGTCAGATTTAAACTGAGCTTAAATACTGGCTATGATTTCTGGAAATCTTATCCAGTTCAGTGTCAGCTTGTTAAAGTAGACCAAAGCTTTAGCCTAAAGAGTAATACCGAAAGGCTGTGTTGTAGGCAGAGAAATCACCAGCTCTAATCTGACATTTTTTTTCCTTTGGGAAACACTGTGCTTTTGGAAGTTTACTCAGTTCTGTGATGACTGTGTACTATTCATTTGTTCATTTATTCATTCAATAACTTCTAATGGTAATTTACATGTCTGACATGGTGCAAGGTGCCAAACCAGTGAATAAACATGGTCCCTAACTTTCAAAGGGGCTTCCAGGTGGCTCAGTGGTAAAGAACCC